>JASDDO010000031.1:353647497-354247497 GCA_030015575.1 Agapanthus africanus | reverse complement strand
ATGATTTTTGGAAGTTGCCAGTTTCCAGTTTTCTATCAGCCGTATTTAACATTCGGTTAAATACGGATTTTCCTTTTCGTCTTCAGAGTGAGTCATGCTTCTAGAAGGTTCTAGAAGTGATGACAAGGCTTGTGACACACTTGGGTCATTAATGATGGAGGATGACTATGTTTAATGTGATTGGTTTGCATTTATGGTTTGTTAGTGATTCATGCTTTGTTGTTAGGTTGTGATAAGCATGAATGGCTTATTGTCACCACTTTGCTCCTACACTTACTGTAAGTCGATGTAGTACACCCCAGTACTTGTGGGGAGGCGGATTTTACAAAAACAATCAAGTTTAAGGAACGAACATCGACTAACCGCTTAAATCGAAGCTAAACAAATAATAACCAAACACATAGCTATACTAAACTATAGTGTTAAGGGATTATACCGATCGAAACTAGTCCTTCGTCTTTGTGTCCTCCTTTGTTCTCCTCGACCTTCTCTAGGTAGTAGACGATCCACCCGAGAGCGAAACTCCAAGCTAAACCTCTAACTTGAGGTAACTAATCAACTTTGATTGCTAATCAAAGATGAAAGGATGATGTAGAGTAAAGGTTATGGATTGTTTAGTCTAACTAATCCTTTGGTCTCAACACATGAGGATTAAGGATTAGGGTTTGAAGATGAGAGCTTGAGGAGAGAGAATGTGAGATAAGATAATGAGAGAAGAGAGAGAGTGTATCATAATATTATGAAGCATTCTTATTTAAGAATAAAGTATAAAAGAAATGAATAAGCATGCTTCATAAAAATATCTAGTGGTGATTCATTAGCATGAGTCATTAAGCAATAAATGTGCATTAATGAAATGAATGAATCACCACCATGACTCACTTTCTTATCCAAAAGAAACCTCCTTAGTCACATCTTCTAGAAGCTTCTCGTACAATTACGAGAACGCCCCTCCAATCCGCAAAAATACGGAAAAACTTTAGACTGTAAAAATCCAATAACCGGATACCAGTAACTGGCTTAAACCAAAGCCGACTGGTAAAAACTGTCCGAAAGTCGTACGCGCGTAAACGCACGTATGCGTCCGAACCCTTTGTCGCAAAACCATGCAACCTCTATATCGTTTCGCCTGGAGTAGGAAACTCTCTGTGTGGGACTCTAGAGACTCGACTACTATGCTGGCAGTGGGTTTAACCACAGACCGCAAGCGGCACTAGCTGTACGTAACGGTCCCCAGGTAGTTGTCGATAAGAAGGCCGATGAGTAAACCCATCCGAACTCCTACTGAGTCTGATGTGACAATCTTCATACAGTCCGGTCCGTTCGTCCAAGACTATCGCATATCGGGCCTAGGGGGGCGGCAAGCGTCAGTCCCCTAATAGCGGTATAAGTCGTGTCGGAGTAAAGCCCATTACACCCTGAGAAACTGCTGGAACCTACCAGCAAATCTCGCTTGCCCTGGCCAGGGACTTTGCGTAATGGCTCTCTGACACAGCACGATATCTACTCCCAATACCGGGAGGGACGAATCCTGTCTAACCGCCACTGCCTCCAAGTGCTCGGGACTGCACCCAACTGCTACCTGTTTGCACGACTCCTTTGAGCCGTGGTAGGGTAGCAATCTAAGAACAGTGGGACACACTCGAGGCGAAGTAGCAGTGTCAAGTCTGCGGACTATGCTGTACTCATGTCACCTGGGAACTGTTCACTGACGACTGGTATCAAACCAACCAACGGTTCCCTGTGAGTCCTGTCCGGTGTACCCGTAACCTAACGAGCACCTGTATACTATCTCCAGTACGACGTACTGACGGCTGTGGGACAGACCATCTCCCCAACTGGGATGAGAAGCGTACACACCAGTCTACTCCGGAGTATCGATGCTCTGTCTCGATAATCCAACGACCAGGGACCTGAATAAGGATGTGCTTGTAGACTACCCAGCCCCCACTAGTGTGACTGCCATCACAACGCTGGTAGACAAGCAAGATCCTAAAAGCTCTATCAATACGTACACTCACATATTAAGATAGAAAAACCAAGTAGCATACTACCATGTTTAGCAAGACTGTTATATACATGTGAATATCCCAAGCTTCCATTAAGTAATATACAAGCTAGTATGATACAGTAATGGACTTCTAGGGCATAAACACTAACAATCTCCCACTTGCACTAGGGCCATGTACTGGCATATCGTAGACCAATGATCTCGAGTAGCCTCTCGAACTGAATCTGAGGAAGGGCCTTCGTGAATGGATCAGCAATATTCTCTTCTGAAGCAACTCTCCGAACCTCGATCTCCTGACGATCAATGATCTCCCTGATCAGGTGATACCGCCTCAAGATATGTCTGGACTTCTGATGGGACCTTGGTTCCTTCGCTAAAGCTATAGCTCCGTTGTTGTCGCAATACAGAGGTATTGGATCAACTATGGTAGGAACCACCTGAAGTTCTGTTAGGAACTTCTTCATCCAGACTGCTTCTTTTGCGGCATCGCAAGCAGCTATATACTCCGCTTCCATCGTCGAGTCAGCAACGGTGTCCTGCTTGGAGCTCTTCCAGCACACCGCCCCTCCATTGAGGGTAAAGACATAACCCGACATGGACTTGGAATCGTCCTTATCACTCTGGAAGCTGGAATCAGCAAAGGCCTCCAACCTGAGGTCTTTTCCGCCGTAAACCAAGAACATCTCCTTAGTCCTCCTCAGGTACTTGAGAATGTTCTTTACTGCTATCCAGTGTTTCTCCCCTGGGTCTGACTGATACCGGATTACCACGCTCAGTGCGTAAGCTACATCTGGTCTGGTACACAACATCGCATACATTATAGAGCCTACCGCAGAAGCGTAGGGTATAATAGACATGCGTTCCCTTTCCAAATCAGTCTTGGGAGACATCTCTTTGGAGAGGGTGATTCCGTGACAAGCCGGTAGATTACCGCGCTTAGAATCTTCCATACTGAATCTTTTCAGTACAGTGTCGATATACCTGGACTGCGAAAGTCCCAACATCCTCTTGGATCTATCACGATAGATCCGGATCCCCAGAATGTAAGAGGCATCACCCAGGTCTTTCATGGAGAACCTGTGTGACAAGAATCCTTTGACAGATTGTAGCATAGGAATGTCATTTCCTATCAATAGAATGTCATCCACGTACAAGACGAGGAATACGACACTTCTGGCCACAACTTTACTATATATGCACGGTTCATCTGGATTTTTGATAAAGTCATATTCTTTGACTGTCTCATCAAAACAGATGTTCCAACTCCGCGATGCCTGCTTTAGTCCATAAATAGACTTAAGCAGCTTGCATACTTTCCCGCTGCTCCCACTCTGACTGAAACCTTCTGGCTGATCCATATAGACGCTCTCTTCTAAATTTCCATTTAGAAAAGCCGTCTTTACGTCCATCTGCCAGATTTCATAATCATGGAAGGCAGCAATAGCAAGAAGGACCCGAATGGATTTGAGCATAGCCACTGGAAAAAAGGTTTCATCATAGTACAAACCAGGTCTTTGACGAAAACCCTTTGCAACAAGTCTAGCCTTATAGGTTTCCACCTGTCCATCTACACCAATCTTTTTCTTGAAGATCCATTTGCATCCTATGGGTTTTACCCCATCTGGAGCAAAGTCCAAAGTCCATACTTTGTTGGTGTACATGGACTCCATCTCGGTCCGCATTGCATCTAGCCATCGTACCGAGTCGCCGCTCTGGATGGCCTGCTGGAAGTCAGTAGGTTCATCATCATCTATGATGCAATCCTCTCTATCCCCGTCAATGAGAAAACCGTAGTATCTCTCAGGCGGATGAGACGGCCTACTACTCCTGCGGTGGGGTGCGGGAATGTTCTGTTCTTCTTGAACCTCTGGTTCTACCAAAATTTCAGTAGCAGCTTGTGGTTCTGGAATTTCTTCCAGTTCTATTTCGCTCCCATTTGTATCATTTTCTAAAACTTGTTGTTCTAGAAAATGGGCATTACGAGAAACAAAAACCTTTTGTTCCTCTGCGTAATAGAAGCAATATCCCTTGGAATTCTTTGGATATCCTACAAGCTTACACAGTACTGATCGTGCCTCGAGCTTGTCCACATGCTGCTTTTTTACAAAAGCTGGACATCCCCAAATCCTTATATACTGAAGATAGGGTTTCTTCCCACTCCACATCTGATATGGTGTGGTAGGCACAGTTTTGGTTGGAACTCTGTTCAAAATATATGTCGCTGATTCTAGCGCATATCCCCAGAAAGATCGCGGTAACTCAGCATTACTCATCATGGATCGTACCATATCCAATAGGGTTCGATTCCGTCTCTCCGATACACCGTTATGCTGTGGAGTGTATGGAGGAGTAAGCTGAGAGAGAATTCCTTTCTCTTTTAGGTAACCTAGGAACTCGGCACTCAAGTATTCTCCACCTCGATCAGATCTAAGTGTCTTTATACTTTTGCCGGTTTGGTTTTCTACTTCATTCTTATACTCTTGGAATTTCTCAAAAGCCTCGGATTTATGTTTCATCAGATAAATGAATCCGTATCTTGAGTAATCATCCGTGAAAGTAATGAAATAGGAAAAACCACCTCTCGCATGTGTAGACATTGGACCGCATACATCACTGTGTATGAGTCCTAAGAGCTCGCTCGCTCTTACTCCTTGTCCAGTAAATGGAGTCTTTGTCATTTTTCCTTTGAGACAAGATTGACAAGTGTCATAGGTTTGATATTCGAACGTGTCCAAATATCCTTCTCTATGCAACTTAGTCAATCTTCTCTCATTGATGTGACCCAGTCTACAATGCCATAAGAAAGCTTTATTTAAATCTGGAGACTTTCTTTTTAGTGTGTTCTGGACATTGAAAATTTGGAGTTGGTTTAACACATATATGCCGTTATTTAGAGTACCGGACCCAATCAAACCATGATTAAGGTGGATGTTGACAACATCTCTTACAAACGTGAAATCATAACCTTTATTTGATAACAAGGAAACTGATATGATATTACACGTTAAGCTGGGTACAAAATAACAGTTATGTAAAACCAAAATGTGTCCACTCGTCAATCCTAGGTGATAATCCCCAACGGACGCAGCTCCCACGCTAGCTCCGTTAGCAACCCTGAGGATCATATCACCTTCCTTCAGCACTCTACGGTTTCTCAGTGCCTGCAAAGAATTGCAAATATGAGATCCTGATCCGGTATCCAATACCCAGGAAGTAGAGTTGATTGACAGACAATTCTCAATTACAAACACACCTGAAGTCGAAGCCACAGCTTGCTTCGGTTCCTGGTTCTTGGCGTTCCACGCCTTGCAATCCTTCTTCCAGTGCCCTTTCCTGTGACAATGGAAGCACTCATCCAGGCCAACTACCGGTGCTGTAAACTTTTTCTTTCCCTTCTTTCCCACCTTACTAACACCTCCTCTAGGTCTGGGTGCGGCCTTCTTCTTCCTTCCTTTGGCCCTAGCCTTGGACCCGGAAGAAGATGCACCGCCAACAAACATAGCGGGTGTTTCCCTTGCCTTCTGCAAGGTGCCCTCTGCACTCCTTAACATGTTCAGGAGTTCCGCAAGTTCAACTTCTTTTCCTTGAAGATTGCAGTTGAGGATAAACTGGGCGTAGGTGGGAGGAAGGGACTGGAGAACAAGGTCTGTATAGAGATCATTATCCAAAGTCGTACCAAGGTCTGCGAGCTCTTCTATGTAGCCAATCATCTGTAGGACATGTTCACCTACCGATGACCCGACAGCCAACCTCGCTCGAAATAATTTCTTAGAGGTCTCGTATCTTGCTATACGAGATTGCTCTCCATAAAGTTCCTTTGTATGGAGAAATATGCCATCTAGGGACATATCCTCGTGCCTCCTCTGATGTTCATTGTTCATTGAGGCAAGCACGATGCACTTGGCTCTCGCGCAATCTAAATCCCAGGTTTTGCGGATTTCCTTATCCGCATTGCTGGATTTGGGACCAAGGACAGCAGGTGCTGTAGCGGTGAGGACGTACCCCAGTTTGTCATAGGTCAAAGCCATCTTGACATTCCGCAGCCAATCTTTATAGTTTGGCCCCGTCAGTATATTTTTCTCTAAAAGTAACTTAAGTCCAGTCATTTTCAGGGTCGCTGCAATTAGGAGAGAGAGAAGAAAACTCTTTAGCATGATGCTCTTGCAAGTTTAGAATGGTTTTTTAGTTTATCTAAACTGGATGGCTCCCACTGTTTCTCGAATCCTTCCTCAAACCATAAAAGAAGAATTAGCCAAGACTATTCTCACCGTACAATACTTGCTTAACCGTTCAGCCAAGCCGGTGTCGATACTTCGAGGGAGGTTTTCCAACGCTTTCGCGGAGTTCCTTAATTAAATAACCTCTTTTCTCTGGGGGCGTAACCCCGCTGACACTTTTCTGGACACCTACTAGGTTTATAGCATTGATCGTTAAGTGACGAATATCCTGATAAGTATCATATACTCACAGTAGGATCGGGATCCAAATATCATCGTCTGATAATGTTGTAGGAATGCTACCAACATTCATCAAACTCAAAATGGTATGCATCTCTTTGCAAATTTCAGTTTCTTTAGAAATTCCCGATATAAGTTTTTACCCCATGCTCTTATGACCTTGGCGTTGGTCAAAATGTCATAAGTCACATGTCAAGTTCTACCCATCATTATCTTGTTAATTTGAACCCATCCGTATATATCCCTGACGTTGGCCAAATGATAATACGACTGTCCCAAACCAACTCATCTATCTATGCAACAAATGAATATCCAGCAGCTACCAAACACTATGCCATGACGTTGGCCAAAACTGCATAGCTTGAATACTACTGAATACCCAAATGAAATGACGGAGGGCTACTACTGGTTTTGGCGAAACCGTGAACGTAGTGAACTTGATATAACCGAAGGAACCTGATAGCTTTTAAAAGGAGTGGTTAAGACTCCGTATTTAAAAATATCTGTTTTAAAAATAACCGAGTGGTTTCTTTAAATTGTTCCAACGATTTAAACTTTGGTTTGTTTTACTTTGCATTATAGATAATGCGTCCCATCATTAACCTATCATTGCAGAAAACAACAAAAATACAACGTCCTCTTATGCCATCCGCATTCGCCACGGGGTCCCGTCATCACCCGTTAGGTTACTTAACTAACGACAGAGCGGGGGCTGGGCTAGCGCGGGTGTAAAACATAAGTGGCGTCTAAATAGCTATCATAAATATAGATATTTTACATTCGTCTGACGCAATGATATTCATTCCAGAACACAGATAAACAATATTGGATTTGCAAGCAATCTGTATTTCTTTTGAGCCTGCAAGAAAAGACAGATTACACAGTTGTGATGAATAGCCGTTACCCCACCCTCGACCCCTACGGGTACGGCAAACTACCCACCCGGCAGTCTATGTACCCCACCTTAGGTCAGTCCTAGGAGCAAAAACAGTAAAATGAAATAATACAACGGTGGCTACAACCGCAACCTGGAAGTGCCCCGCGAAAATAATATTACAACAAATTACATTTACAACAAATGAATTAACCAATAACCCATTGCGAACCCCGGCTATACACCACAACAGTCCAATACAGTTTATATGCACAAACAGATATAACCATTTCAGAAATGTGCAACCCCCTGCCAACCGACATACTAGCAGTTGGGGAAGGTTTACGAACACATTAAACATTCACAGATATAATCCAATACGCAAATACTGTACAATTCGATCGAATAAACAACATCAATATTGCTCTAAAATCTGCTCTGTTAAACAGTAACCTGAGCAATAATTAAACATTCCAGAAAACCCAAAACACCACAGGGGACCCACCCAAAAAAACGAGTTCCTGACTCGTCAACTCGGCCGCGGTTGCGCGGCGGATCGGTGGGATCCGCCGCCCTTCCGCGGCGCTTTAGACGAATCAGAAGCCCAAATTTTTTGGGTGTTCTACTGTGGTCATGTCAAGCTCTCTGAACATACCTGAAAAATTTTCTGACTTGATTTTAACTTCGACAGAAACTTGACAGAATTAGGGTTTTGCGGCTTTGTTTTTCCGTTCGAAATTCGTACAAATTTGCAATTAAGTTATTTATTGTTTAGCGAGGCTCTGATACCACTGTAAGTCGATGTAGTACACCCCAGTACTTGTGGGGAGGCGGATTTTACAAAAACGATCAAGTTTAAGGAACGAACATCGACTAACCGCTTAAATCGAAGCTAAACAAATAATAACCAAACACATAGCTATACTAAACTATAGTGTTAAGGGATTATACCGATCGAAACTAGTCCTTCTTCTTTGTGTCCTCCTTTGTTCTCCTCGACCTTCTCTAGGTAGTAGACGATCCACCCGAGAGCGAAACTCCAAGCTAAACCTCTAACTTGAGGTAACTAATCAACTTTGATTGCTAATCAAAGATGAAAGGATGATGTAGAGTAAAGGTTATGGATTGTTTAGTCTAACTAATCCTTTGGTCTCAACACATGAGGATTAAGGATTAGGGTTTGAAGATGAGAGCTTGAGGAGAGAGAATGTGAGATAAGATAATGAGAGAAGAGAGAGAGTGTATCATAATATTATGAAGCATTCTTATTTAAGAATAATGTATAAAAGAAATGAATAAGCATGCTTCATAAAAATATCTAGTGGTGATTCATTAGCATGAGTCATTAAGCAATAAATGTGCATTAATGAAATGAATGAATCACCACCATGACTCACTTTCTTATCCAAAAGAAACCTCCTTAGTCACATCTTCTAGAAGCTTCTCGTACAATTACGAGAACGCCCCTCCAATCCGCAAAAATACGGAAAAACTTTAGACTGTAAAAATCCAATAACCGGATACCAGTAACTGGCTTAAACCAAAGCCGACTGGTAAAAACTGTCCGAAAGTCGTACGCGCGTAAATGCACGTATGCGTCCGAACCCTTTGTCGCAAAACCATGCAACCTCTATATCGTTTCGCCTGGAGTAGGAAACTCTCTGTGTGGGACTCTAGAGACTCGACTACTACGCTGGCAGTGGGTTTAACCACAGACCGCAAGCGGCACTAGCTGTACGTAACGGTCCCCAGGTAGTTGTCGATAAGAAGGCCGATGAGTAAACCCATCCGAACTCCTACTGAGTCTGATGTGACAATCTTCATACAGTCCGGTCCGTTCGTCCAAGGCTATCGCATATCGGGCCTAGGGGGGCGGCAAGCGTCAGTCCCCTAATAGCGGTATAAGTCGTGTCGGAGTAAAGCCCATTACACCCTGAGAAACTGTTGGAACCTACCAGCAAATCTCGCTTGCCCTGGCCAGGGACTTTGCGTAATGGCTCTCTGACACAGCACGATATCTACTCCCAATACCGGGAGGGACGAATCCTGTCTAACCGCCACTGCCTCCAAGTGCTCGGGACTGCACCCAACTGCTACCTGTTTGCACGACTCCTTTGAGCCGTGGTAGGGTAGCAATCTAAGAACAGTGAGACACACTCGAGGCGAAGTAGCAGTGTCAAGTCTGCGGACTATGCTGTACTCATGTCACCTGGGAACTGTTCACTGACGACTGGTATCAAACCAACCAACAGTTCCCTGTGAGTCCTGTCCGGTGTACCCGTAACCTAACGAGCACCTGTATACTATCTCCAGTACGACGTACTGACGGCTGTGGGACAGACCATCTCCCCAACTGGGATGAGAAGCGTACACACCAGTCTACTCCGGAGTATCGATGCTCTGTCTCGATAATCCAACGACCAGGGACCTGAATAAGGATGTGCTTGTAGACTACCCAGCCCCCACTAGTGTGACTGCCATCACAACGCAGGTAGACAAGCAAGATCCTAAGAGCTCTATCAATACGTACACTCACATATTAAGATAGAAAAACCAAGTAGCATACTACCATGTTTAGCAAGACTGTTATATACATGTGAATATCCCAAGCTTCCATTAAGTAATATACAAGCTAGTATGATACAGTAATGGCCTTCTAGGGCATAAACACTAACACTTACCTCCTTCCTTTCATATATATGGCCGGCCACTTCTTTGTGGGTGAGAGAGATTTTTGATTCATTCATTTTTGGCCAAAGATTTCATATAGTTTAGTGTATGGAAATTTCCTAGTTCAATTTCCATTCATCCGATTCCAAATGGCAACTTCTTTTAACCGTTCGTCCATAGTCTTGGACGTAACGAGACAAAGTATTCTACTCATTTTCTACTTCATCTTGGTCGTCTCTTTTAGCAAACTTGACGATCGAGTTGCCTCGGTTCAGAGGCAGGAGACCGTTTAAAGATCCGTCGACGTGGTGCCACCTAGACGACGAGACCGGAGATCGAGCAAGTTCGGATCAGTTGCAACATAGCGTGGGATGATGGTTGAAGACCGAAGGACTCGGATCATTCGGTATAACAATTCTACCCTCTTTACAATTTGTTAGTTTAGCTATAATGGACGATCCGGGATAAAGTACGCGATAGCGCCAGTCGTAAAAGTTTTGTTCCGCATATTGGCGTCTGTTAGACGGCCTGGGCGCTTCCGCGGACTTACAGTGGTATCAGAGCCTCACCATTAAGCTATACTAACTTGTGCTAACGCGTTTAAAAGATCGATCGAACGGAATTTTTAAAACTACATTTTTCTGTACATGATGTTTCTGTCGATTTTAAAACAGTTCTAAAATTCATTTTGAGTATTCCAGAAAATCATGCAGGGTTTTTGAAGTATACTGGTGAAATTTGGGCACGTGATCCTATAAAACGACTGCGGATCCGCGGCCCAAACCATGGTTTGGCCGCTGATCCGCCGCGCTTTTGTTGGAACAGTGCGCCAAATTTTTCCAGTGGGTTTTTCATGGGAAATGGTGGTTTTTGGTATATGTCTTTTGGGCCAAAATTTTATTACTGTACACCAGATGCTTGTGGGGCCCACTTCGGGAAATTTAGTCGATCGAAATTTTAAACTTGTTAGTTTTCAGTACTTTTATTATATCTCCGACCGGGAATGTCATTTGATCGGTAAACCACGTCTGATTGCTATAGTTCTTTCAGACGGGTTTGCGAACGTGACATTCGCGTTGATGTTCTGTGTTGTGCTGTAATGTTGCGGATTCGTCGTGGTGGATAGCAGGGTGCAATGATAGAGCTGTTTGAATTTATTTGTATATTTGATATTGCGGGGCGAGCGTCCAACATGTGGACTGCCGTCACTGCCTGTTCGTATAATATTCTTTTGGGGCACGACCAGGTTGCGGTCGATGTACCTGTTGTACTATTTTTATTTCTGTACTAGGTTTACCCCGCGGTGGGGTGCACGAATAGCCGGGTTCTGGAAGGCAACGGGTCCGTATCTCATGGCTTTGAAAGGCAAAGGGACCTCACTCTAGAATTGGCAGACTATTGGCCGCACTCGTAGGGGGTACAGGTTGACCCAAGGAGGGGTTCTCAATTTACCGGATTCCGTGAAGTGCCGGGTATTCCATTCACTATGTTGTGGGGACTACCTCGCTTCAGGTTTTGGCGGGTAACTTGCCGCACCCGTAGGGGTCTAGGTTTCATTGCACAGGCTATCCACACGACCAGGGGAACATCGTTTTTCAGTAGCGGCTCTATGAAACTCGGGGATCCCAGATTATCTGTATTGTACTGTGATGCTTATTACTTTTCTGTAATGTTGCATAGTATCACGCCTGGAGCGATTACTGTATATTAGTATATATACTATTAGATGTTGTATATGTTTTACACCAGCGCTAGTCCAGTCCCCGCTCTGTCGTTAGTTAAGTAACCTAACGAGTGATGACGGGACCCAGTGACGAATGCGGATGGCATATACGTACATTTTATTTTCGTTCTTTTCTGGTGTGATTGATTGATGGGACTGCGTTGATTCTTATCAATGCGAGATAAAACAAACCTATATTTGATGTTGTTGGAACAAATTTTAAAATTAGTACAAAGACGTTTCCTTTTGTTTTGCATAGCGGTATTTAGTTGGAATATCCTGCACTTCATTCCACGAGGAAAGAGCCGAGATCCCTTCACCGGGAGTCACTTCTTTAACAAAAGGTTTTCGCTACTATATATTTTTATAAAGCTATCAGGTTCCTTCAACGAGATCAAGTTCATTACGTTAAAGGTTTTTCGCCAAAAACCAGCCGTAAACCTCCATCATTTCTTATGGATGGTCAGTAGTATTCAAGCTATGTATGTTGGCCTACATCAAGGAATAGTGTTTGGTAGCCGCTGGGTATTTATTTGTTGCATAGATAGATGCATTAGTTTAAGTCAGACGTACACCTTGTTGGCCTGCGTTAAGAGCATGTACGATGACTTAAGTTGATCAGGACAACGACGGGTAGAACTTGACATGTTGCTTATGATTTGTTGGCCTACGTCAAGGTCATAAGAGCATGGGATAAAAATTATATCGGGAGTTTCAAACATACAAGAAACTTGCCAGACTTGCGCATACCTTCTGGAGTATGATGACTTGAGTGGCTTCCATCAAGTTATCATGCGATGATAGTTGGATCCCGATTCTCACTGATGAGTTGGTTTACTCTTCGGGTGACCCCGACTAATTCTTCTTTCAGGTTTGGAGGAGAATTTGAGATAACAGTGGGAAGTTTCCTAATTAGATAAAGTGATAACCATTCTGATCTAGGTTAGAGTGCACGCAGAGTGTTTCTTTTCTCTCTCTCTTTGGCAGCGACTTTTGACCGACCCTAGACTATAACTCAGTGACCAAAGTTGACTGAATCTTCTTAATATACAAGCTTTTTGGATTATCTATAGTTGCATAAGTCATTACCGCTCCTTCTTTTACCCTTTGGATTTCTCAGAACATCCCGTATTACTACGGACATCCAATTCCATTGGATAGATCCATCGTATGGTTATATACGAACTCGGAGGGATTTCTTCGAGGATGGATCCAGGTTCAGGAGAAATAGAATTAGTTTATTCAGTTGTCTTTTATTATCACCTTCTCTCAGGTTGCGAGGGCTCCTTGGTTTAGGAGAGTACACCTATTTCGCTTATTGGATAGTCTTCTTCCAAACCATAGGCTGATGCCGAAAGGTAGGGAATGAAGAAAACCAATTAGCCTAAGTAGGGTGTGCAAAAGGTAATATGTAAAGACAAGATAAAGGAATTAGAAAGAGAGCAAAGTAAATTGCGACTATTAACATTCACGACCAAACCACGTATTTCATCGCCACTCCTACTTCACCTTTTATTTCTACAGAACAACCCGTATCACTACAAACATCCAATTCCATTGGATAAATCCATTGTATGATTATATACGAACTCGAAGGATATTTTTTCGAGGATGGATTCTGGTTCAGGAGAAATAGGAATAAGGTATTGTTCAGTTGTCTTTTATCACCATCTTCTCTCAAGTTGCGAGTACTCCTAGGATTTGCAGGGTACACCTATTATGCTTACTGGATATTCTTCTTCCAAACCATAGGCTGGTGCCGAACGGTAGGGAAGGAAGAAAACCATTTAGCCTAATGATGGTGTACAGAAGGTAACGACTAAAGACAAATAAAGGGAATTGGAAAGATGGCAGGGAAATATACGGTTAAAGTCATGAATAGGATAATGGAAGAGGCATTACTAAGAATACCAGAACACCCATTGAAACATTTTTATGTTTCATATTCACTGTGCATTGTTAATAGAAAACTGATTTCCCGATTGGATACTTACTCCAGGGTATGTATTTACCAGGAACGATTCTCACATCTGCATGGTTTTACAGATGTTGAGTGGGAGCAAGTTATTAGGAATTAGGTGATCATCCTCATTATATCGGAATTCGTTGTAATTGGTGATATTTGAGGAAATCGCCTGGGTACATTTTTTCAACCTATGATGCACAGGTTTTGAGTTATTCAACTCAGAGGACTTATACAGAGTATTGTATGTTGTCCAGTGTCCGTCAGGACAAAGGGGTAGGTCCTCGTACTATGTTCTGTTTACTTGTGACTTCTCTAGTTTTTAGACAAGTGTTTCGTAGAAATACAATGTCTAAGTTTTGAGAAGTTGTGGGTATAAGAATAAAGTAGAGAACCATGTATCGCAAGTATCGGGATTTTTCAAAGAAATCGAAGATGTCGATACTTGTGATAGGTATTCAGTTGATAGTAATGGTTTTTTGAGAAACTTGTTTCTCTTTCAGGTTACTCATAATTGGATGGATTCCTAAGTTGGGTAATACTGATCAGCCTCTCTCTATTAAGTTATTATGCACTGGAGACAGCTGCATAATTTGAATCCGGTTCCAATTAACTAAGTGCCAAAGTTTCTATATTGAATATAGAATGCTTCATATCTTAACGATGTTAAGGTACGGGGAGTTGCCCAGCTTATGCTTAAAACCAGACACTGGATAACTCAAGGCACGTTTCTGAAATGCCAGTTTGCGGGTTGATCCTAGCTTCGACGAGGGTTGATTTTCTACCATCTGGAAGATCAATAGTGATATTGTTCTTGACTCGCCACAGTTTTATTAAAATGTATTTTTTCAGAAAACAGAAGTGGGAGTATGGTAGAACTGGAAGTGATTCCAGAACCGCAAACGATTACGGAAAGTTTAATAGGACCTATATATTCAATCAGGTTTGACATTCAAATAGCCACTCCGCAGATATGGTGGGTAACCTCAGACACCCGAGAGGTACTCCGGTAGCCTTAAGGACGGTGACAGAGAGGTTCTTGTTTACCCAGACTTGACACTACTGTTGTTCCAGACTATGAGACCCGGCAGGAGGAAATTTATAGCGTCGTTCTAAACTAGATTTAGAAGTATACGTATATATTATTCTGCCAAAGGGTTGTCGTAGTCAGCGGGAACAGCGGAAGCATAGTGGGCAAGAAGCTAGTGTCTATTTATAGACTTGAGCAATTATAGAGGAGAAAGATCATCTAATTTTTGATGTGACAGTCATGGTTTTGACTTCATCAGAATAGGGGATGGGTCTGTTAAGAAGGTAGGAGGGTGTGATGTCCTGGTATTTGGATGACATACACAGAGTAGGAAGTAAAATTCCTATACTACGATCGGTTGTACCGTGGTCGTCACACAGTTATTTCTCTACAAAGGATATGGATATAATATCTGACATTCTGGTTACTAGATCTATAGTTTTAGATCTAGATTTGGGTAGTTTCCCTATATGGGTACTTTAACAGTATTCTAATAGTATTTTAGAATAAATGACTCCTGGCATGGTGGTGAACCTGCAGGTGATGGAGTCACCCTCACTAAAGGTGTCTTACAGACTAAAGGGGAGAGGGATCTGCATGATTGGCAGATCACTTACTTAGGCAATTGAGTCAATCGTGAGATGTCAAGTACCACACCAGATGTTGTTATTGCACAAGATGCGATAAGTTTATATTAATCCAATCCTGGAGAAACATTAGGAAGCAGTTTTTAGAATATAAGTGAATGTTCTACGGATTTGATAACGGCGGCCTCCTTCGGGAGACGGTTATCATTCCAGGCTTCAAAGGTGACACAGATGACAGAATGATTGTCAAAGTTATAGTTTTTCCTCAGATGAGGGACAGTATTATGGACAGGCGGTCCAAGAGGATACTGTGGGAGGCATGGTGCTGGACACTGATTAGTTTCAGTGATCGATACAGTCTAAGAAGTTTGGATTTGGAGTTCATTTATGAACTAGGTCCCATCAGATATCCAGACATATTCTAAGACACGTATTACTCAATTCGGGAGATGGTTTTCTCCGCGAAGTTGAGATATAGAGAGATACAAAATGAAACACCAAAGCGGATCCACTCACTGAGGTTATTTCTCGAACACAAGAGTTTTACAAACTAGCTTTGTGAAACTGATTAGTAGAGGAGTTGGATGCTCGGTATCACATGAGCTGTGAGTACTCGACATCGCAATAATTAGCCTTAAGTGCAAGTGGGAGATTGTTGGATATAGTGCCCTCTAAGTCAATTATTGGATCGCAGGTACGTGATTGCAATGATTGAGGGAGGACCTATACCGATAAAACAGTCTTACTCGAGATGATAGTATGCTATCTGGTTTGTCTTTATCATCATGATAGAGCCCATAAGATTCTTGCTTGACTACCAGCAGTATGATGGCGATCATATATGTGGGAGCTGGGGTCTATAAGCACATCCTTAAAACTGTCCCTAGTCGTGGGAGTTTCGAGATAGGGCATCGATACTCCAGAGTAGACTAGTGTATACAGTCGAGACCCCGACGAGGGGCGGTGGCCGGTCTCACAAGCCACTGGTGTCAGTTGGATCACCTAAGATGTATACAGGTGCTCATTAGGTTATGAGTACACCGGACAGGACTCGCCGGAAACATGATAGTTGGTATTATACATATCGTCAGATAGCAGTTCTCTAGTGACATGTGTACAGGTTAGTTCATCGACCTGAGGTCGTCATTTGTCTCGTGTGATTTCCTACCGTGCTTAGATTACTACCCTACCACACTCAAAGGAGTTGTGCAAACAGGTTTTAGTTGGGTACAGTCCCGAGCCACATTGGAGGCAAGTGAGCGGATCGTCGGGGATTCGTCTCTCCCGGTATAGGGGGTGGGATCGCGCTGTGTTTAGGAGACCCATTACACGAAATCCCTGTCCAGGGTAATCGAGATATACTGGTAGGTATACCAGTAGTATCTCAGGGTGTTCTGGGCTGCTCTCTGACACGACTTATGCAGCTATTGGGGGTCTGACGTTTACCGACCCTCTAGGCCGTATATGCGATACTCATAGATGAATGTTCCGGACTGTACGGATATTGTCACTGTCAGGCTCAGTAGGGTTTATAGATTCGCTCGTCAGCTTCCCTTCCAATCAATACATAGGCAAAACGTTACGTACAGCTTGTACCTCTGACGTGCTAGGGGTTATACCCAGTGCCAGTGTACAGATGAGTCATTAGAGTCCCCCACAGACACTTTCCCAAGTTCGGGCGAAACGTTGTAGATGCCGTATGGTATTATGGAAAGGTTCGGAAAAAGCACGTGCGTTTTCGCACGTGTTATTTTTCGGGCAGATAATACTGGTAGGCTTTGGTTTAAGCCGGATCCCAGTATTATACTGTGTAGATATAATATCTTTGTCTCATTTGCATTTATATTCGGTCGTAATATAAATGCGGGTATATTTATACCGATACGGGGTTATCCTGAAATTCGTTTCGGGATGATTTTTGGAAGTTGCCAGTTTCCAGTTTTCTATCAGCCGTATTTAACATTCGGTTAAATACGGATTTTTCTTTTCGTCTTCAGAGTGAGTCATGCTTTTAGAAGGTTCTAGAAGTGATGACAAGGCTTGTGACTCACTTGGGTCATTAATGGTTCATTAATGATGGAGGATGACTATGTTTAATGTGATTGGTTTGCATTTATGGTTTGTTAGTGATTCATGCTTTGTTGTTAGGTTGTGATAAGCATGAATGGCTTATTGTCACCACTTTGCTCCTACACTTACCTCCCTCCTTTCATATATATGGCCGGCCACTTCTTTGTGGGTAAGAGAGATTTTTGATTCATTCATTTTTGGCCAAAGATTTCATATAGTTTAGTGTATGGAAATTTCCTAGTTCAATTTCCATTCATCCGATTCCAAATGGCAACTTCTTTTAACCGTTCGTCCATAGTCTTGGACGTAACGAGACAATGTATTCTACTCATTTTCTACTTCATCTTGGTCGTCTCTTTTAGCAAACTTGACGATCGAGTTGCCTCGGTTCAGAGGCGGGAGCCCGTTTAAAGATCCGTCGACGTGGTGCCACCTAGACGACGAGACCGGAGATCGAGCAAGTTCGGATCAGTTGCAACATAGCATGGGATGATGGTTGAAGACCGAAGGACTTGGATCATTCGGTATAACAATTCTACCCTCTTTACAATTTGTTAGTTTAGCTATAATGGACGATCCGGGATAAAGTACGCGATAGCGCTAGTCGTAAAAGTTTTGTTCCGCATATTGGCGTCTGTTAGACGGCCTGGGCGCTGCCGCAGACTTACAGTTACTTTGCTAACATGCTAGATAGTTTTTAGCCTGGCTCTGATACCACTGTAAGTCCACGTTACCCGTCCCGGTTCTTTCGGGGATGCGGAAATGGTGAAAAACGATTTTTTCGGTGAAGGTAACATGGACTCTAGAAAAGGATCTTTGCCAAACAAACTATCTAACAACCTCACTAAGAGTTTAACTACTATGTTAGGGGTTATACCTAATCTTGAACTCCTTCTCTTCGACTCCTTGTAGTGGTCGGATCGGCCTCACCTCGTCGTCCCCTTGTGCCGAAGATGGATCCACCCGAAAGCTTCTACCTTTGGTTCCTTCCTCAATCGAGAGGAAACTAAAATCCTTGGCTTGCTAGACCTTGAACTTTAGAGTGAGTAGAGAAGTATTTTTAGGGTTTTATCTCAATGGTTCTTGTTTCTCAACTCATGAGACAAGAGAACCATGAGCAAGAGGAAGAGGGAGAGCTTGGATGAGAGAGCGTGGAAATGATAGAATGAGAGAAACTTTTACAACCATGCTCTCAAAAACAATAACAATCATGATAATAACAATAATTAAGTATTTGTGATGGTTCATGTCAATGGCATTTTCATTCCATGCATTTAATGCATTTTGTAAACAAACAAGCAAGCAAAAGTCATAGCCATGAAATGATAGCCATTGAAATGATGATGGTCAACAAGTCCAAACTAGTCAACCGGTCAACAAAGTCAACAAGTCAACAAAGTCAAACTTTCAACCCAACCATAGCACAATAATACTTAATTAATATTATTATTAATCATATTTCTAATTCTCATTAGGGTTGAGAAAAAGGTCAACAGTCAACAACCCTAATGAGAATCCTCTGCCTCTGCCAACTGCGCATACACACCCGCATCCGCGTTCCGAGGAACACGAATACAAACGAGATAAAACCAATCCCAAAACGTATACTAGGATCTGGCTTAAAGCAAAGCCCGCTAGTAATAACTGCCCGGACACCAAACGTGCACAAGTGCGCGGATGTGAACGAACCCTGTCGCAAAACCATGCGACCACTACTCTGTTTTGCCCAAAGGCGAATATCTCTCTGTGTGGGACTCTAAAGACTCTACACTACGCTGGCAGTGGGTTTAACCACAGGTCGCAAGCGGTACTAGCTGTACATAACGGTCCCCAGGTAGATGCCGATAAGAAGACTGATGAGGTGAACCCATCCAAACTCCTACTGAGCCTGAATGTGACAGTCTCCGTACAGTCCGGTCTATTCGTCTTAGAATATCACATGGCGGGCTTAGGGGGCGGTAAACTTCAGTCCCCTAATAGCGGTATAAGTCGTGTAAGAGTGTAGCCCAGAACACCCTGAAATAACACTGGAAACCTACCAGTATATCTCGCTTGCCCTGGCCAGGGACGACTATGTGTAATGGCTCTCCTTGACACAACGCGATATCAACTCCCAATACCGGGAGAGACGAATCCTGTCTAACCGTCACTGCCTCTAAGTGCTTTGGGACTGCACCCAACCACTACCTGTTTGCATGACTCCTTTGAGCCGTGGTAGGGTAGTAATCAAAGTACAGTGGGAACACACTCGAAGCGAAGTGACAGTGTCAAGTCAGCGGACTAAGCTGTACTCATGTCACCTGGGAACTGATAACTGACGATAGGTATAGTACCAACCAACAGTTCCCGACGATTCCTGTCCAGTGTACTCGTAACCTAATGAGCACCCGCATACTATCTCAAGTACGACGTACTGACGGCTGTGGGACAGACCGTCCCCCTCCTGGGATGAGAAGTGCATACGCTAGTCTACTCCGGAGTATCGATGCCCTGTCTCGATAGTCCTACGACTAGGGACCTGTATAAGGATGTGCTTGTAGATTACCCAGCCCCCACTAGTGTGACTGCCATCACAACGCTGGTAATCAAGCAAAGATCCTAAGGGCTCCACTAATGTGTATAGGCGATATGCTAAAATAAACACATGCACACATTAAAGTAGAAACAAGCCAAGTAGCATACTACCATTTCGAGCAAGATTGTCTATACAACTGTGAATATCCCAAGCTTCCATCAAGTAATATACAAACTAGTATGATACAGTAATGGCCTCTAGGGCATATACACAAACAGTTGGAAACTCTAATTTTCAAAGTCTTTCTTTTATATTTCTTATCTTCATATGTAACTTTCACGGTCTTCCTTTTATTATGGGATTTTGTGGGTGCAATCCACTGAAAACCCTCAGGAGACGACACTCCTCCTACTAGGGACACCTAGAGGTTTAAAGGCTTGTTGCCCGTGCTCAGTGCAATCATGTTGCCTACGAAAGTGTGCTAGTTAGTTTTTCTTTTTATTATATTTTCTCCTTCCTTTTTAATAAAACAAGTTTGCTCGAGACGACCAAAAATAAGTTTGAGGGAATTTGATTAGTCGAAAATATTGCATTTTTTAACACATCAATTTCCTTACTATTTGCAATCATCTAAAGGTCTTCAGTATGAATATAGCACATATTAGCAAATCGTCTGTAAAATACCAAATAACTTGTGTTATACATTATAACCGGCATTTTGAGGGAAATTGAGTGTTTACTATTGCACGCATGATATTTTGTATATCGCAACACTTGTCTCGAGATTGTGTGCAGGAAATTCCAGGTAAAAGAGCCGAAACTATTAAAAGTGCTGAGAAAAATACGACAAGTCCAAGTCTTGTGATCTGGCAGTGAACAAGAAAGATTTATGAGATTCCACACATTAGAAAAGTTCCACAAGGCCAGCACAATGTAGTACAAGAAATTCCATGCAGCAAGACCTCCAAAGGGCCGCGGATCCGCGGCCTAAGGGCCCTATTGGCGGCGGATTCGCGGCCACGTCAGCGCAACATTGGCAGATTGACTTCTCAGACTTCTCCTCTCACTAGCCAGACTTCTTCAAGAAACTTCTTTCTCCAGAAATCTCCAGAAGCTTCCGTCCTAACAGCCAAGCTTCTTGTACAAGCCTAATACCTCCAAGCTTCTCAAGGAAGCTAGCTAACTACCTAAATCTAGAAGCTTATTTCATAACTACCAAGCTTACAAAGGAAGCTAAACCTAATCAAGCTTCTAGGGAAAGCTAAAGAAGAAGAAGGCTATAAAAAGGGACCCAAGGGCTTCATTCTAGGGTTGTTCTCCAATTCCAAACACAAGTTGAGTGACACAACTTGTGCATTCAAACCCTAACCCTAATCCAATTCCAAAAGCTAATTCAAGATCACCGAGTATAAAATCAAGCAAGAAGCCATCATGACTTTTTGAAGCGACGCCGATCTTCATCCGAGCAAGTGATCCAAGACGATCCGCGACTCACGGAGATGATGCGAAGCTAATTCGACGGTCGAGTTCTCTTCTCAATTCTTGTAGTCTTGAGCAAATTGTAACGAAATTGTTGAATAATGAAAGGTGAAAACTCTTGATCTTGCTTTTCTTTATATTTGAGCATTATGATGAGTTCTCAATTCTTGATTGTTTTCTTTGTCATGATGTTTGAGTAAAAACTCCGCTCGTGGAGGAATTGAGAAAGTTGATAGATGACGATAATTAAATTCTTATACGATTCTTAAGTCCTATGAGTTTTGTAAACTCTAGTAAATTGAATCATCGACAACCTAGTTTCGAGCGAGATGCTTTCTTGATTGTTTTCTCTCTTTACTAGAGATTAATGATCGATGATTGAATTTCCTAGAGGCTAGAATTTGAATGAAAATCAACAAAAGGACAAGGGATAGATGATGAAACCCTAGTTTCTTCGATAGATCCCTAATTCTAGTTGATCGTCATCGATCAAGCAACAAATAATCAATGGATAAGAATACGTAATCACAAGTCTTCATCCTCACTATCGATTCGATTGATTCATATGAGCCTCTCTACAAATCTTAATAACTAATTCAATTTGGACAATTCTTGATTCTTGAATTCTTGATCTATAGTATTTCTTGACAATTAGATCTAGATCTTTAAAATTCTTGAAACTAAAATTCAAAATTCTTGAATCATTTTCTTTTCTTTTCTTTAATTTTCTACTCAACTAAAACAAATACGAGCAAATCACACTTTCCCTGCGGACGATCTGTAATCATTAACGCGCTACACCGACACCGTTAATTGATTGCGGTACAAATATTTTTTATTGTGATTACTTTTCATTCCATACAAATTCATGATACAAATATTTGATTAATCACCCAGTCAAGGGCACGTACGGGTGGGTTTAATGCAATCAAGAAAATGACGGGTAGAACTTGACTAGCGGTTTATGGTTTGTTGACCATGTCAAGGTCATAAACCGTTAGGGGCAAAAACTACATTGGGAGTTTCAAACATACAGGAAACTTGTAGATTTAGCATACCTTCTAGAGTGTAGTGACTAGAGTGGATTCCATCTAGGCCATCACACAATGATAGTTGGATCCCGATCCTACTGATGAGTTGGATTATTCTTGGGAGATTATTTCACTTAACAATCAATACTATAAACCAAGTAGGTGTCTAGAACGGTGTTAGTGGGGCTACGCCTCCAGGGAAAAGAGGTTACATAATTAAGGAACTTCGCGAAAGCGTTGGAAAACCTCCCTCGAAGTACCAACACTAGCCTGGCTGAAAGGTTAAGCAAGTATTGTGACGTGCGATTAATCCTAACTAGTTCTTCTTTTAAGGTTTGAAGAAGAATTCGAGGAAGCAGTAGGTGTTAGTTATGTATATGCCCTAGAGGCCATTGTTGTACATTTGATGTATATTATAATGGATGCTTGGATATATACAGAGAGGACTTTCTTGCTCGTCATGATAGTATGCTATTTGGTTTCACTTTATCTTAACATGTTGACTTGTATTGGTTTACTGTCTTACTCTCACATGTTGATAAAGCCCTTAGGATTTGTACTCGACTACTGAGACTATGATGAGATCATACTAGTGGGGCCATAGTACTCGATGAGTACATCGTATAACTGTTCCTAGTCGAGGGTATATCGAGACAGGGCATCGATACACCAGAGTAGACTAGCGTATACGCATCTTGACCCATATGATGGGCGATGGATGATCCCATATCCATCGGTGTTTGACATCAAGGATGGTGTACGGGTGCTCAGTGGAGACTGGGTACACTGGACGGACTCGCCAAGAACTCCCAGTTGGTGATATACCACACGTCAGATGGCAGTTCTCCGGTGACACTGGTACAGGGTAGTCTGAAGACCCGAGATCGTCATAGAGTCTTGTGTGATTCTCACTGTGCTTTGATTTCCACCTTACCACGTCCAAGAGGGCGTGCAAAACGGTGGCTTTTGGGTACAGTCCCGAATCACATGGAGGCAATGAGCGATAGGAGGGGATTCGTCTCTCCCGGTATAGGGAGTTGATGTTGTGCTGTGTCCGATTGGCTATAACTGGAAGTCCCTGGCCAGGGCTGATATAGAGATTTACTGGTAATTGTTACTAGTAGTTTCTCGACCTGTTATGAGCCTCACATCGACACGACTTATCGATTACTGGGGTCTGACGTATACCACCCCTAGACCTGATATGCGACATATCAGACGAACAGACTGGACTGTACGGGAGTGTTACTGATTGGATTCACAGGAGAATGCACAGGCTAGCTTGTTGATCTTCTGATTGCTCAATACCTGGGTGGCTGTTACGTTTAGCTGACCGCTTGCAGCTTGTGGGTGTTTGATATGATCATCACCTGCTACTGGCGTATTGACGATTCTTTAGAGTCCTACATAGAGGTTTCTTGGCTCAGGCAAAATGGAGTAGAGGCACATATGTGATATGTGCAGGACCGAGGATAATGCGATATGAGATACCGTATTATATTCTCGAGATATTTTGATATGAATCGGGACATCAGATCAAGTGTTGATTCGATGAATCGTTACATGATATATTAGCCGGTTATATTCGATATAGCCGGATCGTTGGATCAAGTGTTGATTCGATGATTTAATGTATAATAATATATATGATATATTGTATTACATTATCTAATATTGGCTCACTTTATTATTTCATTTTCTCACTGGATTAATACATTGATATATATGCGATATATGTTAAATGTATTATTTTCTTTTGTTGCAAATATATAATATATATGTGATATATATTATTGTGACATGATATGATTTATTATTAAACTTGTTTAAGGATGATTAAATGGGATTAGGGTTTGATTAGGGTTAGCTTCTTCTTGCACATTCTAGAAGCTTTTCCTTTTGTCTTGGTTAAGATATTATGGTTGATACTTATCCTTAACCTAACCAAACCCTAACTCTAGTTTATTCTCTACAACTTCTTAGCCACTCAACCTTGACCATGGTTGATATATCAATCATATAGATTTCTTTTCTATTCATCACAAAAGGATTATCTTTTCCATGATCATCTTCTTCTCTCTTGAGTTCTAAAAGAAAATGCTTACTAGTTAATTCTTGTGTGATGATTTCTTGTGAGAAAGTGAATTAAAAAGAAAGTATAAATACTACTCCCTCATCCTCATCTCATCTAGCCCATGAGATTAGGGTGTTCATCTCTATAGAGTGAGAAAGCTTGGGTTTTTGCAACTTCGACGTAGATCATCGGAGATTCGGAACACTTCAAGCTAGCATGGATCGTTCGAGTCGTGGAGCCTCTCTTGAGTCCGGGAGATCGTGGATCGTGGCAAAGGGACTTCTACTCGGAGCTTGTGAAGCGAAAGAGTGGACTACAAAGGTTGTAATCCCTCACACATGAATTAAAAAGTTGTTATCTTGCATGCTAAACCCTAATAATCTAGCAAAGATCCCGTCTTTGGGTTGTTCGGCACATGTAGAATTTTATTCGGGCATGTTTGATGCTTTATGAACCTTCACTAGTGTGCCTAGGAACCCTACAGTGGTATCAGAGCCTAGCTAGAGCATTAGGCGATGTGTTTACGAAGTTAAAACTCCGATCGAACCCGAACCGACGAAAATAACCCCCTCTCTGGAAATTTTTCAAAATCTGGGATTTTTCTGAATTAAAAATACCTAAAAAAATCAGCAGGGAATTCTAAGAATTACCATGAAACACGGGCCCACAACTCCACTAAACCGCGGCGGAACCACGGCGGGAACCTGTTTCCCGCGGCGGTTCCGCGGCCGATTTATGGAATTGTGACACGTGGCTTCATGATAATATCCGTAGGTGCTTGTTGATAATTCTGGGTATTTTTAAAGTGACTCAAGTGTTGAATATTCTGGGGTTTGTTTTGTAATCGTTGATTCGATCGGAAAATTTAAATTCGTTGTTATTTCCGGATATTTAGAAACTGTTAAACTGTTTGAACGGATATCATTAACCCACTTTATCCCGGAACGGCAAACTTTCAAGTGTTGAATTTTTATCGGGTTTAAATCTTTCTGAAAAATTGTACAAGTTAAGCGGTGGACCCTCTAGAAGACAACAAACCTTAACTCGATTATGTGACCGTCTTGAACTGCCTTTTGAACCTTCGGGTTTAGGGCAGTACGGCATGCCACATGTGAGGCGTTGGCTTGACCCTTCTACTGCTGGATCACTGGTACTATGACATATTCTGGGATTATTTGAACTTCGCTCAAGTGTTGAGCACTTTAGGAAATTTTGGGTATTTGATTATCTGTTTGAAAAGTTTAAAACTATCTATTTATCTGGAATGTGATACAATATGTGGAATTCATAGAGTTAGGCATGAAATGCGAAGTATGTGATATTTCGGATTTATGATGTCTAAAGTGATTGTGGATTCCAAATATTATAGTTTTACACTTTCTTTTCTGTGACCGTAAGTGTAGTATGTAGTTGTATTGCCGGTTGTCGTTGCTATACATCGACGACGATCGGTGTATGCATACTTACTTACGTTGATGATATGAGATATTATGTGTTGCTGAGATATGATATGCAGGATTGTCGCGATTGAATAGCCGGGGGTTTTATGTGAGATGAGAGTTTTATATTTTCATTCATGTAAATTCAAATGTAATGTAATATTCCTTTATTTGGGGCACTTCCAGGTTGAGGTTGATGCCACCAGTGTTGTATATTATTTACTTTTCCGCATTAGGATGGACCCAAGGAGGGGAGCACAGGTGACCGGGTTATGGGGTTCAGTGGGAGGCCATCTCGAGGAGTCGAGACCGGGTCTCCTAAACTCCAGAATTGGTAGGGTCGCTTGCCACTCTCGTAGGGGTCCAGGGTGTGGGCTTGGCTATTCATCGCGACTGTGGAATCCGTATTTTCTATTGTTGGCTAAATACTAAATACGGACGTCCTAGTATATCCCACATTATATCTATGTTTCTACTGCGATATCTGTGATGTGATCATTTGATATGTTCTGATGGATACAGTATATAGTATATATGATATATTATATAGATGTTACTTTTGTTTTACACCCGCACTAGCCCTGCCCTGCTCTGTCGTTAGTTACCTAACCTAACGGTGCACGAGGGGATATCGAGGCGAATGCGGATGGCATAAGTGTACGTCGTATTTATCTGTGATGCTTAGGAAGCATAAGCTGATGGGATTTTATTAATGAGATTAATAAAAAGAAAAGAAACCTAAAGATGTTGTAGAATCAAAACTTTATAAAAAGGGTAGCTACAGTTTTTTGCTTTGCACAGTGATATATATGATATATCCTGCACCTTATTCGTTGGGGAAAGAGCCGAGATCCCTTAACCGGGAGTGACCTCTTTAGAGAAACTGGCAGATGCTACAAAACGCGGTTTGTCTTTTGAATGCTTTTAGTGTTTTGCTTTGCACAGCGGTATATATGATATATCCTGCACCTTATTCGATGAGGAAAGGGCCGATGATCCCTTCACCGGGAGTGACCCTTTTAGCGCAACTAAGAAAAGCCTCAAAAACACTCCATTTCAAAATTTCACATGATTCTACGACGATATCAAGTTCATTACGCTCATGGTTTTTCTAAAAAAAACCTGCGTAGCCCTCCGTCATTTCATATAGATATTATTTAGTATTCGTGCTATGTTTGTTGACTTAGTCAAGGCGTAGTGTACGGTAGCTAAGTAGTGTTTATCTGCTAAAACATGAGATGTGATTGGATTAGGGTATTCGCACGGCCTTGTTGACTCAGTCAAGGGTCGTACGGGTGGGTTTAATTCAATCGAGAAATGTACGGGTTGAACTTGACTTGCGATTTATGGTTTGTTGACTTAGTCAAGGTCATAGATCGCTAGGGGCAAAACATTATCGGGAATTTCAAGTGTTGAAATTTGCAATGAGATTGCATACCTTCTATGAGATAGTTGGATCCCGATACCCACTGCGAGTAAGAGTTACTCTTGGGAGAGTTTTACACAGGACAATTAGTCGATCAAGTAGGTGTCTAGAAAAGTGTTAACGGGGTTACGCCTCTGGGAAAATGAGGTTTACTTTAATTAGGTCCGTACGAAAGCACAGGGAACCTCCCTCAAAGTACCGACACTGATCTGGCTGAAAGATTGACAAAATTATAGGGTGTAATTAATCCCGGCTAATCTTACCTTTTAGGGTTTGAAGGTAGATATGATAAAAACAGTGAGAGACATCCTGATTAGATAAGATAATAACCAATCTAATCTTGCAAGAGCATACGCTAAAGTGTTTTCTTCTCTCTCTCTCCAGGTAGCGACCATGTCAGGCCATAATCAAGATAATAATATGGATGTATTGACTGAACCCGCTTATTATACTGAGCAGGGGAACGTTGGACCCATTCTTTCTTATAAGAGTTATAAGACTGAACAGGGAATAGAAGAATATCTAGATTCTCAAGCCGCCCAAAAGAACATGCATGTTGATGCATCTTCTTCAGGTGTGTTAGTTATTGAGAACTGTTTTTCAGTTCACCCTACGTCCTGGGTATTGGATACCGGATCAGGATCCCACATATGTAAATTGTTACATGGGCTACGTAAAGGTAGAGAACTGGGAAAAGGTGATCATTCCGTTCAAGTAGGGAACGGTGCAAGTATTGCAGCCAAAGCAGTTGGCGAATATCACCTTGTATTGCCAAGTCGTAATACACTGATTCTAAATGAGTGCTATTATATACCGAACATGATGTGCAACATTATATCAGTTTCTTTATTAAGTAAAGAAGGATATAATTTTGTAGTAAAGGATAATGTTATGAACATATTCCTAGATCAAAAGTTGATTGCATCAGGATCGTTACATAATGGCATATTCATTTTAAATCAGAATACAGTCCTCAATATACAAAACACACACAAGAGGAAAAGTTCAGAAATGAACGAATCTTTCTTGTGGCATTGTAGACTTGGCCATATCAATGAGACACGGATAGCTAAGTTACATAAAAATGGATATTTGAATTCATTCGAATTTTCATCTAATGATACTTGCCATTCATGTCTTAAAGGAAAAATGACCAAAGCTCCGTTTAGTGGACACGGAGAAAGAGTTACCGAACTCTTAGGACTGGTACATAGTGATGTATGCGGTCCCATGTCTACGCATGCCAGGAACGGTTCTTCCTACTTTATTACATTCACTGACGATCTCTCTAGATACGGGCATGTGTTCCTGTTGAAACACAAGTCTGAAGCTTTTGAGAAATTCAGAGAATATAAGCACGAAGTAGAGAACCAAACGGGCAAAAGTATTATGATTCTTCGATCTGATCGAGGAGGAGAATACTTGAGCAATGATTTTCTGGATTATCTAAAAGAGAATGGGATTCTCTCTCAGCTTACTCCTCCTTATACACCACAGCACAACGGTGTATCTGAACGAAGGAATCGGACCCTATTAGATATGGTGCGATCTATGATGAGCGATGCTGAGTTACCTATTTCCTTCTGGGGATATGCGCTTGAGACAGCCATATACATATTGAATCTAGTTCCGTCTAAATCTGTACTTACCACACCATATGAGATATGGAGTGGGAAGAGACCATATTTTAAATGAGTTAAGATATGGGGTTGTCCGGCCTATGTCAAAAGACAAAATCCGGACAAACTCGAGGCACGATCAGTCCTTTGCAAATATGTGGGATATCCAAAGAATTCTCAAGGATATTTTTTCTACCACGCTGAGGAACAAAAAGTGTTTGTTGCTCAACATGCCACCTTTTTGGAAAAGGAATTTCTTGCAAAAGAAATTAGTGGTAGAGAGGTAGAGCTGGAAGAGGTTCCAGCACTACAAACCGCAACTGATGATTTGTTGGAACCAGAAGATTCAGTAGTACCCGACGAACCCCAGCCTCTCCGCCGATCTAGTAGGGTTTCTCGTCCGCCTGAGAGATACTACGGTTTTCTCATTGATGGTGGAAGCGAGGATTGCATCATGGAAGATAATGACCCGACTAGTTTCGAGCAGGCCATCACGAGTGGTGACTCTGTGAAATGGCTGGATGCAATGCGATCTGAGATGGAATCCATGTACACCAATAAAGTATGGATTTTGGAAAATGCTCCTGAAGGGGTAAAACCCATTGGGAGCAAGTGGATTTTTAAAAAGAAATTTGGTGTAGATGGAAAAGTTGAGACTTTCAAAGCTAGACTTGTAGCAAAGGGTTTTCGTCAACGACCAGGTGTGGATTATGACGAAACCTTTTCTCCATTGGCTATGCTTAAGTCGATCCGGATCTTACTTGCCATTGCTGCATACCATGACTACGAAATCTGGCAAATGGATGTTAAGACCGCCTTTCTAAACGGTGATTTAGAAGAGAGCGTGTACATGACTCAGCCAGAGGGCTTCGTAGATAGTGGGAGCAGCGGAAAAGTGTGCAAGCTGCTTAAATCCATTTATGGGTTAAAGCAAGCATCGCGGAGTTGGAACATCTGTTTTGATGTTGTAGTCAAAGAGTTTGACTTCATCAAAAATATAGATGAACCTTGTATCTATAAGAAGGTAGCAGAGGGTAAGGTTGTCTTACTAATATTGTATGTGGATGACATACTCTTGATAGGAAATGATATTCCTATGCTTCAATCAGTCAAGCTCTTCTTATCACAAAAATTCTCAATGAAAGATCTAGGTGATGCCTCATGCATATTGGAGATTTGGATCTATAGAGATAGATCCAAATGGATATTGGGATTGTCCTAATCCAGGTACATTGACACCATACTAAAGAGGTTTAGTATGGAAGAATCCAAGCGTGGGAACCAACCCATGATCTCTGGACTCACTCTCTCCAAAGAGATGTCTCCCAAGACTGATTTGGAGAGAGTTCGCATGCAAGGGATACCCTATGCTTCGGCAGTAGGCTCTATCATGTTTGCGATGCTATGTACCAGACCCGATGTAGCATACTCACTAAGTGTAGTGAGTCGGTATCAAGCAGATCCTGGAGAGAGTCACTGGACAGCTGTGAAGAACATTCTCAAGTACTTGCGAAGGACTAGAGACATGTTCTTGGTGTATGGTAACGGAGAACTCCGAGTGGAGTCCTTTACCGATTCCAGCTTCCAAAGTGATAAGGACGACTCTAAGTCGCACTCGGGATTTGTCTTTACCCTCAATGGAGGGGCGGTATTTTGGAAGAGTTCCAAACAGGATATTGTTGCAGACTCGACGATGGAGGCTGAATACATCGCTGCCAACGATGCTGCCAAAGAGGCTGTCTGGATGAAGAAGTTCATCACTTAACTTGGTGTGGTTCCATCCATTGAACATCCAATACCTCTGTAGTGCGATAACAATGGAGCTGTGGCTTTGGCCAAGGAACCCAGATCCCATCAGAAATCCAGACATATTCTGAGGCGGTATCACCTGATCAGGGAGATAGTTGATCGCCGGGAGATCGAGGTCAGGAGAGTATATACGAAGGACAACACTGCGGATCCACTCACGAAGGCCATTCCCCAGATACAGTTTGAGAGATTATTCGGGATGCTAGGTATGAGATACTACAGCAGCTGGCCTTAGTGCAAGTGGGAGATTGTTAGTTATGTATATGCCCTAGAGGCCATTGCTGTACATTTGATGTATATTATAATGGATGCTTGGATATATACAGAGAGGACTTTCTTGCTCGTCATGATAGTTTGCTATTTGGTTTCACTTTATCTTAACATGTTGACTTGTATTGGTTTATTGTCTTACTCTCACATGTTGATAAAGCCCTTAGGATTTGTACTTGACTACTGAGACTATGATGAGATCATACTAGTGGGGCCATAGTAGTCGATGAGTACATCCTATAACTGTTCCTAGTCGAGGGTATATCGAGACAGGGCATCGATACACCAGAGTAGACTAGCGTATACGCATCTTGACCCATATGATGGGCGATGGATGATCCCATATCCATCGGTGTTTGACATCAAGGATGGTGTACGGGTGCTCAGTGGAGACTGGGTACACTGGACGAACTCGCCGAGAACTCCCAGTTGGTGATATACCACACGTCAGATGGCAGTTCTCCGGTGACACTGGTACAAGGTAGTCTGAAGACCCGAGATCTTCATAGAGTCTTGTGTGATTCCCACTGTGCTTTGATTTCCACCTTACCATGTCCAAGAGGGCGTGCAAAACGGTGGCTTTTGGGTACAGTCCCGAATCACATGTAGGCAATGAGCGATAGGAGGGGATTCGTCTCTCCCGGTATAGGGAGTTGATGTTGTGCTGTGTCCGATTGACTATAACTGGAAGTCCCTGGCCAGGGCTGATATAGAGATTTACTGGTAATTGTTACTAGTAGTTTCTCAACCTGTTATGAGCCTCACATCGACACGACTTATCGGTTACTGGGGTCTGACGTATACCACCCCTAGACCTGATATGCGACATATCAGACGAACAGACCGGACTGTACGGGAGTGTTACTGATTGGATTCACAGGAGAATGCACAGGCTAGCTTGTTGATCTTCTGATCGCTCAATACCTGGGTGGCTGTTACGTTTAGCTGACCGCTTGCAGTTTGTGGGTGTTTGATATGATCATCACCTACTACCGGCGTATTGACGATTCTTTAGAGTCCTACACAGAGGTTTCTTGGCTCAGGCGAAATGGAGTAGAGGCACATATGTGATATGTGCAGGACCGAGGATAATGCGATATGAGATACCGTATTATATTCTCGAGATATTTTGATATGAATCGGGACATCGGATCAAGTGTTGATTCGATGAATCGGTACATGATATATTAGCCGGTTATATTCGATATAGCCGGATCGTTGGATCAAGTGTTGATTCGATGATTTAATGTATAATAATATATATGATATATTGTATTACATTATCTAATATTGGCTCACTTTATTATTTCATTTTCTCACTGGATTAATACATTGATATATATGCGATATATGTTAAATGTATTATTTTCTTTTGTTGCAAATATATAATATATATGTGATATATATTATTGTGACATGATATGATTTATTATTAAACATGTTTAAGGATGATTAAATGGGATTAGGGTTTGATTAGGGTTAGCTTCTTCTTGCACATTCTAGAAGCTTTTCCTTTTGTCTTGGTTAAGATATTATGGTTGATACTTATCCTTAACCTAACCAAACCCTAACTCTAGTTTATTCTCTACAACTTCTTAGCCACTCATCCTTGACCATGGTTGATATATCAATCATATAGATTTCTTTTCTATTCATCACAAAAGGATTATCTTTTCCATGATCATCTTCTTCTCTCTTGAGTTCTAAAAGAAAATGCTTACTAGTTAATTCTTGTGTGATGATTTCTTGTGAGAAAGTGAATTAAAAAGAAAGCATAAATACTACTCCCTCATCCTCATCTCATCTAGCCCATGAGATTAGGGTGTTCATCTCTATAGAGTGAGAAAGCTTGGGTTTTTGCAACTTCGACGTAGATCATCGGAGATTCGGAACACTTCAAGCTAGCATGGATCGTTCGAGTCGTGGAGCCTCTCTTGAGTCCGGGAGATCGTGGATCGCGGCAAAGGGACTTCTACTCGGAGCTTGTGAAGCGAAGGAGCGGACTACAAAGGTTGTAATCCCTCACACATGAATTAAAAAGTTGTTATCTTGCATGCTAAACCCTAATAATCTAGCAAAGATCCTGTCTTTGGGTTGTTCGGCACATGTAGAATTTTATTCGGGCATGTTTGATGCTTTATGAATCTTCACTAGTGTGCCTAGGAACCCTACAGTAGGAGCCATCCTGGTTAGATAAATTAATAACCAATCTAATCTTGCAAAAGTGCACGCTAAGTGTTTCTTTTCTCTCTCTCCAGGTAGCAACCATTTCACGCCTTAATTAAGATAATAAAATGTATCGCTTGACCGATCCGAATTCTAATTCGGGGCTTGGGAACGTCGGTTCGGCTCTAAACTGTGACAGAAGTCATAAGTGTGAGCAAGGGAAAGAGGATTGTATGGATTCTAAGGAGACCCCAATGAAGAAGAAGCATACTATTGCATCTACTTAAGGTATTCTTGTAATTGAGAACTGCTTTTCGATCAGTCCTACCTCCTGGGTACTAGATACCGGATCAGGATCTCATATCTGTAATTTATTGCAGGGACTGAGAAAAAGTAGGATAGTTGGACCTGGTGATATGTCCCTCAGGGTAGAGAACGGAGCACAAGTTAATGCTGTAGCCGTCGGTGAATATCATCTAGTGTTGCCAAATGGCAATACTATGATTTTGAACAATTGCTACTATGTACCTTCCATGGTTTGCAACATCATATCAGTTTCTTTACTTGATAAAGATGCATATAACTTTGTTCTTGATAGAAATATCATGAACGTTTACCTTGATAAGGTATTGGTTGCAGAAGGTACACTGTGTAATGGTATCTATGTTCTAAATCAGAATACAGTTCTCAATGTACAAAACACACGCAAGAGGAAGAGTTCAGATACGAACGAATCCTACTTGTAGCATTGTAGACTTGGTCATATCGGAGAGAAAAGACTAAGTAAGTTACATAAAGATGGACTCTTGAATACGTTCGAATTTTCATCTTATGAAACTTGTCAATCTTATCTCAAAGGAAATATGACCAAATCTCCGTTCACCGGATATGGAGAAAGAGAAGCAGAGCTCTTGGGACTCATACACACTGATGTGTGTGGTCTGATGTCTATGCATGCAAGGGGTGGGTTCTCGTACTTCATCACATTCACTGACGATTTCTCTAGATTCGGATATGTGTATCTTATGAAACACAAATCTGAAGCTTTTGAGAAATTCAAAGAATTCAGAAACGAAGTAGAGAACCAGACTGGCAAAAGTATCAAGATCCTCCGATCTGATAGGGGAGGGGAGTACTTGAGCACGGAATTCCTATATTACTTAAAAGAGAATGGAATTCTCTCTCAGCTTACTCCTCCTTACACACCACAGCACAACGGTGTATCGGAGCGGAGGAATCATACCCTATTGGATATGGTTCGCTCCATGATGAGTAGTGCTGAGTTGCCTCTTTCATTTTGGGGGCATGCGCTTCAGACAGCAGCATACCTATTGAATGATGTTCCGTCCAAATCAGTGCCTAAGACACCATTCGAGATATGGAATGGAAAAATACGATATCTTAAAAGATTTAAGATATGGGGTTGTCCGGCGTATGTTAAAAAGCATAAACCAGATAAAATAGAGGCACGATCAGTTTTATGTAAGTTTGTGGGATATCCAAAGAATGGTTATGGATATCTGTTCTACCACACCGAGGAACAGAAGGTGTTTGTTGCTCAACATGCCGTTTTCATAGAAACAGAGTTTCTTGCAAAAGAAATTAGTGGGAGCACGGTAAAACTGGAAGAAATTCAGCTACCAAAAACTGAAACTGAAGATTTGACAGAACCTCAAAGATTCAATAACTCCAGACGAGCCTCAGCCACTCTGCAGATCTGGTAGGATTTCTCATCCGCCCGAGAGATACTACGGTTTTCTCATAGACGGGGATCGAGAGGATTGCTGTAACGTTTTGAAAATCGTTTAGGTGAAATTTCGGATAATCGGTAAAATAACGGGCGTTTTCCGTAAAAAAATCAAGATATAAATATCTTTTAATATAAAATTAAATATACATATTCTAGCTATGTAATTGCTAGTAATTGGTGTTTGTTGAGCCATTTGTAAAATTTCTAGTTTTCTGAAATTAAATATTTTAATATTATTTTAAGACATCACTAATACATTTAATTAGAGAAAATTACAAATTGGAAAATTTTGTGCATCATGACACACTAAACTAACATGTAAAATATTGTTTTTGAAATGAAATAAAACTGCCAAACGGTGTTAGAAAATATCGAAGTAAAAGGCTTAAATAGTGAAATTAGTGTAAATAGAACTTGGGGTAATATTTATCATTTTCTTTCCTCACCCACACTCACCCACACCCTCTCAACCCCTTCCCATGGGCATGGCCGGCCATGGGCTGCCCCCACTCCCACTCTTTTCCCCACTTCTAAAAGAAAAGAAAAGGAAACAAAGAAATGAAAAGAAAAGAATAAGAAAGAAGTATGGGTTTTGACTTTTTGAGTTGACTTGGTTTCCCCCCCTACCTCACTCTCTCTCCTCCCTCACCCACATCTTGCCAAACCCCTCCCTCTCCCTCAACAGCAGCCCCTCCCTTTTCTCCCCTCATTTGTCTTGAAAAAAATTCATCAAAATTGCCTCAAAATCCATCAAAAAAATCCCAAAATCCAAATCCAACTCTTACCCATTTTAGTTTAGCCTATCATGCATGGATTAAGGTGAAAAGAGAGCATTTTGAGAGGCTAGATTGCAAGTTTGATCCATGGTTCATGAGGTATAATTCTTAAACCTTTAGGGAATTGTTGTCTAATTACTTTAATTTAGATTATTTAAGTGTAAATTAGGTGTTTAAATAGGTTAATTGCAAGTTGGAAAAAAATTCAAGACAATGAGTTGTGATCAAATTTGGGTTTTGGGTATTTGGATCATGGATTATGTGTTGTATTTGAGATCTTAAGACATGTAAAGGAAAATCTAGTTACTAGTTGCTAATTGTTAATTTAAAATTTTGCTAATTATGCTAATTTTGTTAACTAGGTTTTGGGAATTTATTAATTAATTGAGATAAAAATCTAATTAGGGTATTCATTACATTAGTAGCATTTTAAGTTGTAGTTTCATACTTTAGTTCATGCAAAACCAAGCTTAAGGGTTGAATTGTGAATTTTTGCTTTAAAAAGTGTTAAATTTGAGCTATATTACAAACTAGAATTTCGGGTTAATGAAAGTTGTGAGATTAAAAATATGGTTTTGATTTGTGTGAATTGGTTAAGGTAATCAGTGAGTATTGTGAGCACTAGTTTGCTAAATCAACAAGACTTGTAGTAAAACGGTTAACGACCCCTTTACTAGACTTTTTGGAAATAAACCGATTTGATCAATTTATTAGTTTTGATGATTTGCATCCTATTTCATAGATTTTTAGTGAGTTGTAAGACCATGATTGGTACGTTTGGTGTTTTTCTCGATGGTTTGACGTTTCGAGGGTTGGTTTGGCTATTCTAGCCTGCGTAGGCGATAGGTTTTGACCTATGCGTGATACACGTGCCGATTTGGTTTTCGTATGCCATTTTGATTTCGAATTGGGTTTTTATGCGATACGATATGTTGTGACATGTAGGTACCCCCATGTGGACTTCGAGACGACAAGCAAGCGCGTGGCGACGTCGGCACCGGCGAGCGAAGATCAGGTGAGTAGATTTATATCTATGGGGAGAAGTCGGGTGGATGGCGTATAGCACCCCCGCAGTTCGTAGTATATTTATGATAGATAATTGGATATATATGTGGTTTATGATCTGTGGGTGATTATCAAGTTATGATGATGTGTTTATGGTTAGTTTGGTGTTATTAGAAGGGAACTAGCATAGCTTCTTAGTCGCGAAACCTAGAATAGGTTTACACCCACACGCACACACCTGCATTCATTTTATTACCTGTGCGTATATAGGGATATGTATATATATATATATATATACACACACATGGGTATGGGACTATGTATATATATATATATATATATATATACGTATACATATACACGGATTATGAGGATAGTACTTGGGATTGGAGATGAGTCGATGAGATTGGGCTTGAGGCCGTGAGATCGGTTATGTGACATGGTTCATCGGGTTACGCCGTGATATGTTTAGAGGGTCCTTTAGGCGTGGTGTTTTCATACACACGCATGCATACATAGATGGTATCAGTTTTGTACTAGACGTAGATCAGTACCCCGGATCATGATTTTTGATAAAGAGGATACCAGATAAATAATATGATGAATGGGATATTTGACCCGTACCCTATTTTGGGATGCCGTACGATGGATTTACCGTACGAGCTATTGATAATAGATCCACACTCTTGACTCGAGGATGTCATATTAGATGATGTATCGTATGAGATATTATTGAGGCGGGATCACCGACTATATATATGTATATATATATCGACTCAGATTTAGGTGGTTTCCATATCCCTTTCGATTGGTTGTTAGTTAGACCTGTAGTTTACCTAGTAGACGTTAGACTGGACCCGAGTCATACCTATTTCCAAAACTAACGAATCGTGAGGATTTTAAAGACATGTCAAGGGATACTACAGATATTTCAAAAGACGTACCTTTTCTTGAAAACGCTGTAGCCTTATTTTCAAAATACCACGATTCGTACTATTTCAAATGGCTAAACAGTAACACAGGTGTAGCGATGTAGATTCTTATTGTTACGGTATTATGCATGTTCCGCATATTATTGTTGCAATTACTATTCATTGCCATTTATCATGTTGTTATCGTCTCATTGCATGTTTATTGTGTACTTGGTGATTATGAACCATGCTGTCAGGACACCAGCACTATTACCGATGATGCGTATGTTCTACATACACTTACTTGCCGGCTCACACACATCATCATCGGTAATTGCCATGTCACGTACACTTTAGAAAATACCTTTTCATTGACATAGCTTGATAACTGATAGTCGCAATATGTTATAGCTTCCATATGCTAGTTAAATATTGCATTCATTGCATGATATTAGGTGCATTCATATATTCATTGGTTATGCAATATTATGGAGATTTATGCCGGTATTCACTGTTATTGGTATCAGGATTTTCATGATTTCGGATTTACATAGGATTTCTGGATTTGGGGGAAAACCGCAAAAATTTAATAAAAACTTAGTATCATCATTTTAAAATGCATATTGCGGTTTATTCATGATGTATGAGTCGCCCACCATGAGTTTTCATGATTGCTGTTGAATTTCGAGACCCGATTCGGGGAGTTGGATGAACCGTCTCGGGTACATGGTGGGCCCGGTATGGTACCCCGGGGAAAGAAGCTCGAGTTGTATTCGATGAGCTTGGCAGGGGAGCACTACCTACCGGTGATATTATTTGGACTCATCGGTTATCCGGAGGATACCGACCGGAGTCATGAGATGGTTACAGGCTGATCCGTTCTGCCAGAGCCCGCGGGCCGATCCCGCAGATGATACGGATGCCTGAGATATTGATATTTGAGATCTGAGATTTGAGATATTGAGATTTGATATTGAGATACTGGGACTTATGTTTTGTGTCGATGCTGACACTGATTTCTGTTAGTTATATGTATGCCCTAGAGGCCATTACTGTACAGAGGATGTATATTGTAGTGGATGCTGGGACATATATAGGTAAGACTTTCTTGCTCGACATAATAGTACGCTATCTGGTTGCTCTTTATCTTAACATGTATACTTTCTGTCTCTCCGTTACATGTTGATAAAGCCCTTAGGATATGTGCTCGACTTCCAGGACTCTGATGTAGATCATACAAGTGGGGCCTGGGTAGTCCATGAGTACATCCTTCAATGTTCCTAGTCGTGGGAATATCGAGACGGGGCATCGATATTCCAGAGTAGACTAGCATATATCTTCTCGACCCATATGATGGGCGATGAATGATACTATATCCATTGGTGTTTGACATCAGAGATGGTATGCGGGTGCTCAGTGGAGACTGGGTACACTGAACGGACTCGCCGAGAACTCTCAGATGGTATTATACCTCACGTCAGATGGCAGTTCTCTGGTGACACTGGTACAGCTTAGTCTGTTGACCCTAGATTTTCATAGAGTCTTGTGTGTCTCCCACCGTGCTTTGATTTCCACCCTACCATGGCTCTACCGAGTCGTGCAAACAGGTGGTTTTGGGTACAGTCCCGATTCACATGGAGGCTGTAAGTGCACGGCGGCACCCCGGCCGTCAATCCGACGGCCAAACGCGGAAACGGTGAATAACTCAAATTTTGCGGACTTTGCAAACCGGCACCACCGCGCACTAAACTCCGGATCGTAACCATTAACAAGTCTAAGCTAACTAGAATACCGGTTAGAGATGTACCGACTGATCCGAGTCCTCCGGTCTTCATCTCCGCTCCGATCTCCTCGCGGGATCTCCATCCATCTCCTCCTCGTCGGAAAGGGCACCACGAAGCCGGGTACTTTTACGGGCTCCCGCCTCTATACCGAGGCAACTCGGGCACGAAGCCGGCTACTCGACGTGTCCAAGATATGCTGTAGGAAGTGTAGTGTAGAGGCTACTTGTCTCTTTGGGGTTTGTTGCCTTTGGATGGAGGAATGAGGATTGAACTTTGGAGGGAAATGAAGCTACCAAATTTTGCAAGGAAATGAGATGAACAAATGAAGCATCAAAAATGAACTCTCATTTTTCCTCTCCTCACAATGTGTGGCCGGCCATGATGCTTTTGGAGAATGGTGGAGATGTATATAAATTGCAAGAGGGAGGTAAGTGTAGGAGAAACAAAAGAGGTGACCACAACATCAACCATACCCTTTCCTCCATACCCTTTCCTATTCAATCAAATCTCAAAAAGCAAAAGCATGGTGGAAAAAGATATGAAAGCTATCATATCAAACAATATGCAAAGAAACCCCCTCCACAAATGTAATTTGCAAAACTGCAAATTACCCCCTCCATCGGAAAAGTCCGGCCGGGAAAGAACAAAGGAAAACCGGCCGGAACGGAATGCAAACTGGCAACTCCAGAAAACTGGTCCCGTAATAAATTACAGGAAAACCCTATATTGTGCATACACACCCGCATCTGTATTCCGTCCGGATACAAATGCAATGAGACAAAATCTACACTGTACTAAACTAGGACCGGCTTAAAACAAAGCCGGCTAGTAATATCCGTTCGATCCTGATCCGTGCAATACCGCACGTATCTGATCGAACCCTGCCATATACCTATACGGCTACTAGTACAAACTGTCCGATCCTGATCCGTGCAATACCGCACGTATCTGATCGGACCCTGCCATATCTCCATACGGCCTCTACAGCGTTTCGCCCGAAACTTGAGTAACTGAAAGTGTGGTGGACTCTAAAGACTCGTCAATACTATGGCTGTGGATTTAACCACTAGCACGTCAGAGGTATAAGCCAATACGTGACGGGCCACCAGCTATTGACTAAAAGGGACGTCGTTGAGGAAGCTCACCCCGACACCCAACTGAGCCTGTCAGTGACAATATCCGTACAGTCCGGTCCGTTCGTCTATGAGTATCGCATGGCGGGCCTAGGGGGTTGGTAAAAGTCAGACCCCCAAAAGCGGTACAAGTCGTGTCGGAGTGTAGCCCAGAACACCCTGAGATACTACTGGAATACCTACCAGTAAATCTCCTTGCCTTGGCCAAGGTCTTTGTGTAATGGCTCTCCTAGACACAGCGCGACCTCACCCCCAATACCGGGAGAGACGAAACCCCCGAAGATCCGCTCACTGCCTCCATGTGGCTCGGGACTGTACCCAACTAAAACCTGTTTGCACGACTCCTTTGAGCCGTGGTAGGGTAGTAATCAAAGTACAGTGGGAACTCACACGAGACAAATGACGATCCCCAGGTCGATGAACTAACCTGCACACATGTCACCAGGGAACTGCCATCTGACGTCTGGTATATGACCAACTAGCATGTTCCCGGCGAGTCCTGTCCGGTGTACTCATAACCCAATGAGCACCTGTATACATCTTAGGTGATCCAACTGACACCAGTGGCTTGTGAGACCGGCCACCGCCCCTCGTCGGGGTCTCGACTGTATACACTAGTCTACTAATGGAGTATCGATGCCCAGTCTCGAAACTCCCACGACTAGGGACCTTTTAAGGAAAAGCTTATAGACCCCAGCTCCCACTTATATGATCGCCCTCATACTGCTGGTGGTCAAGCAAGAATCCTAGGGGCTCTATCAACGTGCAATAGCGACCTCTCAGGTCACCTAAAGCAGTACACGATGATAAAGGTAAACCAGATAGCATACTATCATCTCGAGTAAGACTGTCCTACCGGGATAGGTCCTCCCTCAATCATTGCAATCACGTGCCTGTGATCCAATAATTGACTCTGAGGGCACTATCTCTAACAATCTCCCACTTGCACTCAAGGCTAATTATTGCGATGTCGCATACTCACAGCCCGTGCGATACCGAACACCCAACTCCTCTACTAGTCAGTCTCACAAAAACCGTTTGTGAAACTATTGCGTTCGAGGAATAGCCTCAGCGAGTGGATCCGCCTTGATGTATCTTTCTATGTCTCTCTATATCTCAAGTTCGCGGAGAAAGCCATCTCCCGAAATGAGCAATACCTGCCTTAGAATGTCTGGATGTCTGACGGGACGTAGCTCATAAATGAACTCCAAATCCAAACTTCTTAGACTGTATCTTCAACTGAACTTAATCAGTATCCTGCGCCATGCCACCCTCAGTATTGCCTTGGACCATCCGTCCAAAATACTGCCCCTCGTCAGAGGGAAAAACTATAACTCTGACAACCTCCTTGTCGTCCAGGTCACCTTGGAAGCCTGGAATGATAACCGTCTCCTAAAAGAGGCAGCCGTTATCATATCCCTAGAACAGCCACTTATGTTCTAAAACTGCTTCCGACTGTTTCTCCAGGATTGGATCAATATCAACTTATTGCATCTAGTGCAAGAACAACATCTGGTGTGGTACTTGACATCTCATGATTGACTCAATTGCCTGAGCAAGTGATCTGCCAATCATGCACGTCCCTCTCCCCTTTAGTCTATAAGACACCTTTAGAGAGGGTGACTCCATTACCTGCAGGTACACTACCGTGCCAGGAGTCGTCCATTCTAAATACTCTTAGAATGCTGTCAAAGTACCCTGATTGGGAAACCACCCAAATCTAGATCTAAAACCATAGATCTAGTAACCAGTATGTCTAATATAATGTCCAAGTCCTTTGTGGAGAAACCACTGTGTGACGACCAAAGTATAACCGATTGTAGTATAGGAGTTTCTTTTCCTACTCTGTGTATGTCATCCAAATACCAGGATATCACACCCTACTACCTTCTCAACAGATCCATCCCCTATTCTGATGAAGTCAAACCCATGACTGTCACGTCAGAAATAGATGATCTATCTCCGCCACATCTGCTTTAGTCTATAAATAGACATAAGCTACCTGTCCACCAATGCTTCCGCTGCTCCCACTGACTACGACAACCCTCTGGCAGAGTCATATAGACGTACACTTCTAAAGCAAGTTTAGAATGACGCTATACTCATCCTCCTGCCGGGTCTCGCAGCTTGGAACAACAACAATGGCAAGTGTGGGTAAACAAGAACTTCCCTGTCACCGTCCTTGAGGCTACCGAAGTACCTCCCGGGTGCCTGAAGTTACCCACCTTATCTGCGGAGTGGCCAATGGAATGTCAAAACAGATTGAATCTTTAGGTTCCTTATCAAATCTTCAGTAATCGTTTGCGGTTCTGGAATTACTTCCAGTTCTACCATACTCCCACTGCTGTTTTTGAAAAAATCCATTTTTAATAAAACTGTGGCGAGTCTAGAACAATATTGCTATTGTTCATCCAGATGGTAGAAAATCAACCCACGTCATAGCCTGGGTCAACCCACAAACAGCCATTACAGAAACGTGCCTTGAGTTATCCAGAGTCTGGTTTTAATCATAAGCCGGACAACTCCCCTTACCTTAACATCGTTAAGATATGAACTGTTCTATATCCAATATAGAACCAGAGGCACTGATTTAATTGAACCAGATTCAAATCATGCAGCTATCTCCAGTGCATGTCAACTAAATGGAGAGAGGCCGATCAGCGTTACTCAACTTAGGAATGCTTCCAATTATGAGTAACCCGAAAGAGAAGTAATTACTATCAACTGAATACCATACACAAGTATCTACATCTTCGATCACTGTGAAGAATCCCGATACTTGCTACACCTGGTTCTCTACTCTATTCAAATACCTGTAACTCCTCAAAACTTAGACCCTGTGTTTCTACGAAACACCTGTCTAAGAACTAGAGAAGTCATAAGTAAACAGAATACAGTACGAGGACCAACCCCTCTGTCCTGATGGACCCTGGACAACATACAATACTCTGTATAAGTCCGCTGAGTCTAACAACTCTTTCACTGTGTGTCGTAGGTTGAAAACTGTACTTATGGTTAAGAAGAATTACACCGCTGTTCAATGCTCCTTACCTAACCATCCACTGATATAGGTAAATGTCATCGACATAATATCAAAAGGTATATCTCACTCTATGAAAATAGACGTACAGATATATCAATTTGAAATTGGTGCACAACAGCGGATATTCAAAACCAAATATTTGCCGACCGGCAAACAACCCAGGTGGCATCCTCAAATATCACCAATTACAACGAATCCCGATATAATGAGGATGATCACCCAATTCCCAATAACTTACTCCCACTCATCATCTGTAAAACCATACAGATGTGAGAATCATACCTGGTAAATACATACCCTGGAGTAAGTATCTAATCAGGAAATCAGTTTTCTTTTAACAGTACACAGTGAACCTGAAACATTGAAATGTTTCGTTGGGGTTTCCTGGTATTCCTAATAATGCCTCTTCCAGATTCACGACTGTAACCGTATAGTTCTTTGCCACCTCTCCAAATCCCTTCATATGTCTTTAGTCTTTACCTTCTGCACACCCCTTAGGCCAAATGGTTTTCTTCCTTCCCTACCGTTCGGCACCAGCCTATGGTTTGGAAGAAGACTATCCAATAAGCATAATGGGTGTACTGTCCTAATCCTAGGAACACTCGCATCGCGAGAGAAGGTGAAGATAAAAGACACCTGAATGTACTTTATTCCTATTTCTCCTGAACCAGGATCCATCCCCGAACTGGAACAAGTTCCTTTCGAGTTCGTATCTAACCATACGATGGATTATCCAATAAAATGGGATCTTCGTAATGATACGGAGTGTCCTGGAGAAATACAAAGGTGATTTAAGATTGGCGAAGAAAAACTTGGTTTGATCGTGAATAGCAGTCGCAATTTACTTTGCCCTCTTACTAATCCCTTGCTTTGTCTGAACTTAATACCTTCTGTACACCGTTTAGGCTAACTGGTTTTCTTCTTTCCCTACCGGTCGGCACCAGCCTATGGTTTGGAAGAAGACTATCCAATTTGCGTAATAGGTGTACTACTCCTAAACTAAGGAGTACTCGCAACATGAGAGAGGGTGAAAAGAAAAGACAACTGAATAATCCTATCCGTTTTCTCCAGAACCGGAAACCATCCGCGAATAAATTCCTTCGAGTTCGTATATAACCATACGATGGTTTTGTCCAATGGAAGTGGACGTTCGTAGCAATACGGGGTGTCCTGGAGAAAAGGGTAAAAGTAGGAGTGGCAATGAGGTCTGCAACTCTGACAATCCAAAAGCCAGTGTTAAGTAGGTTCGGTCAACTTGGTCACTGAGTCATAGTCTTAGAGTCGGGTCAATGGTCGCTACCAGAGAGAGAGAGAAAAGAAACACTCAGCGTGCACTCTAACCTAGATTAGAATAGTTATCACTTTTTCTAATCAGGAAACCTCCCACTGTACCTCAAATTCTCCTCCAAACCTGAAAGAAGAATTAGTCGGGGTCACCCGAGGAGTATACTAACTCATCAGTGGGAATCGGGATCCAACTCTCATCGCACGATAACGTGACGGAATCCGCTCACGGTATCACACTCCAGAAGGTATGCGCATATCTGGCAAGTTTCAGTTCTTTTGAAACTCCCGATGTGATTTCTGCCCCATGCTCTTATGACCTTGGCGAAGGTCAACAAATCATAAGTCACATGTCAAGTTCTACCCGTCATTATCCAGGTTAATTTGAATCCACCCGTACAAGCCCTTGACGAAGGTCAACAAGGCTATACGACTGTCCCAAACCAACGCATCTATCTATGCAGCAGAAAAGTAACAAGCAGCTACCATACACTATGCCTTGACGAAGGTCAACAAACATAGCATGAATACTACGTGCTACCTGTCTGAAACGACGGAGGGCTACGAATGGTTTCTGGCGAAAACCTTTAACGTAGTGAACTTGATATCGTTGAAGGAACGGATAGCTTTTTAGAAAATATAGTGACGAAAACCTTTACTAAAGAGGTCACTCCCGGTGAAGGGATCTCGGCTCTTTCCCCGTAGAATGGGGTGCAGGATATTCCAACTGAATACCACGGTGCAAAGCAAAAGTAATCGGCTATAGTGAAGTTAATGCCCTGACGCAAACTTCTGTCCAAGGGGTCACTCCCGGTGAAGGGATCTCGGCCCTTGCCTCGTCGACTGAGGAGCAGGATATTCCAAATGAATACCACGATGCAAAACAAAAGTGAACGTCCTTGCAATAACAGCTTTTTGAAAAGTGTTCCAACAACATCAGAATAGGTTTGTTTTTAAACTTGCATTGATCCGAATCAATGCAGTCCCATCAATTGATCACACCACAAAGAACGAAAATATACTGACGTACATATATGCCATCCGCATTCGCCACTGGGTCCCGTCATCACCCGTTAGGTTAGCTTACTAACGACAGAGCGGGGACTGGACTAGCGCGGATGAAAAACATATACAACATCTACTAATATATATACCAATATATTATATTTCGCTCAAGGCGTGAAAAGAAATGCAACATCACAGAAATGTACAGCATCACAGAACAATACAGATATCTGGGATCCCCGGGTTTCACAGAGCCACTACTGAAACCCGACGTTCCCCTGGTCGTGTGGATAGCCTGTGCAATGAAATCCTAGACCCCTACGGGCGCGGCAAGTCACCCGCCAAAACCTGAAGCGAGGCAGCCCCCTTCAGCTCCGTGAATGGACCACCCAGCACTCCAGGGAATCCGGCAACTTGGGCACCCCTCCTGGGTCAACCTGTACCCCCTACGAGTGCGGCGAATAGCCCGCCAATCCTAGAGTGAAGCCCCCTCCGTCCCAATGCCATGAGATGCGGGCTTGTTGCCCTCTAGAACCCGGCTATCCGTGCACTCCACCGCGGGGTAATCCTAGTACAGAATGTAAAATATACATACACCGGGTACATCGACCGCAACCAGGTCGTGCCCCAAAAGAATAATACAGACAGGCAGTGACGGCAGTCCACATGTCGGACGCTCGCCCCGCAATATCAAAAGTACATAATACAACAACACTGTACTAGCATTGCATCCAGGCTATCCCCACGACCGATCCGCAACATCACAGCATAAACATAGAACATCAACGTGAAAGTCACGTTCGCAAATCCGTCTAACCGGGCTATAGCAGTTAGACAGGATTTACCGATCGAGTGACATTCACGGTCGCAGATATAATGTAAATACTGTGAAAAATGTGTTTTAAAATATTCCGATTGATCAAACAATTAACAAGTGGGCCCCAAAGAAAACTGTAGCACACACAGAAATAATTGGCCCAACTTTAATTTCCTAAAACCCACATTTTCAACTCAGGAAAATACTGGAAAAATTTGGGGGGGTGAACAGTAAATTCCGCGGCGGAAGCGCCGCACGAGGTGGGGTTTCGCGGCGCTTCCGCGGCGGAATAGTGAGATCGGGGTACCAAATTTTTACAGTAACCTTATAATTCCCTGCACATCACACTGAGACAACCAGAAAAATTTTTGGACTTAAAAAAAATTCGACAGAAACTGATGTGCACAAAATACGGGTTTTCGGGATTTTGTTCGATCGGAAACGTAAAACACATTACACAAAAGCTAGACGAAGTTAATGGCGAGGCTCTGATACCACTGTAAGTGCACGGCGGCGCCCCGGCCGTCAATCCGACGGCCAAACGCGGAAACGGTGAATAACTCAAATTTTGCGGACTTTGCAAACCGGCACCACCGCGCACTAAACTCCGGATCGTAACCATTAACAAGTCTAAGCTAACTAGAATACCGGTTAGAGATGTACCGACTGATCCGAGTCCTCCGGTCTTCATCTCCGCTCCGATCTCCTCGCGGGATCTCCATCCATCTCCTCCTCGTCGGAAAGGGCACCACGAAGCCGGGTACTTTTACGGGCTCCCGCCTCTATACCGAGGCAACTCGGGCACGAAGCCGGCTACTCGACGTGTCCAAGATATGCTGTAGGAAGTGTAGTGTAGAGGCTACTTGTCTCTTTGGGGTTTGTTGCCTTTGGATGGAGGAATGAGGATTGAACTTTGGAGGGAAATGAAGCTACCAAATTTTGCAAGGAAATGAGATGAACAAATGAAGCATCAAAAATGAACTCTCATTTTTCCTCTCCTCACAATGTGTGGCCGGCCATGATGCTTTTGGAGAATGGTGGAGATGTATATAAATTGCAAGAGGGAGGTAAGTGTAGGAGAAACAAAAGAGGTGACCACAACATCAACCATACCCTTTCCTCCATACCCTTTCCTATTCAATCAAATCTCAAAAAGCAAAAGCATGGTGGAAAAAGATATGAAAGCTATCATATCAAACAATATGCAAAGAAACCCCCTCCACAAATGTAATTTGCAAAACTGCAAATTACCCCCTCCATCGGAAAAGTCCGGCCGGGAAAGAACAAAGGAAAACCGGCCGGAACGGAATGCAAACTGGCAACTCCAGAAAACTGGTCCCGTAATAAATTACAGGAAAACCCTATATTGTGCATACACACCCGCATCTGTATTCCGTCCGGATACAAATGCAATGAGACAAAATCTACACTGTACTAAACTAGGACCGGCTTAAAACAAAGCCGGCTAGTAATATCCGTTCGATCCTGATCCGTGCAATACCGCACGTATCTGATCGAACCCTGCCATATACCTATACGGCTACTAGTACAAACTGTCCGATCCTGATCCGTGCAATACCGCACGTATCTGATCGGACCCTGCCATATCTCCATACGGCCTCTACAGCGTTTCGCCCGAAACTTGAGTAACTGAAAGTGTGGTGGACTCTAAAGACTCGTCAATACTATGGCTGTGGATTTAACCACTAGCACGTCAGAGGTATAAGCCAATACGTGACGGGCCACCAGCTATTGACTAAAAGGGACGTCGTTGAGGAAGCTCACCCCGACACCCAACTGAGCCTGTCAGTGACAATATCCGTACAGTCCGGTCCGTTCGTCTATGAGTATCGCATGGCGGGCCTAGGGGGTTGGTAAAAGTCAGACCCCCAAAAGCGGTACAAGTCGTGTCGGAGTGTAGCCCAGAACACCCTGAGATACTACTGGAATACCTACCAGTAAATCTCCTTGCCTTGGCCAAGGTCTTTGTGTAATGGCTCTCCTAGACACAGCGCGACCTCACCCCCAATACCGGGAGAGACGAAACCCCCGAAGATCCGCTCACTGCCTCCATGTGGCTCGGGACTGTACCCAACTAAAACCTGTTTGCACGACTCCTTTGAGCCGTGGTAGGGTAGTAATCAAAGTACAGTGGGAACTCACACGAGACAAATGACGATCCCCAGGTCGATGAACTAACCTGCACACATGTCACCAGGGAACTGCCATCTGACGTCTGGTATATGACCAACTAGCATGTTCCCGGCGAGTCCTGTCCGGTGTACTCATAACCCAATGAGCACCTGTATACATCTTAGGTGATCCAACTGACACCAGTGGCTTGTGAGACCGGCCACCGCCCCTCGTCGGGGTCTCGACTGTATACACTAGTCTACTAATGGAGTATCGATGCCCAGTCTCGAAACTCCCACGACTAGGGACCTTTTAAGGAAAAGCTTATAGACCCCAGCTCCCACTTATATGATCGCCCTCATACTGCTGGTGGTCAAGCAAGAATCCTAGGGGCTCTATCAACGTGCAATAGCGACCTCTCAGGTCACCTAAAGCAGTACACGATGATAAAGGTAAACCAGATAGCATACTATCATCTCGAGTAAGACTGTCCTACCGGGATAGGTCCTCCCTCAATCATTGCAATCACGTGCCTGTGATCCAATAATTGACTCTGAGGGCACTATCTCTAACAGAGGCAATGAGCGATAGGAAGGGATTCGTCTCTCCCGGTATTGGGGGTTGATGTTGCGCTGTGCTCGACTGGCCATAATTGGAAATCCCTGGCCAGGGTTGCAGTGATATACTGGTAAGAGTTATCAGTAGTTTCACGCTTGTTATGGACCTTACATCGGCATGACTTATCAAGCTATTGGGGTCTGACGTTTACCACCCCTAGGCGAGATATGCGACATATCAGACGAACAGACCGGACTGTACGGTAAGTGTTACTGGTTGGATTCACAGGAGTGTGAGCGGGTTTGCTCGTTGATCTTCTGATCGCTCAATACCCGGGTGGCCGTTACGTTTAGCAGATCGCTTGCGGCTTGTGGGTGTTTGATATGATCATCACCTACTGCCGGCGTATTGACGAGTCTTTAGAGTCCTACACAGAGGTTTCCTGGCTCAAACGAAACAAAATAGGAGCGCATATGAGATATGTGCGGGACCGAGAATAATACCATTATGTGATACTGTATTCTATTCTCGCGATATGTATCATTGGACGGTTATATGAGATATAGCCGAGTTACAGAATCAAGTGTTGATTCGATACATTGATATACTAGATATTAGTCGGTTATATGCAATATGACCGGATCGTTAAATCAAGTGTTGATTTAATGATTTAATGTATAATTATATATTTGATATATTGCTTTAAATTAACTAGTATTGGTTTACTTAAGATTGATTTTCTCACTTGAATGTGCACATTGTTTATATGTGATATATGTAAGTGTACATGTTTGTATTATGCTTGAAATACATACAAGTTGTGTGTATGAGACTTAAACCAAATTGAGGTTAAATTAGGGTTTACTAATTTCCTAACAAATAACAAAAGAAATAAGACTTTGGTCAAAGTTATCAAGCTTCATGAAGCTTGAAGAAAGTTTGAGAAAGTCAATTTCTTTTGTCATTTCCTTATGATGCTAGTTAACCCAACCCTTAACCCAATACTTTGGTTAATTCTCTACACAAGTTAAGCATGATGGCTTAACTCAACCATGGTACCATAATTAAAAGGATAAGTTTCATTTTTTATTCATGATTCTTATCATTTTTCCTTCTTCTTCTTCTTCTTCAAGAAGAAGAAAGCTTGCTATCTCTAATGGTGCCATGAGATTTAGAGTGAGAAATCCAAATCCAAAGTGAACCCACTTCCTATTTCTTCATCCTCTACCACTTGCCATGTTGTATAGGGTGTTATATTCACAAGTTTCATGACCTAGTGAAGATTGAGCTTGAGTTTGAGTCGCCTCGACGTAGATCATCTTCGGCATCGAAGTCAACGACCTAGCCCGATCATTTCTCCGAAAAAACCATCGCTAGAGTCCGGGATTCCGATGATCGCAGCGGAGGGACATCATCACGGAGCTAAAGAAGTGGAGGACCGGATCTACAAAGGTTGTAATCCCTTTCACTTGTAGTTAAGTAGTTAACTTGCTTAGTTTCGCCTTACCTCTAGTTAACGATCTAGCATTAGGGTTCTTTGGCACATGGAAAATTTGATTTTGGCATGGTTTATCAGTTGTAGAACCTCATGAGTGTGCCTAGGAACCCTACAGTGGTATCAGAGCCTAGCTAGAGCCTTAGGCGAAATGTAGACGAAGTTAGAAACCCGATCGAACCCCGAAACCCTAAATTACACCCCTCTCTGTACATTTTCTGAAACTGTGGAATTTTATGAATTAAAAATATGCAGAAAAATCAGCAGGGCTTTATTGGAATTACTGTGCATCACGTGCGCCTAAGTCGACCAAAGCGCCGCGGAACCGCATCACGAGCATGGCTCGTTCGGCGGTTCCGCGGCCATACAGTCACATTATTCTTTGAGTTTTGCACAGTATTGTCCTTTTGAGTTTCCTCTGTTTTCTGGGAATTTTTAATCTACACTCAAGAGTTGAGTTTTTTAGGTTGTATTGGGGACTCGATGTTTCGATCGGAACGTTTAACTTCGTCTATGTGTTTTTCCGGGTATTTTAGAACATGTTAAAAAGTTCGACCGGATATAAATACCCACTTTTTCCCCTGCCGGGAAATTTCCAATTGTTGGATTTTTCCTTAGTTTAATAACGTTCTAAGTAGTGCAAGTAACGCGATGGACCCTCTAGAAGACAACAAACCTTAACTCGATTATGTGACCATCTTGAACTGCCCTTTGAACCTTAGGGTTTGTGGCAATACGGCGTGCCACATGTGAGGCGTTGGCTTGACCCTTCTACGGCTAGACCGTTGGTACTGTGGCATGAAGTGAATGTTTTTAAACTTATTTCCTGTGTTGAGCTGTTTCGGGAAAACTTAGGTATTTGATTGTTCGATCGGAAAGTTTAACATTTTCTATTTATCTAGAATGTGATACAATATTTAGAATCCTCAAGTAGTTATGAGATAACTGAAAGAATGTTATAAACATAGCAGTTCAGTCTCAATTGATCGGTTGCCACGGAATTTTGATGTGATCAAAAGTCCGTCGCAATCACGTAGCGTACACGGATACTCGCCGGGTAAACTTAATAGACAACTACACCCCATAGCCCCGACCAAGTGACTGTAGGAGAACCCCGTCGCCGAAAGCATCCGTTCGGGTGCTCGCGGCAGTGGTTGTAAGTCTACACTAGCGCCCCGGCAGTCTACAGACGCCAAATGCGGAACAAAAAACTTTTAACTGACGCTATCGTATACTTTAACCCGGATCTGCCATTATTGCTAAACTAACAAACTGTAAAGAGTGTAGAATGGTTATACCGAACGATCCGCCTTCGTTCTTTAACCATCATCCCACGCTCCGTTGCGGCTGCTCTGATCTCGTCGATCTCCGATATCCTCGTCGAGGTGGCACCACATCACCGATTCTTTAAACGGGCTCCCGCCTCTAACTTGAGGCAACTCGATCGTCAAGTTTGCTAAAAGAGACGACCAAGAATGATGTAGAGAATGAGTAGATGACTTTGTCTCACTTCGTCCAAATCCGTGGACGATCGGTTAATGAAGTTGCCGTGGAAATCGGGTGATGGAATAAAATGAACTGTAAAATTCCATACACCCCGAATACTTTCATAATCTTTTCTAACCAAAATGAAACATCAAGTGAAGTGAGGAGGAGAGAGAGGGCCGGCCATTATATAGAAGGAGGGAGGTGATGGTAGGAGGAGGGAGGTGACCTTAGTATGTAACCTTATCATAACCAAAAGATCAAGCAAAATATCTAAAGGAAAACAAGAAGCATTAAACCTAAAGCATGACTCACATAAACACCTCATCAAGTAATAAATGCAAAGATGAGTCACCCTCCACCTCATCATCCTATTCACCATTTCTAGAACCTTCTAGAATGATGACCCACCATATCTGAAGAAAAGATAAATCCGTCTTTAACCGAATGTTAAAAGACGGCTGATAGAAAATTGGAAACTGGCAACTTCCAAAAGTGATCCTGAAACGACTTTCAGGATAACCCCGAAACTGTATAAATATACCCGCATTTGTATTACGACCGAATACAAATGCAACCGAGACAAAGATATTATACCTACTCAATATAATACTTGGATCCGGCTTAAACCAAAGCCGACCAGTATCATCTGCCTAAAAATAACACGTGCGTAAACGCACGTGCATTTTCCGAACCCTGCCATAAAACCATACGGCCTCTACAACGTTTTGCCCGAACTTAGGAAACTGTCTGTGAGGGACTCTAATGACTCGTCAGTACCCTGGCAGTGGGTTTAACCACAAACCATCAGCGGCACTAGCTATGCGTAACGGCTGCCCATGGACTGACCTCAAGGGAGGCTGATGAGCGAACTCAAGGGAGGCCGATGAGCGAACTCATCCAGAAACCCTACTGAGCCTAACAGTGACAATGTATATACAGTCCGGTCCGTTCGTCAATGAGTATCGCATATCTGCCTAGGGGGCTAGTAACGTCAGACCCCTAATAGCAGTATAAGTCGTGTCGGAGTGAAGCCCAATAACACCCTGAGATACTACTGGAGTACCTACCAGTAAATCTCCTACCATGGCCATGGATTTGTGTAATGGCTCTCCTAGACACAGCACGATCTCGCCCCCAATACCGGGAGAGACGAATCCCCTGCCGATCCGCTCACGTGCCTCCATGTGGCTCGGGACTGTACCCAAAAACTACGTGTTTGCACGACTCCTTTGAGCCGTGGTAGGGTAGAAATCAAAGCACAGTGGGAACTCACATGAGACAAATGACGACCTCAGGTCGATGAACTAACCTGTACACATGTCACCAGGGAACTGCTATCTGACGGTAGATATAATACTAACTAGCAGATTCCCGGCGAGTCCTATCCGGTGTACTCATAACCCAATGAGCACCTGTATACATCTTAGGTGATCTAACTGACACCAGTGGCTTGTGAGACCGGCCACCGCCCCTCGTCGGGGTCTCGACTGTATACACTAGTCTACTCCGGAGTATCGATGCCCTGTCTCGAAACTCCCACGACTAGGGACCACAATTAAGGATATGCGTATAAACCACCCAACTCTCACTTATATGATCGCCATCATACTGTTGGTGGTAAAGCAAGATCCTAAGGGCTCTATCAAAGTGTAACATGCAATCAGTCACCTGAACATGTACACGACTGATAAAGGCAAACCAGATAGCATACTATCATCTTGAGTAAGATTGTCATACCGGTATAGGTCCTCCGCAATCATTGCAATCACGTACCTGCGATCCAATAATTGACTATGAGGGCACTATCACCAACAATCTCCCACTTGCACTCAAGGCTAATTATTGCGATGTTGCGTACTCACAGCCCGTGTGAAACCAACACCCAACTCCTCTACTAATCAGTTTCACAAAGCCCGTTTGTAAAACTATTGTGTTCGAGAAATAGCCTCAGTGAGTGGATCCGCCTAGAAGTTTCTTTCTATATCTCTCTAAATCTCAAGTTCGCGGAGAAAGCCATCTCCCGAATCGAGTAATACCTGTCTTAGGATATGTCTGGATATCTGATGGGACCTAGTTCATAAATGAACTCCAAATCCAAACTTCTTAGACTGTATCGATCACTGAACCTTCTCAGTATCCGGCACCATGCCACCCACAGTATCCTCTTGGACCACCTGTCCATAATACTGTCCCTCTTCGTCAGAGGGAAAAACTATAACTCTGACAATCACTCTGTCAACCATGTCACCTTTGAAGCTTGGAATGATAACCGTCTCCCGAAGGAGGCTGCCGTCATCAAATCCGTAGAACATGTACTCATGTTCTAAAATTGCTTCCTTATGTTTCTCCAGGATTGGATTAATACAAACTTATTGCATCTAGTGCAAAACCAACATTTGGTGTGGTACTTGACATCTCACGATTGACTCAATTGCCTAAGCAAGTGATCTGCCAATCATGCACATCCCTCTCCCCTTTAGTCTATACGACACCTTTAGAGAGGGTGACTCCATCACCTGCAGGTACACCACCATGCTAGGAGTCAACTATTCCAAAAACCATTAGAATATCTGTCTAAGTACCCACATTGGGAAACTACCCAAATCCAGATCTAAAACAATAGATCTAGAAACCAGAATGTCAAATATTATATCCATATCCTGTCTGGAGAAACAACTGTGTGACGACCACAGTACAACCGATCGTAGTATAGGAATTTTACTTCCTACTCTGTGTATGTCATCCAGATACCATGACATCACACCCTACTACCTCCTTAACAGATCCATCCCTTATCCTGATTGAAGTCAAACCCATGACTGTCACATCAAAATTAGATGATCTATCTCCGCTATAACTGCTCAAGTCTATAAATAGATATAAGCATCTTGCCCACTATTCTTCCGCTGCTCCCACTGACTACGACAACCCTCCTTCCGGGTCTCATATCCTGGAACAACAGTAGTGTCAAGTCTTGGTAGATAAGAACCTCCCTGTCACCGTCTCTGAGGCTACCGAAGTACCTCTCGGGCGTCTGAGGTTACCTACCATACCTGCGGAGTGGCTATTGGAATGTCAAACCTGATTGAATGTATAGATCCTATTAAATTTTCCGTAATCGTTCGCGGTTCTGGAATCACTTCCAGTTCTACCATACTCCCACTACTGTTTTCTGAAAAAGATCCATTTTTACTAAAACTGTGGCGAGTCAAGAACAATATCACTATCGATCTTCCAAATGGTAGAATATCAACCCTCGTCATAGCCAGGGTCAACCCACAAACAGCCATTACAGAAACGTGCCCTGAGTTATCCAGAGTCTGGTTTTAAGCATAAGCTGGACAGCTCCCCGTACCTTAATATCTTTTAAGGTACGAACTATTCTATATCCAATATAGAAACTTTGGCACTTATTTAATTGGAACTAGATTCAAATCATGCAGCTGTCTCCAGTGCATATCAACTTAATGGAAAAAGGCTAATCAGCATTACTCAACTTAGGAATCCATCCAATTATGAGTAACCTGATAGAGAAACACGTTTCTCAAAACCATCACTATCATCTGAATACCAATCACAAGAATCTACATCTTCGATCTCTTTGAAGAATCCCGATACTTGTGATACCTGGTTCTCTACTTTATTCTTATACCCACAACTTCTCAAAACTTAGACCTTGTATTTCTACGAAACACTCGTCTAAATACTAGAGAAGTTATAAGTAAACAGAACATAGTACGAGGACCTACCCCTTTGTCCTGATGGACACTGGACAACATACAATACTCTGTATAAGTCCGCTGAGTTAAACAACTCAAAACCTGTGCGTCGTAGGTTGAAAACTGTACCCTGGCGATTTCCTCAAATATCACCAATTACAACGAATTCCGATATAATGAGGATAATCACCTAATTCCCAATATCTTACTCCCACTCATCATCTGTAAAACCATACAGATATGAGAATGAAACCTGGTAAATACATACCCTTGGAGTAAGTGTCTAATCGGGAAAACAGTTTTTCCTTTAACAATGCACTGAAACATAAAAAATGTTTCGTAGGGGTATCCTGGTATTCATAGCAATGCCTCTTCCATAATCCAATTCATGATTTCAACCGTATATTTTATTGCCATCTCTCCAAATCCCTTTATTTGTCTTTAGTCGTTACCTTCTGTACACCATGGTTAGGCTAAATGGTTTTCTTCCTTCCCTACCGTTCGGCACCAGCCTATGGTTTGGAAGAAGACTATCCAGTAAGCATAATAGGTGTACCCTCCTAAACCAAGGAGTACTCGCATCTCGAGAGAAGGTGATGATAAAAGACAACTGAATAATACCTTATTCTTTTAAAGGTGAAATAGGAGTGGCGATGAAGTACGCGGTTTTGGTCGTGAATGATATCAGTCGCAATTTACTTTGCCCTCTTTCTAATCCCTTTATTTTGTCTTTACATATTACCTTCTGCACACCCTACTTAGGCTAATTGGTTTTCTTCATTCCCTACCTTTCGGCACCAGCCTATGGTTTGGAATAAGACTATCCAATAAGCGTAATAGGTGTACTCTCCTAAACCAAGGAGCTCTCGCAACCTGAGAGAAGGTGATAATAAAAGACAACTGAATAAACCAATTCTTTTTCTCCTGAACCTGGATCCATCCTCGAAGAAGTCCCTTTGAGTTCGTATATAACCATACGATGGATCTATCCAATGGAAGTGGATATCCGTAATAATACGGGTGTTCTGAGAAATGCAAAGGGTAAAAGAAGGAGTGGCAATGACTTATGCAACTCAGACAATCCAAAAGCCAGTATTTTAAGAAGGTTCGGTTAACCTGGTCACTGAGTCATAGTCTAGGGTCGGTCAAAGGTCGCTGCCAAAGAGAGAGAGAAAAGAAACACTCTGCGTGCACTCTAACCTAGATCAGAATGGTCATCACTTTATCTAATCCGGAAACCTCCCACTGTCCTGTCAAATTCTCCTCCAAACCTAAAGAAGAATCAATCGGGATCACCCGAAGAGTAAACCAACTCATCAGTGGGAATCGGGATCCAACTCTCATCGCATGATAACGTGATGGAATGCATCCACGTTACTCATACTCCAGATGGTATGCGCATACTTGGCAAGTTTCAGTTTCTTTAGAAACTCCCGATATAGTTTTTGCCCCATGCTCTTATAACCTTGGCGTTAGGTCAAAATGTCATAAGTCACATGCCAAGTTCTACCCATCACTATCTTGTTAATTTGAACCCACCCGCACATGCCCTTGGCGTTAGGTCAAAATGGCAGAACGGCTGTCCCAAACCAACTCATCTATCTATGCAACAATTGAATACCCAGCAGCTACCAAACACTATGCCTTGGCGTTAGGTCAAAATACATAGCTTGAATACTACTGAATACCCAAAAGAAGTGACGGAGGGCTACGGCTGGTTTTTGGCGAAAAACCTTTAGCGTAGTGAACTTGATATCGCTGAAGGAACCTGATAGCTTTTTAAAATATAGTGGCGAAAACCTTTTGCTAAAGAGGTCATTCCCGGTAAAGGGATCTCGGCTCTTTCCTCGTGGAATGAGGTGCAGGATATTCCACTGAATACCGCTATGCAAAGCAACTTGTAATCGACTATAGTGAAGTTATTACTCTGACGCAAACTTCTGCCCAAGGGGTCAGTCCCGGTGAAGGGATATCGGCCCTTGCCCCGTCGAATGAGGTGCAGGATATTCCACTGAATACCGCTATGCATAACAAAAGAAAACGTCTTTGCAATAACACTTTTTAAATTGTTCCAACAACTGTATACATGTTTGTTTTTACTTTGCGTTGATCAGAATCAACGCAGTCCCATCATTTAATCACACCAGAAAAGAACGAAAATAAAATGTACGTATATGCCATCCGCATTCGTTTCTGGGTCCCGTCATCACCCGTTAGGTTACTTAACTAACGACAGAGCGGGGACTGGACTAGCGCGGGTGTAAAACATATACAACATCTAATAGTATATAAGACAATATACAATAATCGCTCCAGGCGTGATAGTATGCAACATTACATAAAAGTAATAAGCATCACAGAACAATACAGATAATCTGGGATCCCCGGGTTTCACAGAGCCGCTGCTGAAACCCGACGTTCCCCTGTCGTGTGGATAGCCTGTGCAATGAAACCTAGACCCCTACGGGTGCGGCAAGTTACCCGCCAAAACCTGAAGCGAGGCAGCCCCCTACAGCATTGTGAATGGACCACCCAGCACTTCACGGAATCCGGTAAGCTTAGGCACCCCTCCTTGGGTCAACCTGTACCCCCTACGAGTGCGGCGAATAGTCTGCCAATTCTAGAGTGGGACCCCTCTGCCTCTCAAAGCCATGAGATGCGGACCCGTTGCCCCTCAGAACCCGGCTATCCGTGCACTCCGTCTCGGGGCAAAACCTAGTACAGTAATGAAAAATAGTACAATAGGTACATCGACCGCAACCTGGTCGTGCCCCAAAAGAATATTATTATACAACAGGCAGTGACGGCAGTCCACAAGTTGGACGCTCGCCCCGCAATATCAAATGTACAAATAAACACAAACTGTACTACCATTGCACACTGCTATCCACCACGACAAATCCGCAACATCACAGCACAACACAGAACATCAACGCGAATGTCACGTTCGCAAACCCGTCTAAAAGAACTATAGCAATTAAACGCGGTTTACCGATCAAATGACATTCCCGGTCGGAGATATAATGTAAGCACTGTAAACTAACATGTTTAAATTTCGATCGACCAAATATCAAAAAGTGGGCCCCACGACTTACTGGTGAACAGTAACAAAACCTGGGCCCAAACGATATATACCAAAAATCCCAATTTTCATCATAGAATGCACTGTAGAAAATTGGCAGAGAGATGTCACATTACTGCGGCGGATCCGCGGCCAAACCCATGCTTGGGCCACAGATCCGTGGCTAAACTGTCGAATCACTTTGTCGTTTTTCTGCAGTTTTCCTAAAAAACCCTGCTTGATTTTCTGGTATGGTCAAAATGACATTTGGAACAGTTTAAAAAATAACAGAAACTATCAAGAGGAAAAATTGCGATTTTTGATTTCCGGTTCGATCGAAGTTTTAAACGCGTTAGCACAAGTTAGTATAGCAAAATGGTGAGGCTCTGATACCACTGTAAGTCTACGCTAGCGCCCCGGCAGTCTACAGACGCCAAATGCAGAACAAAAAACTTTTAACTGGCGCTATCGTATACTTTAACCCGGATCTGCCATTATTGCTAAACTAACAAATTGTAAAGAGTGTAGAATGGTTATACCGAACGATCCGAGTCCTTCGTTCTTTAACCATCATCCCATGCTCCGTTGCGGCTGCTCTGATCTCGTCGATCTCCGATATCCTCGTCGAGGTGGCACCACATCACCGATTCTTTAAACGGGCTCCCGCCTCTAACTTGAGGCAACTCGATCGTCAAGTTTGCTAAAAGAGACGACCAAGAATGATGTAGAGAATGAGTAGATGACTTTGTCTCACTTCGTCCAAATCCGTGGACGATCGGTTAATGAAGTTGCCGTGGAAATCGGGTGATGGAATGAAATGAACTGTAAAATTCCATACACCCCGAATACTTTCATAATCTTTTCTAACCAAAATGAAACATCAAGTGAAGTGAGGAGGAGAGAGAGGGCCGGCCATTATATAGAAGGAGGGAGGTGATGGTAGGAGGAGGGAGGTGACCTTAGTATGTAACCTTATCATAACCAAAAGATCAAGCAAAATATCTAAAGGAAAACAAGAAGCATTAAACCTAAAGCATGACTCACATAAACACCTCATCAAGTAATAAATGCAAAGATGAGTCACCCTCCACCTCATCATCCTATTCACCATTTCTAGAACCTTCTAGAATGATGACCCACCATATCTGAAGAAAAGATAAATCCGTCTTTAACCGAATGTTAAAAGACGGCTGATAGAAAATTGGAAACTGGCAACTTCCAAAAGTGATCCTGAAACGACTTTCAGGATAACCCCGAAACTGTATAAATATACCCGCATTTGTATTACGACCGAATACAAATGCAACCGAGACAAAGATATTATACCTACTCAATATAATACTTGGATCCGGCTTAAACCAAAGCCGACCAGTATCATCTGCCCAAAAATAACACGTGCGTAAACGCACGTGCATTTTCCGAACCCTGCCATAAAACCATACGGCCTCTACAACGTTTTGCCCGAACTTAGGAAACTGTCTGTGAGGGACTCTAATGACTCGTCAGTACCCTGGCAGTGGGTTTAACCACAAACCGTCAGCGGCACTAGCTATGCGTAACGGCTGCCCATGGACTGACCTCAAGGGAGGTTGATGAGCGAACTCAAGGGAGGCCGATGAGCGAACTCATCCAGAAACCCTACTGAGCCTAACAGTGACAATGTATATACAGTCCGGTCCGTTCGTCAATGAGTATCGCATATCTTCCTAGGGGGCTAGTAACGTCAGACCCCCAATAGCAGTATAAGTCGTGTCGGAGTGAAGCCCAATAACACCCTGAGATACTACTGGAGTACCTACCAGTAAATCTCCTACCATGGCCATGGATTTGTGTAATGGCTCTCCTAGACACAGCACGATCTCGCCCCCAATACCGGGAGAGACGAATCCCCTGCCGATCCGCTCACGTGCCTCCATGTGGCTCGGGACTGTACCCAAAAACTACCTGTTTGCACGACTCCTTTGAGCCGTGGTAGGGTAGAAATCAAAGCACAGTGGGAACTCACACGAGACAAATGACGACCTCAGGTCAATGAACTAACCTGTACACATGTCACCAGGGATCTGCTATCTGACGGTAGATATAATACTAACTAGCAGATTCCCGGCGAGTCCTGTCCGGTGTACTCATAACCCAATGAGCACCTGTATACATCTTAGGTGATCCAACTGACACCAGTGGCTTGTGAGACCGGCCACCGCCCCTCGTCGGGGTCTCGACTGTATACACTAGTCTACTCCGGAGTATCGATGCCCTGTCTTGAAACTCCCACGACTAGGGACCACAATTAAGGATATGCGTATAAACCACCTAACTCTCACTTATATGATCGCCATCATACTGTTGGTGGTAAAGCAAGATCCTAAGGGCTCTATCAAAGTGTAACATGCAATCAGTCACCTGAACATGTACACGACTGATAAAGGCAAACCAGATAGCATACTATCATCTCGAGTAAGACTGTCATACCGGTATAGGTCCTCCGCAATCATTGCAATCACGTACCTGCGATCCAATAATTGACTATGAGGGCACTATCACCAACAGTGGTTTTCCGCCTTAGTGCACTTCGTCGCCGGTATCGGGGGTGCGGCCGTCTACTAAAGTGTAGGGTTCCTAGGCACACTTGTGAAGGTTCATAAAGCATCAAACATGCCCGAATAAAATTTTACATGTGCCGAACAACCCAAAGACGGGATCTTTGCTAGATTATTAGGGTTTAGCATGCAAGATGATATCTTTAAAGCTAAGTGTGAGGGATTACAACCTTTATAGTCCGCTCCTTCGCTTCATAAGCTCCGAGTAGAAGTCCCTTCGCCGCGATCCACGATCTCCCGGACTCAAGAGAGGCTCCACGACTCGAACGATCCATGCTAGCTTGAAGTGTTCCGATTCTCCGATGATCTACGTCGAAGTAGCTATAACCCAGCTTTCTCACTCTAAAGAGATGAACACCCTAATCTAATGGGCTAGATTAGATGAGGATGATGGATTAGTATTTATGCTATCTTTTTAATTCACTTTCCCACAATAAATCATCACATAAGGAATTTCTAGTGAGCTCTCCCTTTTTAAAACCAAAGAGAGAAGAAGATGAAGAATGAAAGATTGATCCTTTTGTGATGAATAGTAGTCAAGTGTATATGATTGATTATATAACCATGGTCAAGGATGATAGGATAAAAGTTGTAGAGAATATACTAGAGTTAGGGTTTGGTTAGGTTAAGGATAAGGATCAACCATAATATCTTAACCAAGACAAAAGAGAATCCTTCTAGAAAGTGCTTGAAAGAGCATACCCTAATCAAAACTAATCCCTTTTTATCATCCCTAATCATGTTTCATAATAAATCATATCATGTCACAATAATATATATCACATATATATTATATATTTGCAACAAAAGAAAATAATACAATTAACATATATCACATATATATCAATGTATTAATCCGGTGAGAAAATAAAATAATAAAGCGAGCCAATATTAGATAATGTAATACAATATATCATATATATCATTATACATTAAATCATCGAATCAACACTTGATCCAACGATCCGGCTATATCGAATATAACCGACTAATATATCATGTACCGATTCATCGAATCAACACTTGATCCGATGTCCCGATTCATATCTAAATATCACGAGAATATAATACGGTATCTCATATCGCATTATCCTCGGTCCTGCACATATCACATATGTGCTTCTACTCCGTTTTGCCTGAGCAAAGAAACCTCTGTGTAGGACTCTAAAGAATCGTCAATATGCCGGTAGTAGGTGATGATCATATCAAACACTCATAAGCTGCAAGCGGTCAGCTAAACATAACAGCCAGTATTGAGCGATCAGAAGATCAACAAGGTAGCCTGTCCGTTCTCCTGTGAATCCAATCAGTAACACTCCCGTACAGTCCGGTCTGTTCGTCTGATATGTCGCATATTAAGTCTAGGGGTGGTATACGTCAGACCCCAGTAACCGATAAATCGTGTCGATGTGAGGCTCATAATAGGTCGAGAAACTACTAGTAACACTTACCAGTATATCTCTATATCAGCCCTGGTCAGGGACTTCCAGTTATAGCCAATCGAACACAGCACGACATCAACTCCCTATACCGGGAGAGACGAATCCCCTCCTATCGCTCATTGCCTCCATGTGATTCGGGACTGTACCCAAAAGCCACCGTTTTGCACGCCCTCTTGGACGTGGTAAGGTGGAAATCAAAGCACAGTGGGAATCACACAAGACTCTATGACGATCTCGGGTCTACAGACTAACCTGTACCAGTGTCACCGGAGAACTGCCATCTGACGTGTGGTATATCACCAATTGGGGGTTCTCGGCGAGTCCGTCCAGTGTACCCAGTCTCCACTGAGCACCCGTACACCATCTCTGATGTCAAACACCGATGGATATGGGATCATCCATCGCCCATCATATGGGTCAAGATGCGTATACACTAGTCTACACTGGTGTATCGATGCCCTGTCTCGATATACCCTTGACTAGGAACAGTTATAGGATGTACTCATCGACTACTATGGCTCCACTAGTATGATCTCATCATAGTCCCAGTAGTCGAGTACAGATCCTAAGGGCTTTATCAATATGTAAGAGTAAGACAGTAAACCAATACAAGTCAACATGTTAAGATAAAGTGAAACCAAATAGCATACTATCATGATGAGCAAGAAAGTCCTCTCTGTATATATCCAAGCATCCATCATAATATACATCATATGTACAACAATGGCCTCTAAGGCATATACATAACTAACAATCTCCCACTTGCACTAAGGCCAGCTGCTGTAGAATCTCATACCTAGCATCCCGAATAATCTCTCAAACTGTATCTGGGGAATGGCCTTCGTGAGTGGATCCGCAGGGTTGTCCTTCGTATCTACGCTCCTGACCTCGATCTCCCGGCGATCAACTATCTCCCTGATCAGGTGATACCGCCTCAGAATATGTTTGGATTTCTGATGGGATCTGGGTTCCTTGGCCAAAGCCACATTTATCGCAATACAGAGGTATTGGATGTTCAATGGATGGAACCACACCAAGTTCAGTGATGAACTTCTTCATCCAGACAGCCTCTTTGGCAGCATCGTTGGCAGCGATGTATTCAGCCTCCATCGTCGAGTCTGTAACGGTATCCTGTTTGGAACTCTTCCAACATACCGCCCCTCCATTGAGGGTAAAGACAAATCCCGAGTGCGACTTAGAGTCGTCCTTATCACTTTGGAAGCTGGAATCGGTAAAGGACTCCACCCGGAGTTCTCCGTTACCATACACTAAGAACATGTCTCTAGTCCTTCGCAAGTACTTGAGAATGTTCTTCACAGCTGTCCAGTGACTCTCTCCAGGATCTGCTTGATACCGGCTCACTACACTTAGTGAGTATGCTACATCGGGTCTGGTACATAGCTTCGCATACATGATAGAGCCTACTGCCGAAGCATAGGGTATCCCTTGCATGCGAGCTCTCTCCAAATCAGTCTTGGGAGACATCTCTTTGGAGAGAGTGAGTCCAGAGATCATTGGTTGGTTCCCACGCTTGGATTCTTCCATACTAAACCTCTTTAGTATGGTGTCAATGTACCTGGATTGGGGCAATCCCAGTATCCTTTTGAATATATCTCTATAGATCCTAATCCCCAATATGCAGGAGGCATCACCTAGATCTTTCATTGAGAATCTTTGTGATAAGAAGAGCTTGACTGATTGCAGCATAGGAATATCATTTCCTATCAAGAGTATGTCATTCACGTACAATACGAGGAAGACATCCTTACTCTCTGCTACCTTTTTATAGATACAAGGTTCATCTATATTTTTGATGAAGTCAAACTCTTTGACTACTACATCAAAACAGATGTTCCAACTCCGCGATGCTTGCTTTAACCCATAAATGGATTTAAGCAGTTTGCACACCTTTCCGCTGCTCCCACTATCTACGAAGCCCTCTGGCTGAGTCATGTACACGCACTCTTCTAAATCACCATTTAGAAAGGCGGTCTTAACATCCATTTGCCAAATTTCGTAGTCATGGTATGCAGCAATGGCAAGTAAGATCCGGATGGACTTAAGCATAGCTACTGGAGAAAAGGTTTCGTCATAGTCCACACCTGGTCGTTGACGAAATTCCTTTGCTAGAAGTCTAGCTTTGAAAGTCTCAACTTTTCCATTTACACCAAATTTCTTTTTAAAAATCCACTTGCTCCCAATGGGTTTTACCCCTTCAGGAGAATTTTCAAAAATCCATACTTTATTGGTGTACAAGGATTCCATCTCAGATCGCATTGCATCCAGCCATTTCACAGAGTCACCACTCGTGATGGCCTGCTCGAAACTAGTCGGGTCATCATCTTCCATGATGCAATCCTCGCTTCCACCATCAATGAGAAAACCGCAGTATCTCTCAGGTGAAGGAGAAACCCTACTAGATCGGCGGAGAGGCTGGGGTTCGTCGGGTACTACTGAATCCTCTGGTTCTACCAAGTCTTCTGTTATAGTTTGTGTCACTGGAACCTCTTCCAGTTCTACCTCAATGCCACTAATCTATTTCATAAGAAAACCTTTTTCTAAGAAAGTGGCATGTCGAGAAACAAACACCTTTTGTTCCTCTGGGTGGTAGAAGATATACCCTTGTGAATTTTTGGGATATCCTATAAACTTACATAAGACAGATCTTGCCTTGAGTTTGTCCGGATTTTGTCTTTTGACATAGGCTGGACAACCCCATATCTTAACATACTTAAGAGATGGTCTCTTCCCTTTCCATATCTCGTACGGAGTGGTAGGCACTGATTTGGTAGGAACCATATTCAATAGGTGTATCGCTGTCTCAAGCGCATACCCCCAGAAGGAAATAGGTAACTCAGCTGTACTCATCATTGAACGCACCATATCTAATAGGGTGCGATTCCTTCGTTTCGATACAACGTTGTGTTGTGGTGTATAAGGTAGAGTAAGCTGAGAGAGAATCCCATTCTCTTTTAGATAATCTTGGAACTCATTGCTCAAGTATTCTCCTCCTCGATCAGATCGAAGGATCTTAATACTTTTGCCCGTTTGGTTCTCTACTTCGTGCTTATATTCTCTGAATTTCTCAAAAGCTTCAGACTTGTGTTTCAACAGGAACACATGCCCGTATCTAGAGAGATCGTCAGTGAATGTAATGAAGTAGGAAGAACCATTCCTGGCATGCGTAGACATGGGACCGCATATATCACTATGTACCAGTCCTAAGAGTTCGGTAACTCTTTCTCCGTGTCCACTAAACGGAGCTTTGGTCATCTTTCCTTTGAGACATGAATGGCAAGTATCATAAGATGATAATTCGAACGGATTCAAATAACCATCCTTATGTAACTTAGCCAGTCGTGTTGCATTGATATGACCAAGTCTACAATGCCACAAGAAGGATTCGTTCATTTCTGGATTTTTCCTCTTGTGTGTGTTTTGTATATTGAAGACTGTATTTTGATTTAGAATGAATATGCCATTATGTAACGAGCCTGATGCAATCAACTTTTCATCTAGGAATATGTTCATAACATTATCCTGTACTATAAAATTATATCCTTCTTTACTCAATAAAGAAACTGATATAATGTTGCACATCATGTTCGATATATAATAGCACTCATTCAGAATCAGTGTATAACCACTTGGTAATACTAGGTGATATTCGCCAACTGCTTTGGCTGCAACATTTGCACCGTTCCCTACTTGAACGGAATGATCACCTTTTCCTAGTTCTCTACTTTTACGTAGCCCATATAATAGTTTACATATATGGGATCCTGATCCGGTATCTAATACCCAGGACGTAGGGTGAACTGAGAAACAGTTCTCAATAACTAACACACCTAAAGAAGATGCATCAACATGCATGTTCTTTTGGGCGGCGTGAGAATCCAGATATTCTCCTATTCCCTGTTCAGTCTTATAACTCTTATAAGAAAGAACGGGTCCAACGTTCCCCTGCTCAGTATAATAAGCGGGTTCAGTCAATACATCCATATTATTATCTTGATTATGGCCTGACATGGTCGCTACCTGGAGAGAGAGAGAAGAAAACACTTTAGCGTATGCTCTTGCAAGATTAGATTGGTTATTATCTTATCTAATCAGGATGTCTCCCATTGTTTTTTTCAAATCTACCTTCAAACCCTAAAAGGTAAGATTTGCCGGGATTAATTACACCCTACAATTTCGTCAATCTTTCAGCCAGATCAGTGTCGGTACTTTGAGGGAGGTTCCCCGTGCTTTCGCACGGACCTAATTAAAGTAAATCTCGTTTTCCCAGAGGCGTAACCTCGTTAACACTTTTATAGACACCTACTTGATCGACTAATTGTCCTGTGTAAAACTCTCCCAAGAGTAACTCTTACTCGCAGTGGGTATCGGGATCCAACTATCTCATAGAAGGTATGCAATCTCATTGCAAATTTCAACACTTGAAATTCCCGATAATATTTTGCCCCTAGTGTTCTATGACCTTGACGAATGCCAAACAACCCATAGTCCACTAGTCAAGTTCAACCCGTACATTTCTTGATTGAATTAAACCCACCCGCACAACCCTTGACGAATGCCAAACAACGCCGCACGAATACCCTAATCCAATCTGCATCATATGCATAAGCAGATAAATACTAGTTAACTACCGTACACTACGCCTTGACGAATGCCAAACTACCGTAGCACGAATACTAAGTAGTACTTATCTGAAATGACGGAGGGCTGCGCAGGCTTTTTAGAAAACCATGAGCGTAATGAACTTGATATCGTCATAGAATCATGTGAAATTTTGAAATGGAGTGTTTTTGAGGCTTTCATTAGCTTTGCTAAAGAGGTCACTCCCGGTGAAGGGATCTCGGCTCTTTCCTCATCGAATAAGGTTCATGACATATCATATATATCACCGTGCAAAGCAAAACTCTAAAAGCAATTAAAAGACAAACCGAGTTTTGTAGCATCTGCCAGTTTCGCTAAAGAGGTCACTCCCGGTGAAGGGATCTCGGCTCTTTCCTCATCGAATAAGGTGCAGGGTATATCATATATAACACTATGCAAAGCAAAACTGTAGCTACCCTTTTTATAAAGTTTTGATTCTACAACATCTTTTAGGTTTCTTTTCTTTTTATTAATCTCATTAATAAAAAATCCCATCAGCTTATGCTTCCTAAGCATCACAGATAAATACGACGTACACTTATGCCATCCGCATTCGCCTCGATGTCCCCTCGTGCACCGTTAGGTTAGGTAACTAACGACAGAGCAGGGCAGGGCTAGTGCGGGTGTAAAACATAAGTAACGTCTATATAATATATCATATATACTATATACTGTATCTATCACAACATATCAAATGATCACATCACAGATATCGCAGCAGAAACATAGATATAATGTGGGATATACTAGGACGTCCGTATTTAGTATTTAGCCAACAATAGAAAATACGGATTCCACAGTCGCGATGAATAGCCAAGCCCACACCCTGAACCCCTACGAAAGCGGCAAGCGAACCTACCAATTCTGGAGTTTAGGAGACCCGGTCTCGATTCCTCGAGATGGCCTCCCACTGAACCCCAGAACCCGGTCACCTGTGCTCCCCTCCTTGGGTCCATCCTAATGCGGAAAAGTAAATAATATACAACACTGGTGGCATCAACCTCAACCTGGAAGTGCCCCAAATAAAAGAATATTACATTACATTTGAATTTACATGAATGAAAATATAAAACTCTCATCTCACATAAAACCCCCGGCTATTCAATCGCGACAATCCTGCACATCATATCTCAGCAACACATAATATCTTATATCATCAACATAAGTAAGTATGCATACACCGATCATCGTCGATGTATAGCAACGACAACCGGCAATACAACTACATACTATACTTACGGTCACAGAAAAGAAATTGTAAAACTACAATATTTGGAATCCACAATCACTTTAGACATGTAAGTCCATGCTACCTCTCCCGGTACTTTCGGGCATGCGGAATTTGACGAAAAACAATTTTCTAGAGGTGGTAACATGGACTCAAAACCGGATCTTTGTTAAACATCTAACTAACATCCTAACTAGGAGTTGTTAACTACTCGGTTAGGCGGTTATACCTATCTTTCTTGAACTCCTTCGTCTTCATCTTTTGATGGTGTACGGATTAGCTTCACCCCGTCGTCTCCTTGCGCCGAAGATGGATCCACCTCGAAAGCTTCTACCTTTGGCTTCTTCTTCGGTCATTGAAGAAACTAGTTCACTTGGTTTGCCAAACCTTGTGAACTAGAGTGAGTAGAGAAGAGTGTGTTGTGATTTTCTCTATGGTTCTTGGTTCTCAACACATGAGACAAGTGAACCATAGACAAGAGAGAGAGCAAGAGGAAGAGGGTGATAGCAAGAGGAAGAGGGAGCTCAAAAACAAGAGAGAGAAAGATAATGAAAAGAATGAGCCTCTCTTTTGTCATTCCCCCTCTCATAATCCAAAAGCATCATGAGCCATAATGTTAATCAAGTATTATGTGATGGTTCATATCATGTCAAAGGCAATATCATTTCCATGCACTCATTTTGCAAACTACAACAAGCAAGCAAAAGTCTTTGCATGAAAATGACAACCATTGTGATGATGATGGTCAACTAGTCCAACCTAGTCAACCGGTCAACAAAGTCAACAAGTCAACCCCTCAACAACCATGTCACTATAATACTTAATTAATATTATTGCTAATTATATATATATATATATATTCTCATTAGGGTTGAGCAAAAAGTCAACGGTCAACAGTCAACAACCCTAATGAGAATCCTCTTCCTCTGTCTCTCTGTCAACTGTGCATACACACCCGCATCCGCGTCCCGAGGAACACGAATACATACTGGATAAAACCAATCCCAAAACGTACACTAGGATCTGGCTTAAACCAAAGCCCGCTAGTGTTAACTGTCCGGACACTGTACGTGCACAAGTGCACGGATGTGACCGAACCCTGTCGCAAAACAATGCGACCTGCCGCAAAACCATGTGACCTCTACTCTTTTGCCTAAAGGCGAATAGCTTTCTGTGTGGGACTCTAAAGACTCGACAATACGCTGGCAGTGGGTTTAACCACAGACCGCAAGCGGCACTAGCTGTGCGTAACGGTCCCCAGGTAGATGCCGACAAGAAGTCTGACGAGGTGAAACCCATCTGAACTCCTACTGAGCCTGAATATGACAATCTCCGTACAGTCCGGTCTGTTCGTCTGATAAATCGCATGGCGGGCCTAGGGGGGCGGTAAACGTCAGTCCCCTAATAGCGGTACAAGTCGTGTCGGAGTGAAGCCCAAAACACCCTGAGATAACACTGGAAGCCTACCAGTATATCTCGATTGCCCTGGCCAGGGACTACTCATGTAATGGCTCTCCTAGATACAGCGCGATGTCAACCCCCAATACCGGGAGAGACGAATCCTGTCTAACCGTCACTGCCTCCAAGTGCTTCGGGACTGCACCCAACTACCACCTTTTTGCATGACTCCTTTGAGCCGTGGTAGGGTAGTAATCAAAGTACAGTGGGAACACACTCGAGGCAAAGTGACAGTGTCAAGTCAGCGGACTAAGCTGTACTCATGTCACCTGGGAACTGATAACTGACGATAGGTATAATACCAACCGGTCAGTTCCCGACGAGTCCTGTCCAGTGTACTCGTAACTTAACGAGCACCCGTATACTATCTCCAGTACGACGTACTGATGGCTGTGGGCCAGACCATCTCCCACACTGGGATGAGAAGCGCATACGCTAGTCTACTCCGGAGTATCGATGCCCTGTCTCGATAGTCCTACGACTAGGGACCTGTATAAGGATTTGCTTATAGATTACCCAGCCTCCACTAGTGTGACTGCCATCACAACGCTGGTAATCAAGCAAAGATCCTAAGGGCTCCACTAATGTGTATAGGTGATATACTAAAATAAACACATGTACACATTGAAGTAGAAACAAACCAAGTAGCATACTACTATTTTGAGCAAGATTGTTTATACAAGGTGAATATCCCAAGCTTCCATTAAGTAATGTACAAACCAGTATGATACAGTAATGGCCTCTAGGGCATATACACTAACAATTTCCCACTTGCACTAAGGCCATGTACTGGCGTATCGAACACCTATCATCTCGATCAGCCGCTCGAACTGAGTCTGGGGTAGGGCCTTCGTGAGTGGATCTGCAGTGTTATCTTTTGAATTTACTCTCTTTACCTCGATCTCCCGGCGATCAATGATCTCCCTGATCAGGTGGAACCGCCTCAAAATGTGCCTGGACTTCTGATGGGACCTGGGTTCCTTCGCTAAAGCTATAGCGCCGTTGTTGTCACAATACAGCGGTATTGGATCAACACTGGTAGGAACCACCAGAAGTTCCGTGAGGAACTTCTTCATCCAGACAGCTTCCTTTGTGGAATCGCAAGCAGTTATGTACTCCGCTTCCATGGTTGAGTCAGCAACGGTTTCCTGCTTGGAACTCTTCCAGCAAACCGCCCCTCCATTGAGGGTAAAGACATAACCCGACATGGACTTAGAGCCATCCTTGTCACTCTGGAAGCTGGAGTCAGCAAAGGCCTCAATCTGGAGGTCTTTTCCGCCATACACCAAGAACATCTCCTTAGTCCCTTCTCAGGTACTTAAGAATGTTCTTTACTGCTATCCAGTGTTTCTCCCCTGGGTTCGACTGATACCGGCTTACAACGCTCAATGCGTATGCTACATCTGGTCTTATACATAACATCGCATACATAATAGAGCCTACCGCAGATGCGTAGGGTATTGATGACATGCGTGCCCTTTCCAAATCAGTCTTGGGAGACATCTCTTTGGAGAGGGTGATTCCGTGACAAGCCGGTAGATTACCGCGCTTAGAATCTTCCATACTGAATCGTTTCAGTATGGTGTCGATGTACCTTGACTGTGAAAGTCCTAATATCCTCTTAGATCTATCACGATAGATCTGGATTCCCAGAATGTAGTTGGCATCGCCCAGGTCCTTCATGGAGAACCTCTGCGACAAGAATCCTTTGACTGACTGTAGCATAGGAATATCATTTCCTATGAATGTCATCGACGTACAAGACGAGGAATACCACATTTCTCCCTACAATCTTACTGTAAATGCATGGTTCATCTGGGTTTTTGACAAAGTCGAATTCTTTGACAGTATCATCAAAGCAGATGTTCCAACTCCACGATGCCTACTTAAGTCCATAGATGGACTTGAGCAACTTGCACATTTTACCGCTGCTCCCACTCTGAATGAATCCCTCTGGCTGATCTATATAGACGCACTCTTCCAAATTTCCATTTAGGAATGCCGTCTTTACGTCCATCTGCCAGATCTCATAATCGTGGAAGGCAGCAATGGCAAGAAGGATCCGAATGGATTTAAGCATGGCTACCGGAGAAAAGGTCTCGTCATAGTCCAAACCAGGTCTTTGACGAAAAACCCTTTGCAACGAGCCTAGCTTTTATAGGTTTCAACTTGCCCATCTACACCAATCTTCTTTCTGAAGATCCATTTGCAGCCTACGGGTTTTACCCCTTCTGGAGCAAAGTCCCAAAGTCCAAACTTTGTTGGTGTACATGGACTCCATCTCGGTCCGCATTTGCATCCAGCCATTTTTACCGAGGTCACCGCTCTGAATGGCTTGCTGGAAGCTAGTAGGCTCATCATAATCTATGATGCAATCCTCTCTATCCCCGTCTATGAGAAAACCGTACTATCTCTCGGGCGGATGAGACTGCCTACTACTCCTGCGGAGCGGCGTAGGAATGTCCGGTTCTCCCTGAAACGTCTGGTTCATCCAAACTTTCAGTAACAGCTTGTGGTTCTGGAATTTCTTCCAGTTCTATTGCGCCCCCACTTATCTGATTTTCTAAAAATTCAGTTTCCAAGAAGTGGGCATGCAGAGAAACAAAAACTTTTTGTTCTTCTGCGGAATAGAAAAGATACCCTCTGGAGTTCTTTGGGTATCCCACAAACTTACACAGTACTGAGCGTGCCTCGAGCTTGTCCGCATGCTGCTTTTTTACAAAAGCTGGACATCCCCATACCTTAAGATACTTAAGACAGGGTTTCTTCCCACTCCATATCTGATATGGGGTGGTAGGCACAGTCTTGGTTGGAGCCTTGTTCAGGGGATATGCAGCTACTTCTAGTGCATAACCCCAGAAAGATCGCGGTAACTCAGCCTTACTCATCATGGAACGAACCATATCCAATAGGGTCCGATTCCGCCTTTCCGATACACCGTTGTGTTGTGGTGTGTATGGAGGAGTAAGTTGAGAGAGAATTCCTGTAACATTTTCAAAAAGATAAAATATTAATTTTGGGAAATTTTATAATTTAATATTATTTTATTGAATATTTTAATATTTTGGTATTATTAAATGCAAATAAATAAGAAAAATTTGAGAAAAATTATGGAAAATTCAAAAAATAGGGTAAATTAGAGAATTATGACATTTTAAAGTTTTTGTGATTAGTTTGACACTAATTTAGTGCTAATCGCGATTAAAAATCGCTAATCGGTTTTTGGCAATTTTGTGCAAAACATGCACATATCACCTTTCCACACTTGTGTTACATTTTATTTTTCATGGTTCTTTTGGGTTTACTATTTGGGTGAGAAGGATTTGGATTAAAGGATAAAGAAAAAAGAAATGAGAAATAGGTATGGTGAGAAGAGAGGGTAGGTGAGGACTTTGACTATAACCTTAGCCTTTCCCTTGGTTTTCCTCTCATTTTCCCCCCCTCTTCCTAAGCTGCTGCTGCTGCTCCTGCCATTTATCCCCCCCATCATCAAGCCCTCAAATCATCTCAAAAATCACTCCAAAGCCCCAATCTCATTTCATTAAAATTGTGCACAAGCTCGAGATCTACAAGATGGACCAAGAAAGCATGGAGTTTGGCCACTAGGGGCAACTCAAGAAAATTCTTGAGTTGCCAATTGAGATAATTTCTGAAATATTAGCTTAATTCTAGCATTCCCTATACCCCATGTTGAGTTTTGAATCGATATTGTGTGATATTATGGACTTGATGAAAACCTAGTTAGGGTTGTGATGAATTGGTGTTGTATTATGAAATTGAGCTCAGTTAAGGTTATACCAACACCTTAGTGTATGATTTGGAACCCAAAACCTGAAGCTTAAAACAGAATACGGATTTTAGAAACCGATATCGGGAAAAAAACTGGAATCTGTCACTGTTATTATGAATATGCTAACACCCCGAGACCCCTAAAATAATATTGAGTGGACAGTGAGATGTGCAGGCACCAGAGAACCACCACACCAAACCCTAGCTCCCCACTCCACTGTGAGGCCGCCGAAATTCCCATTCTGGCCGCAATTTGCGGCCAGAGCAGTGAGGAATTTCCTCGTTTTGCGTGCATGCCCCCATTTCCTCTATCCTTGGCCCAGGGTACTTCTTGTTTTGACTGATTCCATCTAGGGTGAAATCTGGGACATTTTTCCTAAGTTGATGTTTTGGATTCGTGTTTCCGTATTCCGTATTTTTAAGTCTGAATTTGTGTCTTGTGTTTTACCTCGACTATTTGGCGTTTATACGACGATATAGAGGATTTATAGATGGTTTTGAAGGCGTGCCATAGGTTCTAACCTATAGGCCTCTTATCGTATCGTTTTGGGTTTCGTGTGCCGTTTTAGCTTTGATTTGGTTTTAATGCGCATATACGATATTTTGATGTGTAGGTACCCTATGAAGACTACGGGACGACAAGCAAACGCGTCGTGACATCGAAAGATGGAGACGCAAGGTGAGTAGATTATATCTACTGGGGGAAGTCGGGTGGATGGCGTATAGCACCCCCGCAGTCCGTAGTTGATATTATTATGATAGTTAGGTGTTTATTGGATAGTGTAGGGTTAGAAGTGACTAGTGTAATTCATAGTCGCGAACCCTAGAATAGAATTACACCTACACGCACACCCTTGCATATTACCTATACTTACACGGTGTTAAATGATGATATGGGATGACTTTGGAGATGAGTCGATGATATTGGGCTTTGTGCCGCGAGATCGGTGATGTGATATGATTCGTATTTGGGATACGAAATGTGATTCTTGCGGGCTCGGGATGTGTGTTTACTCCCGCATTCATACTTTGTAGATGGCATCAATTGTACTAGACTTAGATCAGTACCCCAGATTATATGATCTGATGATAGTGATACCTGAGATGTGATGAGATAGTGTGATATTGACCCGTACCCAGCTATTGGGATGCCGTACGACGATTTACCGTATGAGCCTATATTGATGATAGATCCGTGCTCATGACTCAAGGGTGTCAGATGATATACTGTATCGTACACGATACTATTGAGGCGGGATCACCGACTTATATATATTTATATATATATCGACTCAGATGTTAGGCGGTTTCCTTACTGTAGCTCAGCTTGTTAGTTCAGCTGTATAGTTTAGTGTAGTTGCTAGATTAGATTACACTCCTACCTATTTCAAAACTAGCGGGTCGTGGGTATTTTAAAAGACAGGTCAAGGGATCTGCAGGCATTTCAAAAGGCGTATCTTTTCATAAAAACACCGCAGCCCCTATTTTCAAAACCCCATGATTCGTGACATTTCAAAAGGCACCATTTGTAGGACTTATATTAGATTAATGCAGATTAGTTATAGTTGCGTCCAGTATTCAGCTCTCATTCTCTCTTTTTGTAGTTCGCTTTGCATCGCATTCTTATATTATGTTTCATACTCCATTGTTGATATCATGCTGTTAGGACACCAGCACCATTACCGATGTTGCGTATGTACCACGTACACTTAGTTGCCGGCTCACACACATCTTCATCGGTAATTGCCATGTCACGTACACCTTAGAAAATACTATTGCTTGACATAACCTATTAGCTAATAGTTTAGACATTGTAGTTATTACCTGCTACTTCATGCATACTGTTATTCATTGTTATGCCGCATTCATGGATTCTCATGCATATATTCACTATTTTACGTGTTACTGAGGTTTTGGATTTGGATTTCCGTGAGATTTTCTGGATTTGGAGGAAAACCGCAAAAACACAAATAAACATTTTCTCTCTTTTAAAATAAAAAGTGCGGTTTTCCCATGATGTATGAGTCGTCCACCTTGAGTTTGCTGATGGATTTGGAAACCCGATTCGAGGAGACGGATGAACCGTTTCGGGTACATGGTGGACCCGGTATGGTACCCCGGGGCAAGAGGAATGTGGTGATGACGTTGAGCCTGGCAGGGGAGCACTACCGACCGGTGATTTTACCTGACGCGTCGGATATCCGGAGGATACCGTCGTGGTCTTGAGATTGATGGTAGGGGCCGGTCTGGACTGACGGCGCCCTAGATTTTTGTGATTGAGACATTGCGATTTCGAGATATTGAGGTACAGAGACTGTGATACAGAGATATCGAGATATTTGGATTACGTTTTGTGCCGATGTTAGGCACTGTTTTATGCTGATTTCATTATGATACCTCATTTTAAAAATACAAAGGAAATCTCACTAAATTATGAAAACAGTTTCTTCATTTACATGTATTCTGTTCTCATGCATTCATACCTCATTCATATGATATATTGCTACCTGAGGCACTGACACAGGCACATGAGATTATACTCGGGTTAGATATTTACCCTAGCCTTGTTATAGGCTGCATGTTTTATATTGAGGATTTTGTACTGATCGTTTTGACCTAGGATTATGTCTTGCTTTCGGTTTCTGCTTGTAGATATTCTCTATTCACGAGTTGGCAACTCACCCCCGTTGTGCCACAGTTCTTGCAGGTTTTGCCGTACAGGTTCCATTGCGGCATTTCTGGCACACTACTTTCTTGCGGGTGAATTGCTTTTGGTAGGTGGATTCTTTCGCATCAAGAACCGCCATTGTATTTATATTATTCTTTGTATCTAGAATTTCCATCAACCAAATTTGTGTATTGTTTCAGACCTAGACTTTAGTGATGTATTATTCGACCTTAGAGTCGCGCTTAGTAGTATTGCGGTTTTCTTGCTTGCTGTGTTTCTTTTGGATTTGATCCTCGCCTTTCGGCGTTGTATATTCTTATTGCTTGTGTGGTTGTGGCCGTCATTTGACGAAGAGCTAGCTCCCGCTTGGGGATGCCTTTATCATTGCATATATTGTTATCCTTGTTGTACCCCATTCGGGGCCAGTTTTACAAAATAAACTCTGCCGAAATTTTTAGAAAAGACTTTACTGTTTTTAAAATGCATATTCGGCTTAGATATTTAAAAACCTTGATTTCAAACATGTATTTCTTCACTTCTTTAAACCAGTTTCTTTATTTATTCTTAAAAATGGTTTTAGATTTCTGGGCTTTTGGCTTACTTGGATCAGATGGAGTCCTATAGACTTCATATGGTTCAAGGGCCAGTCATGTGCTTTTTCGGGTCGTGACAAAGTTGGTATCAGAGCGCTAGGTTGACCTTGGTTCGAGTCTAAGTTTGACTATGTGGATCCTAGGGCGTTTATATATATACGGAACTTAGGCTTGACCTTACGGAACTTAGACTTAGTCGAGGGGGTATTAGACCCGAACTTTCGTCGTATAGAATAACCCTTGGTTGATGGAATAGGTGACTAAAGTAGAGTGACGTACCGTTGGTATGTTCCGCGGCATACTTACGACACACCACTCCGCTTAAGGAACCTTAGGATGTACATATTTTCGAGATCAGTGATTCTCTTTATATCCATGATTATACATCCATTTGAGATCCCCGATTCTATTAGTCCATGATCATACCTTCATTGATGTTGTTCCTTCCTATGATCATGTATCCACTCTGGATCTGCTGTTATCTTCCTTACCATTGATCTGCTCTCTTCGATACTCGATTGAGGTTCCTGTCGCCATGTTTGAGCGCAGTTTGGGCTGCTGCTAGGGTTTCGGTCGGTGCGAGCTCGTCAGGTACGAGGGTCGACCATTGTGTTTTCTGGTGACATGGGAACGTCTCGAGTTAGTATTGATGACTGTGACCTCAAGTGGAGGCGAGTGCTTGGTTTTGCACCGGATGATCGGGCCATTGTTAGAGCTGCCAGTTGAGAGAGAACTGTTGATGTACAGCATACCTCAGAGATTATGATGTAGCCTACCGTGCAGACAGATGGACCAGCTGTTGCTGAGATGGACAGGCTGTCGCTTTCGGAGCTTACGAGCTGAGATTGTCGGAGCTTCCAGGCAGATATGAGACAGATGATAGCTAGTCTACCCGATTTGAGAGACGAAGGTGATTCGTCCGATTTATGCGCCGGAGCGGGCCCAGTTGAGTTGAAGATTTCCAGTGTGGAGAGTCTTACTCAGATCTAGAGCAGACCGATTCAGAGATGACCGCCAATGTGTCGCCTTTCCTGGAGGATTGAGGCGTTGTTCGGCGTATAGGTGAATGAGCCAGTTATTGCTGCAAATGATGAGATATCGCCCAGATGGATGGAGCTACTGCAGCGTGAGCTTATTGTAACATTCCAAAAAAATACATGAGCTACAACAGCAGCTGATGTAAACATCAGCCCCCAATGTCAAACTTCAACCCCTCCATGGAGACTTATCAGCCCCCTAGCTGATAACACTCTCCCATCATCATTTTTCAGCCCCCAATGGCTGACTTTTGCTACCAATCAGCCCAAATTCTGCCTAACTTCATCCACCAGAACAGCCCCCTACGCCTACAGCTATATTAGTTGCTGAAACCATGCATTTCAGCCAATGGTTTCAACAAAAAAACGGCGGCAACATCAGTCACAACACCCACCAGCCTTTAACCAACCCACACCCTCATCATACCACATCAAAATTCACTACAAATAACACTTCTTCAAGTGTTGCAGCTGCTACTGCAACACACAGAGAAGAAAAAAAAAAGAAAAGAAAGAAAGAAAGAAAAGCAAGAGAAGGAAAGAGAGAGTTGCAGCAACAGCTGCAGAAACATTTTCTTTTGGAGCAATGGGGCAACTCCTCAACAGCACAACCCTTCCTTCTTCCCTTCTCCTTCCTCCTAGGACCCCCTCGAGGTATAATCTCGCAATCCAAACTCTTTTCTTGCCAAGTTATAGTTGTTTAGCGGAAATATCGTGTTACTACGTGAATTAGTGCTAGTTTAGGAAATTTGAGCGAGACTTGACAAAGTATTAGTTTGGAATGTTGGTATAACCTTATTAGGAGTTGTTGATATCAGTTAAGCATAGATCTAACCCAGATTGAACACATTTCAAACATGGAACCCAAAACAGAACTTTTCATGTCGGTTTGTGAGGATATATGGCGTGCAGGTGAATCTGGAGTGATCCGGGGTCATTACGGGGAAAATAAACAATACCACGAGCCTATTTAGACCACTAGGAGACCACCCACTGAAGACGAGAGCCTAAATCCATGTTAGGGCCGGCCTCGCCGGGTTTTAGGGGGATGTCGTCGGCCTCACTGTTAAGTTAGGTGCCTGATTTGCTTCGGTAGGTCATATATACCCTGTACATCACCCCAGAGTTGTTTATTTGCCTTGTTTTGACCTGAACAGAAATCTGGGACCACTTTTCTGGGTTGCTGCCTTGTTTTTCATGATGTTTATAGATTTAAGTTTTGTTATTTGGTGATTCGTTTCTGTCGGGTGGCGTTTAGACGTCAACGACAGTGGATTTTGGCAGTGTTTGCACACAAGGTCACAGGTTTTTACCTATGGGCGTAGTGTGCACCATTTTGGTTTCCGATGTGATTTTTATGAGTTTGAGCATGTGATATCCTTGTAGGTACTCACGCGACGTCGAAGCGTTGGAGATGCAAATGGCGACATCGGCACCGGAACACATAACTAGGTGAGTAGATTTATATCTATGGGGAGAAGTCGGGTGGATGGCGTATAGCACCCCCGCAGTCCGTGGTGATGTATACGGATGCGTATACACACTTACAATTATTATATGTTGTTTGGGAAATTATTGATGTTTAGGATGGATAATTGGTGGACTTGGATGATTTAGTATTGCGGACCCTAGATAGTGGGAGCACTACACATACCTATACACACTCATACTTGCAAACATCCTTATTTCATATGTGGTTATGGGATCCTATATAGATATGTGTTCACAAGAGTATGTGACTATGTGTTCACATGCAGATTTGAGGATGATACATGGGATTGAGATGGGTCGTTGATATTTGATCCAAGGTTATGATATCGGGGATATAGTAGAATTCATATCTGAGATACGTCGGGATGTTTCAGCGGATTTCGGGATAATGATGTCACAGGAATAGTAATATATATAAATGATTGACATGTACGAGATAGGATATGATATGACAGGATAATTATAATAGGCCGCCTTGGGCGGGGTACACTCCTTGTAATGATATATGATGATGATATCGATTTATACGAGACTGTCGATCAGTAGTCAAATCATAACTATAGTGATGATGTTAGCATTGTACAAGACACAGGTCAGTACCCAGATTACGATATTTGATAAAGTGAATACCGGACGAATGATAGGACGAATGTGATATTGACCCGTACCCAGATTGGGGAGGCCGTACGACGGATTTACGTACGAGCTATATTTTGATGTTTGATCCGCCTACTTGACTTGGGAATAACCAATTATAGAGATATGGTATCGGATGTGATATGATCGAGGCGGGATCACCGACTATATATGTATATTTATATGTATCGACTCAGAGGTTAGGCGGTTTCCCTTACCTACTACTAGCTTTAGCTCAGCCTTATAGTAGGGTAGCTATATGACCTTTATGACATTAGATGCAGTTTAACGAACATGGTGTTCAGTATTTCAGCTCCCGCTTATTTTTATTGTTGCTCTGCATCGCATACTGTTATGATTCATATTCTATTATTGATATCATGCTGCTAGGACACCAGCACCATTACCGATGATGCGTATGTACCACGTACACTTATTTGCTGTCGCACACACATCCTCATCGGTAATTGCCATGTCACGTACACTTAAAGAATATTATTGCCTGATTTAGCTTGTTAGCTAGTAGTGACATGATATTAGTGTACTTGCCATATATACCAGCTTGACATTGTTGTTATTACCTGTCACTTCATGCATGCTGCTATTCACTATATGATGCATTCATGGATTCTCATGCTTATATTCATGATTTCACATGCTATTGATGATTGGATTCGAGTTTCCATGAGATTTTCTGGATTTGGAGGAAAACCGCAAAACATATATATAAACTGCTTTCTCTTTTTAATAAAAATGCGGTTTTTCCTTGATGTTCGAGTCGTCCACCATGAGTTTTGCTGATGGATTTCGAGACCCGATTCGAGGAGGCGGATGAACCGTTTCGGGTACATGGTGGGCCCGGTGCGGTACCCCGGGGCAAGAAGATCGCAGATGATGGCGTTCAGCCTGTGCAGGGGAGCACTACCTACCGGTGATATTACCCGACACGTCGGATATCCGGAGGATACCGTCGTAGTCATGAGATGGATGGTAGGGGCCGATCTGGACTGACGGCGCCCTAGATTTTGTGATTTAGACATTGAGATTTCGAGATATTGAGGTACAGAGATGGTGATACAGAGGTATCGAGATACTGAGACTTATGTTTTGTGCCGATGCTAGGCACTGTTTATGCTGATTTCATTCATGATACCTCCTTTTAAAAGTACAGAAATCTCACAAAGTTACAAAAGCAGTTTTCTTCAGTATATGCATTCTGTTTCATGCATTCATACATCATTCATATGATATATTGCCACCTGATGCACTGGCACGGACATTTGGGATTACATTTGGGTTAGATATTTACACTAGCCATGGTTAGAGATTACTGGTTATATATTTGAGGATTATATATATTATGATCGTATGACCTAGGTTGCGTCATACATGCGATTTGCTGTTCGTAGATCTTTTTCTACTCACGAGTTGGCAACTCACCCCCGTTGTGCCCCAGTTTCTTGCAGGTGTTGCCGTACGGATTTCATTACGGCTTTGCGGGCACATCTTCTTCTGGTGACTTGCTAGTAGGTGGGTTTATTGTATCTTACCCATTATTATACATTGTATATTATATTTCAGTTGTATCTAGAAGTTCCATCAACCAAAACATGTACTTATTTGAGATAGAGACCAGTGATGTTTATTCTTTCGACCTTAGAGTCGCGGGTTATATTTCGATGGGTTCTTGCTGGTTGAGTTTCATTTCTGTTATGATCCTCGCCTTTAGGCGTTGTATATTATGATGCGTACAGGTTGATTTGGTATGGTTTTTCCTATTCTCTACTACTTCACTTGGTTTGGATTTCTGGGTTTCGGCTTACTTAGCTTATGTACGCCTTGAGACGTTCGTAGTCTAAGTGCCGGTCATGTTCCGTACTTTCGGGTCGTGACAAAGTTGGTATCAGAGCGTTAGATTTTACCTTCGGGGTATAGGATGACCCTTGGTTGATGGAATAGGTAACTAAAGTAGTGTGACGTACCGTGGTATGTCCGCGGCATATTTACGATGCGCCACTCCACTTAAGAAGCCTTAGGATGTGCATTTCCTTGTTCAGTATCATATTCATTCCTGATCTAGCTTCATCGGTACGAGTTATGGTTTTGCAGCCACGATTACGGGCAGGGAGAGCTACGGCTAAGAGTTGCGGTCAGCATGATCTCGTTACGAACGAGGACTGACCGGGGCGTGAGCCTGGCGACACATTATTGTAGAGATGTGTCTTTTGATTGTGTTTCGCACCACGAGCGTGGATGGATTGCTCTATGAGATTACTCGGACGTGCGGATTGGCACCAGAGGATTGAGCCACTGATAGAGGACAGCCAGATTTTGATGACCGTTGATGTATTGCTCATTCATGATGATTGAGGCACGGCGCAACGTGCAGACGAGCGAGCTAGTTTTGCTGCAAACGACAGGATATCGCCCAGATGTTGGAGCTATTGCAGTACGAGTGGTACTAAGAGATGATAGAAGATCGCTAGTCCCCGAGGGTGAATGACTAGGACATGTGGATCATTCGCTACCCTGATACGAGATCATCAGATAGATTGATTCCAGCTAGAGACGACTTCACGTGGAGACGTTGAGAGTCGACAGAGACGATCGAATGATAGTAACCTATTATTCCAAGTTTAAAGTGTCAGGAAGAAATATGCAGGCAATTCTATGGTCCCTCTAGAAGAATGAAACCCTAACTCGACATAATGACCGTGTGAAAGCCTTTTGACCTTAGGGTTTGCCGCAGTTCTGCGACGCCATTAATGAGGCTTGGGTTTGCCCTTCTACGGCTGGACCACCGATGCTGTGGTATGTACGCGATAATATTATACTATACCCAAGATGTTGAGCTCTTGGGGGATTATGAGGTTTTGACGACTTGATCGGATGGCTCGATTTAATTCGGATGCTAGATGGTGAGATGCATTTCTTGGGAGACTCCAGATACGATGATAGCCGTTGGAGCTCAGTCCATGCAGCCACGACGAGACGAGTCCGAAGCAGTCGACATTAGAGAAAAGTGGAGTAAGAGGTTCGTACAAGATCTGGATATGATGACGTTCCACTCCGCCGACATCAGAGATGCGATGCGCATGCCGAGGCATTGTACTTGGAAACACCTTCCATAAGGAGTTGTGATGAGTATGCAGCCATTCCAGAACAAGAAACAGATATAGTAAAGGACGATGATTTCCGGACAATTGGCAGAGATGAGACTTGGAAGAGACCTTGAGCAGGATTCTTTCCAGGACACTGCTGCAATGATACTTGCACCCAGGATCAGATGTGTCACGTACATTCAGAGAGCCAGAGGCCGACGCCAGTGACATGTTGCTTTACAAGTGGTCGTGAGGATTGACCGAGAAATGACCAGAGAAGTGCCAGAACGGAATCGACCCCGTTAGCACACCTGACAAGGCCGATGTGCCGATGGATCATGAGATTTGGTAATCCACAGAGAAGACTTGGACCCAGGAGTGGTCATGTTATGCACACCAGCAGGCCAGAGTTCAGGATCGTCGATGAGTTATGCTACGTGTAACCACGACAGTTGGCTCGAAATTCTTGGAGGATGCGCTTGGGCGGTACTATTCCACCATATTTGATTTCGATGTTTTGGGGGATTTTATAGCCTGATTTGATTTTGATGATTGAGTAGTTACGATTTTCGCAAAGTCGCTGCACTTGATATCGTTTTCGAGCCTTGGTTTCACATGTTTGTGATTTTATGGGTTCTTAGACATTTGAGTTGATTTTGTGCGTATGCACACACACGATTTGGTTCATGCACTCTGTATAGTTTACATATGCTTGCAGTGCAGTGACATATATTTCGTGCACTTGGATGCACTGGACTTCGAGTTCGATGGTGATGCTCGATATTTGATTTCATGATTTCGTGCATGGTGAATGCACCGGATTTGGATTTTTAGCACATGTTGGGCGCATGTTATGAGATGCGATTTGGTGCACACCAGATGCACTAAACCGAGATTCTTCGTGCATGTCAAATGCACCTGTTTGTGCTGTCAGGCACACCTGTTGCTATGACAGATGCTGCGTGCACACCCGTTTCACCTTGATGTCGTTTTGTGCACCTTTTTGGCACATTCATGGATTTTGATTTCCGTGCGCACCGGACGCACAGAGTTTTTATATGCACATTTTGGGATTGATTTCTATGGAGCAGTACGTTTATATGATATTTGCTATGTGTTTTCGTACTGAGCAGGACTGATCAGATGACAGTGCCTGGGTATATTTTTCATGCATAATAGATTTCAAGGGGATTTCCAAAAGCGATCTATAGTCTCACTATTTGCATACGTGTCTGACATGACACGAAACGTTTAAAACGAGGAAAACCCTTCTAAAATTAATTTCAAAACGGCGGGACGTGCATATTAAACAAAAGAGATATACATATATGATTATTTTCTTATAGAGACGTCCGCCGCTGTGCAGTGTTATGTGTATTGCACATCGACTTTAAAGAATTTGGCATGCATTCCTTTCAGATATTTACATGTACGGATTTGGTATTTACATGTATAATTCCGATTTCTAGCATATCGGTTTTGCTTTGGATTTGGCATTCGTGTTTTCATCTTGACTTCGATGATTGCGAGATGCTTGATGGAGTTTTGACTTCGAGTTATCTGCTCGTTACTCATGCGCATGTATTGCGCTATGATGCCTTTTATGGATTGATGATTTCGGAGCCCCATTGGTTTGGACATTTTATTGAAATGTTTTAGAATTGGGAGGTTTAAATTTAAATTCGGGGACCGAATTTCTTTAAGAGGAGAAGACTGTAACATTCCAAAAAAATACATGAGCTGCAACAGCAGCTGATGTAAACATCAGCCCCCAATGTCAAACTTCAACCCCTCCATGGAGACTTATCAGCCCCCTAGCTGATAACACTCTCCCATCATCATTTTTCAGCCCCCAATGGCTGACTTTTGCTACCAATCAGCCCAAATTCTGCCTAACTTCATCCACCAGAACAGCCCCCTACGCCTACAGCTATATTAGTTGCTGAAACCATGCATTTCAGCCAATGGTTTCAACAAAAAACAGCGGCAACATCAGTCACAACACCCACCAGCCTTTAACCAACCCACACCCTCATCACACCACATCAAAATTCACTACAAATAACACTTCTTCAAGTGTTGCAGCTGCTACTGCAACACACAGAGAAGAAAAAAAAAAGAAAAGAAAGAAAGAAAGAAAAGCAAGAGAAGGAAAGAGAGAGTTGCAGCAACAGCTGCAGAAACATTTTCTTTTGGAGCAATGGGGCAACTCCTCAACAGCACAACCCTTCCTTCTTCCCTTCTCCTTCCTCCTAGGACCCCCTCGAGGTATAATCTCGCAATCCAAACTCTTTTCTTGCCAAGTTATAGTTGTTTAGCGGAAATATCGTGTTACTACGTGAATTAGTGCTAGTTTAGGAAATTTGAGCGAGACTTGACAAAGTATTAGTTTGGAATGTTGGTATAACCTTATTAGGAGTTGTTGATATCAGTTAAGCATAGATCTAACCCAGATTGAACACATTTCAAACATGGAACCCAAAACAGAACTTTTCATGTAGGTTTGTGAGGATATATGGCGTGCAGGTGAATCTGGAGTGATCCGGGGTCATTACGGGGAAAATAAACAATACCACGAGCCTATTTAGACCACTAGGAGACCACCCACTGAAGACGAGAGCCTAAATCCATGTTAGGGCCGGCCTCGCCGGGTTTTAGGGGGATGTCGTCGGCCCCACTGTTAAGTTAGGTTCCTAATTTGCTTCGATAGGTCATATATACCCTGTACATCACCCCAGAGTTGTTTATTTGCCTTGTTTTGACCTGAACAGAAATCTGGGACCACTTTTCTGGGTTGCTGCCATGTTTTTCATGATGTTTATAGATTTAAGTTTTGTTATTTGGTGATTCGTTTCTGTCGGGTGGCGTTTGGACGTCAACGACAGTGGATTTTGGCAGTGTTTGCACACAAGGTCACAGGTTTTTACCTATGGGCGTAGTGTGCACCATTTTGGTTTCCGATGTGATTTTTATGAGTTTGAGAATGTGATATCCTTGTAGGTACTCACGCGACGTCGAAGCGTTGGAGATGCAAATGGCGACATCGGCACCGGAACACATAACTAGGTGAGTAGATTTATATCTATAGGGAGAAGTCGGGTGGATGGCGTATAGCACCCCCGCAGTCCGTGGTGATGTATACGGATGCGTATACACACTTACAATTATTATATGTTGTTTGGGAAATTACTGATGTTTAGGATGGATAATTGGTGCACTTGGATGATTTAGTATTGCGGACCCTAGATAGTGGGAGCACTACACATACTTATACACACTCATACTTGCAAACATCCTTATTTCATATGTGGTTATGGGATCCTATATAGATATGTGTTCACAAGAGTATGTGACTATGTGTTCACATGCAGATTTGAGGATGATACATGGGATTGAGATGGGTCGTTGATATTTGATCCAAGGTTATGATATCGGGGATATGGTAGAATTCATATCTGAGATACGTCGGGATGCTTCAGCGGATTTCGGGATAATGATGTCACAGGAATAGTAATATATATAAATGATTGACATGTACGAGATAGGATATGATATGACAGGATAATTATAATAGGCCGCCTTGGGCGGGGTACACTCCTTGTGATGATATATGATGATGATATCGATTTATACGAGACTGTCGATCAGTAGTCAAATCATAACTATAGTGATGATGTTAGCATTGTACTAGACACAGGTCAGTACCCAGATTACGATATTTGATAAAGTGAATACCGGACGAATGATAGGACGAATGTGATATTGACCCGTACCCAGATTGGGGAGGCCGTACGACGGATTTACGTACGAGCTATATTTTGATGTTTGATCCGCCTACTTGACTTGGGAATAACCAATTATAGAGATATGGTATCGGATGTGATATGATCGAGGCGGGATCACCGACTATATATGTATATTTATATGTATCGACTCAGAGGTTAGGCGGTTTCCCTTACCTACTGCTAGCTTTAGCTCAGCCTTGTAGTAGGGTAGCTATATGACCTTTATGACATTAGATGCAGTTTAACGAACATGGTGTTCAGTATTTCAGCTCCCGCTTATTTTTATTATTGCTCTGCATCGCATACTGTTATGATTCATATTCTATTATTGATATCATGCTGCTAGGACACCAGCACCATTACCGATGATGCGTATGTACCACGTACACTTATTTGCTGTCGCACACACATCCTCATCGGTAATTGCCTTGTCACGTACACTTAGAGAATATTATTGCCTGATTTAGCTTGTTAGCTAGTAGTGACATGATATTAGTGTACTTGCCATATATACCAGCTTGACATTGTAGTTATTACCTGTCACTTCATGCATGCTGTTATTCACTATATGATGCATTCATGGATTCTCATGCTTATATTCATGATTTCACATGCTATTGATGATTGGATTCGAGTTTCCATGAGATTTTCTGGATTTGGAGGAAAACCGCAAAACATATATATAAACTGCTTTCTCTTTTTAATAAAAATGCGGTTTTTCCTTGATGTTCGAGTCGTCCACCATGAGTTTTGCCGATGGATTTCGAGACCCGATTCGAGGAGGCGGATGAACCGTTTCGGGTACATGGTGGGCCCGGTGCGGTACCCCGGGGCAAGAAGATCGCAGATGATGGCGTTGAGCCTGTGCAGGGGAGCACTACCTACCGGTGATATTACCCGACACGTCGGATATCCGGAGGATACCGTCGTAGTCATGAGATGGATGGTAAGGGCCGATCTGGACTGACGGCGCCCTAGATTTTGTGATTTAGACATTGAGATTTCGAGATATTGAGCTACAGAGATGGTGATACAGAGGTATCGAGATACTGAGACTTATGTTTTGTGCCGATGCTAGGCACTGTTTATGCTGATTTCATTCATGATACCTCCTTTTAAAAGTACAGAAATCTCACAAAGTTACAAAAGCAGTTTTCTTCAGTATATGCATTCTGTTTCATGCATTCATACATCATTCATATGATATATTGCCACCTGATGCACTGGCACGGACATATGGGATTACATTTGGGTTAGATATTTACACTAGCCATGGTTAGAGATTACTGGTTATATATTTGAGGATTATATATATTATGATCGTATGACCTAGGTTGCGTCATACATGCGATTTGCTGTTCGTAGATCTTTTTCTACCCACGAGTTGGCAACTCACCCCCGTTGTGCCCCAGTTTCTTGCAGGTGTTGCCGTACGGATTTCATTACGGCTTTGCGGGCACATCTTCTTCTGGTGACTTGCTAGTAGGTGGGTTTATTGTATCTTACCCATCATTATACATTGTATATTATATTTCAGTTGTATCTAGAAGTTCCATCAACCAAAACATGTACTTATTTAAGATAGAGACCAGTGATGTTTATTCTTTCGACCTTAGAGTCGCGGGTTATATTTCGATGGGTTCTTGCTGGTTGAGTTTCATTTCTGTTATGATCCTCGCCTTTAGGCGTTGTATATTATGATGCGTACAGGTTGATTTGGTATGGTTTTTCCTATTCTCTACTACTTCACTTGGTTTGGATTTCTGGGTTTCGGCTTACTTAGCTTATGTACGCCTTGAGACGTTCGTAGTCTAAGTGCCGGTCATGTTCCGTACTTTCGGGTCGTGACACTTATACTTAGAGATATGATTGACGGTCGCTAGTCACCTGAGGACTAATGACTAGGACATGTGGTTCGTTCGGTTACCGATGCGAGGTCATCAGATAGATTGTTTCCAGCTGGAGACGACTTCGCGCAGATTCGTTGAGAGTCGATAGAGACGATCGAATGTCAGGACCCCATTTTTCCAGTTTAAAGTATACGGAAAGACATGCAGGTGATTTCTATGGACCCTCTAGAAGAATGAAACCCTAACTCGACTTAATGACCGTGTGAAAGCCTTTGAACCTTAGGGTTTGCGGCAGTTCCTCGGCGCCATTAGTGAGGCTTGGGTTTGCCCTTCTACGGCTGGACCACCGACGCTGAGGCATGTACTCGATACTATTAAACTGTACTCGAGATGTTGATCTCTTGGGGGATTATAAGGTTCTGACGAGTCGATCGAATGTTTCGACATCATTCGGATATCATGTGATGGGATGCTTGCTTGGGAGACTCCAGATACGAGTATAGCCGTTGGAGCACAGTCCATGCAGCCGCGATGAGACGAGTCCGAATCAGTCGATATTGAAGCAGAGTGAAGAAAAGAGTTCGCAAGAGATTTCGACGAGATGACGTCCCACTCCGCTGACATCAGAGATGTGCTACGCACCCAGAGGCGTTGTATATGGATATATCTTCCAGAAGAAGCGCGATAAGTATGCAGCCGTTCCGGAATAAGAATTTGCTTCAGCAATGGATGATGACTTCCGGGCAATCCTGCAGAAAAGAGATTTGAGAGAGAAATCTCGATAGGAACCTTCTGGAATGCGATACGAGAAGACCTAGACCCAGGGGTGGTCATATTGTGCACACCCAGCAGGCCAGGGTTCGGCATTGTCGACGAGGTAGTGGACCAGGTTCGGATAAAGGAACTTACCCAGATGCGTTGCAAATCGATCAAGGACGGACGAGTATTGAGTATTCCTCCGATGGTTGGGACGTGTTCCCGAGGACCTGTCAGCCTGACATCTTCTACAGAATGATGAAGCTACAGAGTACGCGATTTCGAGTCCGTGCGAGAGACTTCAGATTTGACCGTGGCCGAGGAAAGTGCAGTGCGTAGATATGCATGGCGTGACGTCATAGTGGACGACGATAGAGACAGGTGGAACCAGAGGTTCGAGCGAGACGCTGACGAGCTGTCATTACTTCCCGTCGAGACCAGAGGTCAGATATGCTTACAGAGGCGTTGGGATGCGACCAACTTCCGAGAAAATGTTGTGCTGAGGACACAGATGTCCATTGAGCAAAAAGAGATTATGCAAGAGTACCAGCCTTCGTACAATTCGGCATAGGCATGATTGGAAGAGACCCTGAGCAGGATTCCTTCCAGGACATTGCTGCAATGATGTTTGCACCTAGGATCAGATGTGTGATGTGCATTCAGAGAGCCAGAGGCCGACGCCAGTGATATGCTGCTTTACGAGTGGTCGTGAGGATCGACCGAGAGATGACCAGAGAAGTGCCAGAACGGAATCGTCCCCGTTAGCACACCGGACAAGACCGATGAGCCGATTGACTGCGGGATAGATAATCCGCAAAGAAAATAAGGACCCAGAGTCAGAGGACGCCAGACCGTGAGCAAGAGGTAAGTAGATATCCTGCGCTGCTAGCAGTGGATGCACCGACTCCTTCTCGACCTCGAAGGAGGAACTACCGACGACGGTATTTATGATTTGTGATTTTGTGATTCGATTATCACGTATCCGTCATTTTGGATTTCGGTATTTGGGCATTCTGTTTGCATGATTTAGTTTTGATGACTGAGTTTCATGATATTGGTTTCATGCACCCACTGGATATTTATATATTTTGCGCAGAGTTATTACATATGAGATATTGATTGAGATTTCATGCCTACCGTATGCAGTGATCTGATTTGCACTTCCAGCGTAGTTTTCATGCACCTTTAGTGTTTTTGATATACGATTTTGGTGTACGCCAGATGCACTAAATCGGGATTCTTCGTGCATGTCACATGCACCTGATTTTTTTTCTGTCAGGCACACACGTTGCCAACGACAGATGTTTCGTGCACACCAGTTGCACCTAGATGTTGTTTTGTACACCTGTTTGACACATATATGGATTTTGATTCCTTGCGCACCAGACGCATAGGATATTCTTATATATACATTTTGTGGATTGATTTCTAGTAGAGCAGTACATTTTTATGATATTCTCTATGTATTGATGTCTTCGGAGCCCCGACAAATTGGATTATTACTGAAATTGTTTTAGTATTGAGGGTTTAAATTTAAATTCGGGGACCGAATTTCTTTAAGGGGGGTAGATTGTAACATTTTCAAAAAGATAAAATATTAATTTTGGGAAATTTTATAATTTAATATTATTTTATTGAATATTTTAATATTTTGGTATTATTAAATGCAAATAAATAAGAAAAATTTGAGAAAAATTATGGAAAATTCAAAAAATTGGGTAAATTAGAGAATTATGACATTTTAAAGTTTTTGTGATTAGTTTGACACTAATTTAGTGCTAATCGCGATTAAAAATCGCTAATCGGTTTTTGGCAATTTTGTGCAAAACATGCACATATCACTTTTCCACACTTGTGTTACATTTTATTTGTCATGGTTCTTTTGGGTTTACTATTTGGGTGAGAAGGATTTGGATTAAAGGATAAAGAAAAAATAAATGAGAAATAGGTATGGTGAGAAGAGAGGGTAGGTGAGGACTTTGACTATAACCTTAGCCTTTTCCTTGGTTTTCCTCTCATTTTCCCCCCCTCTTCCTAAGCTGCTGCTGCTGCTCCTGCCATTTATCCCCCCCATCATCAAGCCCTCAAATCATCTCAAAAATCACTCCAAAGCCCCAATCTCATTTCATTAAAATTGTGCACAAGCTCGAGATCTACAAGATGGACCAAGAAAGCATGGAGTTTGGCCACTAGGGGCAACTCAAGAAAATTCTTGAGTTGCCAATTGAGATAATTTCTGAAATATTAGCTTAATTCTAGCATTCCCTATACCCCATGTTGAGTTTTGAATCGATATTGTGTGATATTATGGACTTGATGAAAACCTAGTTAGGGTTGTGATGAATTGGTGTTGTATTATGAAATTGAGCTCAGTTAAGGTTATACCAACACCTTAGTGTATGATTTGGAACCCAAAACCTGAAGCTTAAAACAGAATACGGATTTTAGAAACCGATATCGGGAAAAAAACTGGAATCTGTCACTGTTATTATGAATCTGCTAACACCCCGAGACCCCTAAAATAATATTGAGTGGACAGTGAGATGTGCAGGCACCAGAGAACCACCACACCAAACCCTAGCTCCCCACTCCACTGTGAGGCCGCCGAAATTCCCATTCTGGCCGCAATTTACGGCCAGAGCAGTGAGGAATTTCCTCGTTTTGCGTGCATGCCCCCATTTCCTCTATTCTTGGCACAGGGTACTTCTAGTTTTGACTGATTCCATCTAGGGTGAAATCTGGGACATTTTCCCTAAGTTGATGTTTTGGATTCGTGTTTCTGTATTCCGTATTTTTAAGTCTGAATTTGTGTCTTGTGTTTTACCTCGACTATTTGGCGTTTATACGATGATATAGAGGATTTATTGATGGTTTTGAAGGCGTGCCATAGGTTCTAACCTATAGGCCTCTTATCGTATCGCTTTGGGTTTCGTGTGCCGTTTTAGCTTTGATTTGGTTTTAATGCGCATATACGATATTTTGATGTGTAGGTACCCTATGAAGACTACGGGACGACAAGCAAACGCGTGGTGACATCGAAAGATGGAGACGCAAGGTGAGTAGATTATATCTACTGGGGGAAGTCGGGTGGATGGCGTATAGCACCCCCACAGTCCGTAGTTGTTATTATTATGATAGTTAGGTGTATATTGGATAGTGTAGGGTTAGAAGTGACTAGTGTAATTCATAGTCGCGAACCCTAGAATAGAATTACACCTATACGCACACCCTTGCATATTACCTATACTTACACGGTGTTAAATGATGATATGGGATGACTTTGGAGATGAGTCGATGATATTGGGCTTTGTGCCGCGAGATCGGTGATGTGATATGATTCGTATTTGGGATACGAAATGTGATTCTTGCGGGCTCGGGATGTGTGTTTACCCCCGCATTCATACTTTGTAGATGGCATCAGTTGTACTAGACTTAAATCAGTACCCCAGATTATATGATCTGATGATAGTGATACCTGAGATGTGATGAGATAGTGTGATATTGACCCGTACCCAGCTATTGGGATGCCGTATGACGATTTACCGTACGAGCCTATATTGATGATAGATCTGTGCTCATGACTCGAGGGTGTCAGATGATATACTGTATCGTACGCGATACTATTGAGGCGGGATCACCGACTTATATATATTTATATATATATCGACTCAGATGTTAGGCGGTTTCCTTACTGTAGCTCAGCTTGTTAGTTCAGCTGTATAGTTTAGTGTAGTTGCTAGATTAGATTAGACTCCTACCTATTTCAAAACTAGCGGGTCATGGGTATTTTAAAAGACGGGTCAAGGGATCTACAGACATTTCAAAAGGCGTATCTTTTCATAAAAACACCGTAGCCCCTATTTTCAAAACCCCATGATTCGTGACATTTCAAAAGGCACCATTTGTAGGACTTATATTAGATTAATGCAGATTAGTTATAGTTGCGTCCAGTATTCAGCTCTCACTCTCTCTTTTTGTAGTTCGCTTTGCATCGCATTCTTATATTATGTTTCATACTCCATTGTTGATATCATGCTGTTAGGACACCAGCACCATTACCGATGTTGCGTATGTACCACGTACACTTAGTTGCCGGCTCACACACATCTTCATCGGTAATTGCTATGTCACGTACACCTTAGAAAATACTATTGCTTGACATAACCTATTAGCTAATAGTTTAGACATTGTAGTTATTACCTGCTACTTCATGCATACTGTTATTCATTGTTATGCCGCATTCATGGATTCTCATGCATATATTCACTATTTTACGTGTTACTGAGGTTTTGGATTTGGATTTCCGTGAGATTTTCTGGATTTGGAGGAAAACCGCAAAAACACAAATAAACATTTTCTCTCTTTTAAAATAAAAAGTGCGGTTTTCCCATGATGTATGAGTCGTCCACCATGAGTTTGCTGATGGATTTGGAAACCCGATTCATGGAGACGGATGAACAGTTTTGGGTACATGGTGGACCCGGTGTGGTACCCCGGGGCAAGAGGAATGTGGTGATGACGTTGAGCCTGGAAGGGGAGCACTACCGACCGGTGATTTTACCTGACGCGTCGGATATCCGGAGGATACCGTCGTGGTCTTGAGATTGATTGTAGAGGCCGGTCTGGACTGACGGCGCCCTAGATTTTTGTGATTGAGACATTGCGATTTCGAGATATTGAGGTACAGAGACTGTGATACAGAGATATCGAGATATTTGGATTACGTTTTGAGCCGATGTTAGGCACTGTTTTATGCTGATTTCATTATGATACCTCATTTTAAAAATACAAAGGAAATCTCACTAAATTATGAAAACAGTTTCTTCATTTACATGTATTCTGTTCTCATGCATTCATACCTCATTCATATGATATATTACTACCTGAGGCACTGACACAGGCACATGAGATTATACTCGGGTTAGATATTTACCCTAGCCTTGTTATAGGCTGCATGTTTTATATTGAGGATTTTGTACTGATCGTTTTGACCTAGGATTATGTCTTGCTTTCGGTTTCTGCTTGTAGATATTCTCTATTCACGAGTTGGCAACTCACCCCCGTTGTGCCACAGTTCTTGCAGGTTTTGCCGTACAGGTTCAATTGCGGCATTTCTGGCACACTACTTTCTTGCGGGTGAATTGCTTTTGGTAGGTGGATTCTTTCGCAACAAGAACCACCATTGTATTTATATTATTCTTTGTTTCTAGAATTTCCATCAACCAAATTTGTGTATTGTTTCAGACCTAGACTTTAGTGATGTATTATTCGACCTTAGAGTCGCGCTTAGTAGTATTGCGGTTTTCTTGTTTGCTGTGTTTCTTTTGGATTTGATCCTCGCCTTTCGGCGTTGTATATTCTTATTGCTTGTGTGGTTGTGGCCGTCATTTGACGAAGAGCTATCTCCCGCTTGGGGATGCCTTTATCATTGCATATATTGTTATCCTTGTTGTACCCCATTCGGGGCTAGTTTTACAAAATAAACTCTGCCGAAATTTTTAGAAAAGACTTTACTGTTTTTAAAATGCATATTCGGCTTAGATATTTAAAAACCTTGATTTCAAACATGTATTTCTTCACTTCTTTAAACCAGTTTCTTTATTTATTCTTAAAAATGGTTTTAGATTTCTGGGCTTTTGGCTTACTTGGATCAGATGGAGTCCTATAGACTTCATATGGTTCAAGGGCCAGTCACGTGCTCTTTCGGGTCGTGACAATTCCATTCTCTTTTAAGTAGCCCAGAAACTCGGCACTCAAGTATTCTCCACCTTGATCCGATCTTAGAATCTTGATACTTTTGCCGGTTCGTTTTTCAACTTCATTCTTGTATTCTTGAAATTTCCCAAAGGCCTCGGATTTGTGCTTCATTAAGAAGACATGTCCATACCTAGAGAAATCATCTGTGAAAGTAATGAAGTATGAATAACCACTTCGCGCATGTGTAGACATTGGACCACACACATCACTGTGTATGAGTCCCAAGAGCTTGCTCGCTCTTTCTCCGCGTCCAGTGAACGGAGTCTTTGTCATCTTTCCCATGAGACAAGATTCACAAGTGGCATAAGACTGATACTCGAACGGATTCAAGTACCCTTCTTTATGTAACTTAGTTAATCGTGTTTCATTAATGTGACCCAGTCTACAATGCCATAAGAAAGCCTGATTTGTTTCTGGAGACTTTCTTTTAAGTGTGTTCTGGACACTGAAAATCTGAGCTTGATTTAACACGTATATTCCGTTCTGTAATATACCTGACCCAATCAGAACTTGATTTAGGTGGATGTGTACTACATCGCTTACAAAAGTAAATTCTTATCCTTCCTAAGAAAGTAAGGATACAGATATGATATTACAAGTCGCATCTGGTATATACAAACAGTTACGCAAAATCAATATCTGCACAGTTGTCAGTCCAAGATGATATTCCCCTACGGATTCAGCATCCATGCTCATTCCGTTTGCAACCCTGAGAGTCATATCACCTTTCCTGATAACCCTACGGTTTCTCAGAGCCTGTAACGAATTACAGATATGAGATCCTGATCCGGTATCCAATACCCAGGAAGTAGGGTTAACTGACATACAGTTCTCAATTACAAACACACTCGAAGCCGAAGCCACAACATGCTTTGAATTCTGGCTACTGGCTTTGCAAGCCCTACGATCCTTCTGCCAATGTTCATTCCCGTTACAATAGGAACGACCCTCTTTAACCATATCCAGTCCCGAAACTTTTGCCATTCCTTTTCCTTCTTCTTCTTCCCTGGTTTCCTTCAGGGTAAAAGCAGAGGGCAGGGACTGTAGAATTAAGTCAGTACTTGACCCATTCTCCAACGTGGTCTCCAGGTCCGTGAGCTCAAAATAGCTGGTCTCTGTAAGGACGTTGCCCCCTACAGATGACCCGACAGCCAACCTCGCTTGAAGCAATTCATTCGAGGTCTCATATCTTGCGATACGAGATTGCTCTCCATATAAAACTTTGTTATGGAGGAAGATAGAAACTGAGTCCATCTTCTCGTGCTGCCTCTGGATTGCACCATCAACTGAGGCTAACACGAGGCACTTGGCTTTCGCACAATCCTTTTCCGATGTCCTGTGGATGTAAACATCCGTGACAGGGGAAACTGGACCTGAGACGGCAGGGATCTGATTAGTTAAGAGGTGTCCCAGCTTGTCATGGGCAATGGACATCTGGACAGACCTTTGCCAGTCAAAACAGTCAGGTTCAGTCATCTTATTATCTAGATGTAACCTAGGTGTGGTCACAGGGTCGCTGCAATTAAGAGAGAGAGAAGAATACACTCAGCATGATGCTCTTGCAGTTTAAAGTGGTTTTTAGTTTGTCTAAACAAGATGGCTCCCACTGTTTCTCGAATCCCTCCTTAAAAACAAAAAGGAAGAATTAGTCAGGATCAATCTCACCATACAATACTTGCTTAACCGTTCGGCCAGACTGGTGTCGGTACTTCGAGGGAGGTTTTCCAATGCTTTCGCGAAGTTCCTTAATTTAAGAACCTCTTTTCCCTGGGGGCGTAGCCCCGCTAACACCTTTCTAGACACCTACTAGGTTTATAGCATTGATCGTTAAGTGAGAAATTTTCCGAGGAGTAGCATATACTCACAGTAGGATTGTAAGTGCACGGCGGCGCCCCGGCCGTCAACCCGACGGCCAAACGCGGAAGCGGTGATAAACTTAAATTTTGCGGACTTTGCAAACCGGCACCCCCGCGCACTAAACTCCGGATCGTAACCATTAACAAGTCTAAGCTAACTAGAATACGGGTTAGAGATGTACCGACTGATCCGAGTCCTCCGGTCTTCATCTCCACTCCGATCTCCTCGCGGGATCTCCGGTCGTCGCCTCCTCGCCGGAAGGGCACCACGTCGCCTGCATCTTTTACGGGCTCCCACCTCAATACCGAGGCAACTCGGGCGCGAAGCTGGCGAATCGACGCGTCCAAGATTTGCTGTAGGAAGTGTAGTGTAGATCTATGTGTCTCATTTGGGGTTTTGGAGTTTGCCATGATGGAGGAATTTTGCACAAGAATTTTCATGGATGCTTGCAAGGAAAAATCAATGGAGCATCCTCAAAAAGGGAACTCGGCCAAAGTGAACTTGGGCTCTCTGGAAAATGAAGTGGGAAGCATCAATTAAACTCACTGGAAAATAATGAAGCCTACACTCTCTCTCCCTGTTGCTATGTTAAAGAAAATGAGCCCCCTGCACACTCATTTTTGTTTTCATTCCTTACACCAAATTAATCCACTCCATCTCTTAAAAAGTCACAGCACACTCAATTAAATTCCATTCCACTAAATTAAATAATCCTCACTCCATGCCTAAACAGTGGCCGGCCCCCATTCCCAATTTCCAACACAAAATTCACATTCAAAACCCATACCCAACCTTACCTTAATTAATGCAAGGGATGGAGCATGGCAATATACAAAGAACCCCTCCACAAGATATTATTTGCAAACTGTAAATAATCCCCTCCATCGGAAAAGTCCGGCCGGGAAAGAACAAAGGAAAACCGGCCGGAACGGAATGCAAACTGGCAACTCCAGAAAACTGGTCCCGTAATAAATTACAGGAAAACCCCGATACTGTGCATACACACCCGCATCTGTATTCCGTCCGGATACAAATGCAAAAAGACAAAACTACATTATCAAATACTAAGATCCGGCTTAAGCCAAAGCCGGCTAGTAAAAACCGTCCGATCACGATCCGTACAATACCGCACGTATCTGATCGAACCCTGCCATATCTCCATACGGCCTCTACAGCGTTTCGCCCGAAAGCTTGAGTAACTGAAAGTGTGGTGGACTCTAAAGACTCGTCAAAACTATGGCTGTGGATTTAACCACTAGCACGTCAGAGGTATAAGCCAATACGTGACGGGCCACCAGCTATTGACCAAAAGGGACGTCGATGAGGAAGCTCACCCCGACACCCAACTGAGCCTGTCAGTGACAATATCCGTACAGTCCGGTCCGTTCGTCTATGAGTATCGCATGGCGGGCCTAGGGGGTTGGTAAAAGTCAGACCCCCAAAAGCGGTACAAGTCGTGTCGGAGTGTAGCCCAGAACACCCTGAGATACTACTGGAATACCTACCAGTAAATCTCCTGCCTTGGCCAAGGTCTTTGTGTAATGGCTCTCCTAGACACAGCGCGACCTCACCCCCAATACCGGGAGAGACGAAACCCCCGAAGATCCGCTCACTGCCTCCATGTGGCTCGGGACTGTACCCAACAAAAACCTGTTTGCACGACTCCTTTGAGCCGTGGTAGGGTAGTAATCAAAGTACAGTGGGAACTCACACGAGACAAATGACGATCCCCAGGTCGATGAACTAACCTGTACACATGTCACCAGGGAACTGCTATCTGACGTCAGGTATAAGACCAACTAGCATGTTCCCGGCGAGTCCTGTCCGGTGTACTCATAACCCAATGAGCACCTGTATACATCTTAGGTGAACCAACTGACACCAGTGGCTTGTGAGACCGGCCACCGCCCCTCGTCGGGGTCTCGACTGTATACACTAGTCTACTCTGGAGAATCGATGCCCTGTCTCGAAACTCCCACGACTAGGGACCTTTTAAGGATGTGCTTATAGACTCCAGCTCTCACTTATATGATCGCCCTCATACTGCTGGCAGTCAAGCAAGAATCCAAGGGGCTCTATCAACGTGCAATAGCGACATGTCAGGTCACCTAAAGCAGTACACGATGATAAAGGTAAACCAGATAGCATACTATCATCTTGAGTAAGACTGTCCTACCGGGATAGGTCCTCCCTCAATCATTGCAATCACGTGCCTGTGATCCAATAATTGACTCTGAGGGCACTATCTCCAACAATCTCCCACTTGCACTCGAGGCTAATTATTGCGATGTCGCATACTCACAGCCCGTGTGATACCGAACACCCAACTCCTCTACTAGTCAGTCTCGCAAATCCCGTTTGTGAAACTATTGACGTCGAGGAATAGCCTCAGTGAGTGGATCCGCCTAGAAGTTTCTTTCTATGTCTCTCTATATCTCAAGTTCGCGGAGAAAACCATCTCCCGAAATGAGCAATACCTGCCTTAGAATGTCTGGATGTCTGATGGGACAAAGCTCATAAATGAACTCCAAATCCTAACTTCATAGACTGTATCGTCAACTGAACTTAATCAGTATCCTGCGCCATGCCACCCTCAGTATTGCCTTGGACCACCCGTCCAAAATACTGCCCCTCGTCAGAGGGAAAAACTATAACTCTGACAACCTCCTTGTCGTCCAGGTCACCTTGGAAGCCTGGAATGATAACTGTCTCCTGAATGAGGCTGTCGTTATCATATCCCTAGAACATCCACTTATGTTCTAAAACTGCTTCCGACTGTTTCTCCAGAATTGGATCAATATCAACTTATTGCATCTAGTGCAAGAACAACATCTGGTGTGGTACTTGACATCTCATGATTGACTCAATTGCCTAAGCAAGTGATCTGCCAATTATGCACATCCCTCTCTACTTTAGTCTAAAAGACACCTTTAGAGAGGGCGACTCCATTACCTGCAGGTACACCACCATGCCAGGAGTCGTCCATTCTAAATACTCATAGAATGCTGTCAAGGTACCCAGATTAGGAAACCACCCAAATCTAGATCTAAAGCCATAGATCTAGTAACCAGAATGTCTGATATATATCCAAGTCCTTTGTGGAGAAACCACTGTGTGACGACCAAAGTATAACCGATCGTAGTAAAGGAATATCACTTCCTACTACCTTCTCAACAGATCCATCCCCTATTCTGATGACGTCAAACCTATGACTGTCACATCAGAAACAGATGATCTATCTCCGCTACATCTGCTTTAGTCTATAAATAGACATAAGCCTGATGTCCACCAATGCTTCCGCTGCTCCCACTGACTACGACAACCCTCTGGCAGAGTCATATAGACGTACACTTCTAAAGCTAGTTTAGAACGACGCTATACTCATCCTCCCACCGGGTCTCGCGGCCTGGAACAACAACAATGGCAAGTGTGGGTAAACAAGAACTTCCCTGTCACCGTCCTTGTGGCTACCGAAGTACCTCTCGGGTGCCTGAAGTTACCCACCTTATCTGCGGAGTGGCCAATGGAATGTCAAATCAGATTGAATCTTTAGGTTCCTTATCAAATCTTCAGTAATCGTTTGCAGTTCTGGAATCACTTCCAGTTCTACCATACTCCCACTGCTGTTTTTGAAAAAATCCATTTTTAATAAAACTGTGGCGAGTCTTGAACAATATTTCTATTGATCTCCCAGATGGTAGAAAGTCAACCCTCGTCATAGCCTGGGTCAACCCACAAACGGCCATTACAGAAACGTGCCTTGAGTTATCCAGAGTCTGGTTTTTAATCATAAGCCGGACAACTCCCCGTACCTTAACAACGTTAAGATATGAACTGTTCTACATCCAATATAGAACCAGAGGCACTGATTTAATTGAACCAGATTCAAATCATGCAGCTATCTCCAGTGCATGTCAACTAAATGGAAGGAGGCCGATCAGCGTTACTCAACTTAGGAATGCTTCCAATTATGAGTAACCTGAAAGAGAAGCAATTTCTCTTTATCATTACTGTCAACTGAATACCATACACAAGTATCTACATCTTCGATCACTTTGAAGAATCCCGATACTTGCAACACCTGGTTCTCTACTTTATTCTTATACCTATAACTTCTCAAAACTTCGACCCTGTGTTTGTACGAAACACCTGTCTAAGAACTAGAGAAGTCATAAGTAAGCAGAATACAGTACGAGGACCAACCCCTCTGTCCTGATGGACCCTGGACAACATACAATACTCTGTATAAGTCCCTTGAGTCAGATAACTCATTCACTGTGTGTCGTAGGTTGAAAACTGTACTTTTGGTTAAGAAGAATTACACCGCTGTTCAATGCTCCTTACCTAACCATCCAATGATATAGGTAAATGTCATCGACATAATATCAAAAAGGTATATCTCACTCTATGAAAATAGACGTACAGATATATCAATTTGAAATTGGTGCACAACAGCGGATATTCAAAACCAAATATTTGCCGACCGGCAAACAACCCAGGTGGCATCCTCAAATATCACCAATTACAACGAATCCCGATATAATGAGGATGATCACCCAATTCCCAATAACTTACTCCCACTCATCATCTGTAAAACCATACAGATGTGAGAATCAAACCTGGTAATTACATACCCTGGAGTAAGTATCTAATCGGGAAATCAGTTTTCTTTTAACATTACACAGTGAGACTGAAACATTGAAATGTTTCGATGGGGTATCCCGGTATTCCTAGTAATGCCTCTTCCAGATTCACGACTGTAACCGTATAGTTCTTTGCCACCTCTCCAAATCCCTTCATATGTCTTTAGTCTTTACCTTCTGTACACCCCTTTAGGCCAAATGGTTTTCTTCCTTCCCTACCGTTCGGCACCAGCCTATGGTTTGGAAGAAGACTATCCAAAAAGCATAAAGGGTGTACTGTCCTAATCCTAGGAGCACTCGCATCGCGAGAGAAGGTGAAGATAAAAGACACCTGAATGCACTTTATTCCTATTTCTCCTGAACCAGGATCCATCCCCGAACTGGAACGAGTTCCTTTCGAGTTCGTATATAACCATACGATGGATTATCCAATAAAATGGGATCTTCGTAATGATACGGAGTGTCCTGGAGAAATACAAAGGTGATTTAGGATTGGCGAAGGAATACATGGTTTGGTCGTGACTATCTGTTGCAATTTACTTTGCCCTCTTACTAATCCCTTACTTTTAACTTAATACCTTCTGTACACCGTTTAGGCTAATTGGCTTTCTTCCTTCCCTACCGGTCGGCACCAGCCTATGGTTTGGAAGAAGACTATCCAATTTGCGTAATAGGTGTACTACTCCTAAACCAAGGAGTACTCGCAACCTGAGAGAGGGTGAAAAGAAAAGACAACTGAATAGTCCTATCCGTTTTCTCCAGAACCGGAAACCATCCTCGAATAAATCCCTTCGAGTTCGTATCTAACCATACGATGGTTTTGTCCAATGGAAGTGGACGTTCGTAGTAATACGGGGTGTCCTGGAGAAAAGGGTAAAAGTAGGAGTGGCAATGAGGTTCGCAACTCTGACAATCCAAAAGCCAGTGTTAAGAAGGTTCGGTCAACTTGGTCACTGAGTCAAAGTCTTAGGGTCGGGTCAATGGTCGCTGCCAAAGAGAGAGAGAAAAGAAACACTCAGCGTGCACTCTAACCTAGATCAGAATGGTTACCAATTTATCTAATCTGGAATCCTCCCACTGTACCTCAAATTCTCCTCCAAACCTGAAAGAAGAATTAGTCGGGGTCACCCGAGGAGTATACTAACTCATCAGTGGGAATCGGGATCCAACTCTCATCGCATGACAACGTGACGGAATCCGCTCACGGTATCACACTCCAGAAGGTATGCGCATATCTGGCAAGTTTCAGTACTTTTGAAACTCCCGATGTAATTTCTGCCCCATGCTCTTATGACCTTGACTTTGGCCAACATATCATAAGTCACATGTCAAGTTCTACCCGTCATTCTCCAGGTTAATTTGAATCCACCCGTACATACCCTTGACTTTGGCCAAAATGGCAGTACGACTGTCCCAAACCAACGCATCTATCTATGCTGCATATGAATACCCCAATAGCTACCAATCACTGTGCCTTGACTTTGGCCAACATACACAGCTTGAATACTATTGACTACCCATATGAAACGACGGAGGGCTACGAATGGTTTCTGGCGAAAACCTTTAACGTAATGAACTTGATCTCGTTGAAGGAACGGATAGCTTTTTAGAAAATATAGTGACGAAAACCTTTACTAAAGAGGTCACTCCCGGTGAAGGGATCTCGGCTCTTTCCCTGTAGAATGGGGTGCAGGATATTCCAACTGAATACCACGGTGCAAAGCAAAAGTAATCGGCTATAGTGAAGTCAATGCCCTGACGCAAACTTCTGTCCAAGGGGTCACTCCCGGTGAAGGGATCTCGGCCCTTGCCTCGTCGACTGAGGAGCAGGATATTCCAAATGAATACCACGATGCAAAACAAAAGTGAACGTCCTTGCAATAACAGCTTTTTGAAAAGTGTTCCAACAACATCAGATTAGGTTTGTTTAACTTGCATTGATCCGAATCAACGCAGTCCCATCAATTAATCACACCAAAAAGAACGAAAATATACTGATGTACGTATATGCCATCCGCATTCGCCACTGGGTCCCGTCATCACCCGTTAGGTTAGCTAACTAACGGCAGAGCGGGGACTGGACTAGCGCGGGTGAAAAACATATACAACATCTACTAATATATATACCAATATATTATATTCGCTCAAGGCGTGATAAAGAAATGCAACATCACAGAAATGTACAGCATCACAGAACAATACAGATATCTGGGATCCCCGGGTTTCACAGAGCCACTACTGAAACCCGACGTTCCCCTGGTCGTGTGGATAGCCTGTGCAATGAAATCCTAGACCCCTATGGGCGCGGCAAGTCACCCGCCAAAGCCTGAAGCGAGGCAGCCCCCTTCAGCGCCGTGAATGGACCACCCAGCACTTCACGGAATCCGGTAACTTGGGCACCCCTCCTGGGTCAACCTGTACCCCCTACGAGTGCGGCGAATAGCCCGCCAATCCTAGAGTGAAGCCCCCTCCGTCTCAATGCCATGAGATGCGGGCTTGTTGCCCTCTAGAACCTGGCTATCCGTGCACTCCTCCGCGGGGTAATCCTAGTACAGAAAGTAAAATATACATACACCGGGTACATCGACCGCAACCAGGTCGTGCCCCAAAAGAATAATACAATCAGGCAGTGACGGCAGTCCACATGTCGGCCCCGCAAAATCAAATGTACATAATACCACAACACTGTACTAGCATTGCATCCAGGCTATCCCCCACGACCGATCCGCAACATCACAGCAAATACATAGAACATCAACGTGAAAGTCACGTTCGCAAATCCGTCTAACCGGGCTATAGCAGTTAGACCGGATTTACCGATCGAGTGACATTCACGGTCGCAGATATAATGTAAATACTGTGAAAAATGTGTTTAAAATTTTCCGATTGATTAAACATTAACAAGTGGGCCCCCAAACAAAACTGTAGCAACCATAGAAAACCTGGGCCCAATTTTAATATTCCAAAAACCACATTTATCATTCAGGAACACACTGCAAAAATTTGGAGGGGTGAACAGTTACATCCGCGGCGGAAGAGCGGCCAAAGCAGGGGTTTGGCCGCCCTTCCGCGGCGGTATGAGGGGATCGTTGAACCAAATTTTTACAGTGACCTTAAAATTCCCTGCACATCACTCTGAGACAACCTGAAAAATTTTTGGACTCAAAAAAAATTCGACAGAAACTGATGTGCAAAAATACGGGTTTTCGGACTTTTTGATCGATCGGAAATGCAAACACATTACACAAAGCTAGACTATGTTAATGGCTAGTCTCTGATACCACTGTAAGTGCACGGCGGCGCCCCGGCCGTCAACCCGACGGCCAAACGCGGAAGCGGTGATAAACTTAAATTTTGCGGACTTTGCAAACCGGCACCCCCGCGCACTAAACTCCGGATCGTAACCATTAACAAGTCTAAGCTAACTAGAATACGGGTTAGAGATGTACCGACTGATCCGAGTCCTCCGGTCTTCATCTCCACTCCGATCTCCTCGCGGGATCTCCGGTCGTCGCCTCCTCGCCGGAAGGGCACCACGTCGCCTGCATCTTTTACGGGCTCCCACCTCAATACCGAGGCAACTCGGGCGCGAAGCTGGCGAATCGACGCGTCCAAGATTTGCTGTAGGAAGTGTAGTGTAGATATATGTGTCTCATTTGGGGTTTTGGAGTTTGCCATGATGGAGGAATTTTGCACAAGAATTTTCATGGATGCTTGCAAGGAAAAATCAATGGAGCATCCTCAAAAAGGGAACTCGGCCAAAGTGAACTTGGGCTCTCTGGAAAATGAAGTGGGAAGCATCAATTAAACTCACTGGAAAATAATGAAGCCTACACTCTCTCTCCCTGTTGCTGTGTTAAAGAAAATGAGCCCCCTGCACACTCATTTTTGTTTTCATTCCTTACACCAAATTAATCCACTCCATCTCTTAAAAAGTCACAGCACACTCAATTAAATTCCATTCCACTAAATTAAATAATCCTCACTCCATGCCTAAACAGTGGCCGGCCCCCATTCCCAATTTCCAACACAAAATTCACATTCAAAACCCATACCCAACCTTACCTTAATTAATGCAAGGGATGGAGCATGGCAATATACAAAGAACCCCTCCACAAGATATTATTTGCAAACTGTAAATAATCCCCTCCATCGGAAAATTCCGGCCGGGAAAGAACAAAGGAAAACCGGCCGGAACGGAATGCAAACTGGCAACTCCAGAAAACTGGTCCCGTAATAAATTACAGGAAAACCCCGATACTGTGCATACACACCCGCATCTGTATTCCGTCCGGATACAAATGCAAAAAGACAAAACTACATTATCAAATACTAAGATCCGGCTTAAGCCAAAGCCGGCTAGTAAAAACCGTCCGATCACGATCCGTACAATACCGCACGTATCTGATCGAACCCTGCCATATCTCCATACGGCCTCTACAGCGTTTCGCCCGAAAGCTTGAGTAACTGAAAGTGTGGTGGACTCTAAAGACTCGTCAATACTATGGCTGTGGATTTAACCACTAGCACGTCAGAGGTATAAGCCAATACGTGACGGGCCACCAGCTATTGACCAAAAGGGACGTCGATGAGGAAGCTCACCCCGACACCCAACTGAGCCTGTCAGTGACAATATCCGTACAATCCGGTCCGTTCGTCTATGAGTATCGCATGGCGGGCCTAGGGGGTTGGTAAAAGTCAGACCCCCAAAAGCGGTACAAGTCGTGTCGGAGTGTAGCCCAGAACACCCTGAGATACTACTGGAATACCTACCAGTAAATCTCCTGCCTTGGCCAAGGTCTTTGTGTAATGGCTCTCCTAGACACAGCGCGACCTCACCCCCAATACCGGGAGAGACGAAACCCCCGAAGATCCGCTCACTGCCTCCATGTGGCTCGGGACTGTACCCAACTAAAACCTGTTTGCACGACTCCTTTGAGCCGTGGTAGGGTAGTAATCAAAGTACAGTGGGAAATCACACGAGACAAATGACGATCCCCAGGTCGATGAACTAACCTGTACACATGTCACCAGGGAACTGCTATCTGACGTCAGGTATAAGACCAACTAGCATGTTCCCAGCGAGTCCTGTCCGGTGTACTCATAACCCAATGAGCACCTGTATACATCTTAGGTGAACCAACTGACACCAGTGGCTTGTGAGACCGGCCACCGCCCCTCGTCGGGGTCTCGACTATATACACTAGTCTACTCTGGAGAATCGATGCCCTGTCTCGAAACTCCCACGACTAGGGACCTTTTAAGGATGTGCTTATAGACTCCAGCTCTCACTTATATGATCGCCCTCATACTGCTGGCAGTCAAGCAAGAATCCAAGGGGCTCTATCAACGTGCAATAGCGACATGTCAGGTCACCTAAAGCAGTACACGATGATAAAGGTAAACCAGATAGCATACTATCATCTTGAGTAAGACTGTCCTACCGGGATAGGTCCTCCCTCAATCATTGCAATCACGTGCCTGTGATCCAATAATTGACTCTGAGGGCACTATCTCCAACAAGGATCGGGATCCAAATATCATTGCGTGACAAAACTGAAGGAATCCTACCAGAATCATCACACTCCAAATGGTATGCAGTGCTAGCAAGTTTCAGTTCTTTTAAAACTCCCGATATGGATTTTTGCCCCATGCTCTTATTGTAAGTCGATGTACAACACCCCAGTACTTGTGGGGAGGCGGAATTTTCAAAAACGAACTAGTTTAGTGAACAAACATCGACTAACAGCTTGAATCGAAGCTAAACGATAACTAACAACAAACATAGAGTTTCTATGCTACTATGTTTAGGGATTATACCTAACGAATCGTGTCCTTCGTCTTTGCGAACTCCACCTCCTCCTCGGCCTTCTCGAAGTAGTAGACGATCCACCCGAGAGCTTTACTCCAAGCTTAGCCTCTAAACTTGAGGCAACTAAACTTCTTTAAGTGCTAATCAAAGAAGCTAGGTGAAATATAGAGAGGGTTATAGATTAAGTAGTCTAACTAATCCTTGTACTCAACACATGAGAGGGGAGGATTAGGGTTTGAAGAGGGAGAGCTTGAGGAGAGAGAAGGTGAGGATAATAATGAAGTGAGAATAATGAGTTATGATAATATATTCAAGCATTTCTTTTATCAAGAAAAGAATAATAAATGAATTTAGCAACCATGCTTGATAATATCTAGTGATGATTCACTCCATGAGTCATTAAGCATTTATCATGCATTAATGACATGGTCGAATCATCCATATGACTCACTAATCACATTCATTGCTTATGCCACCTTAACCTCCTTAGTCACCACCTTCTAAAAGCTTCTCGCGCAATTACGAGAACGCCCCTCCTTTCCGCAAAAATACGGAAAAACTTTAGACTGTGTAAATCCAATAACCGGATACCAGTAACTGGCTTAAACCAAAGCCGACTGGTAAAAACTGTCCGAAAGTCTTACGCGCGTAAACGCACGTATGCGTCCGAACCCTTGTCGTAAAACCATACGACCTCTATATCGTTTCGCCTGGAGTAGGGAAACTCTCTGTGTGGGACTCTAGAGACTCGACTACTACGCTGGCAGTGGGTTTAACCACAGACCGCAAGCGGCACTAGCTGTACGTAACGGTCCCCAGGTAGATGTCGATAAGAAGGCCGATGAGGGAACCCATCCGAACTCCTACTGAGTCTGATGTGACAATCTCCATACAGTCCGGTTCGTTCTTCCAAGACTATCGCATATCGGGCCTAGGGGGCGGCAAGCGTCAGTCCCCTAATAGCGGTATAAGTCGTGTCGGAGGGAAGCCCATTACACCCTGAGAAACTACTGGAAACTACCAGCAAATCTCGCTTGCCCTAGCCAGGGACTTTGCGTAATGGCTCTCTGACACAGCGCGATATCAACTCCCAATACCGGGAGAGACAAATCCTGTCTAACCGCCACTGCCTCCAAGTGCTCGGGACTGCACCCAACTGCTACCTGTTTGCACGACTCCTTTGAGCCGTGGTAGGGTAGCAATCTAAGAACAGTGGGACACACTCGAGGCGAAGTAGCAGTGTCAAGTCTGCGGACTATGCTGTACTCATGTCACCTGGGAACTTTTCACTGACGACTGGTATAAAACCAACCAACAGTTCCTTGTGAGTCCTGTCCGGTGTACCAGTAACCTAACGAGCACCTGTATACTATCTCCAGTACAACGTACTGACGGCTGTGGGACAGACCATCTCCCCAACTGGGATGAGAAGCGTACACACTAGTCTACTCCGGAGTATCGATGCTCTGTCTCGATAATCCAACGACTATGGACCTGAATAAGGATGTGCTTGTAGACTACCCAGCCCACACTAGTGTGACTGCCATCACAACGCTGGTAGTCAAGCAAGATCCTAAGAACTCTATCAATACGTATACTCACATATTAAGATAGAAAAAACCAAGTAGCATACTACTATGTTTAGCAAGACTGTTATATACATGTGAATATCCCAAGCTTCCATTAAGTAATATACAAACTAATACGATACAGTAATGGCCTTCTAAGGCATAAACACTAACAATCTCCCACTTGCACTAAGGCCATGTACTGGCGTATCGAAGACCGATGATCTCGAGTAGCCTCTTGAACTGAATCTGAGGTAGGGCCTTAGTGAATGGATCAGCAATGTTATCCTCTGTATTTACTCTCTTTACCTCGATCTCCCGGCGATCTACGATCTCCCTGATCAGGTGATACCGCCTTAAGATGTGTCTGGACTTCTGATGGGACCTGGGTTCCTTCGCTAAAGCTATAGCGCCGTTGTTTTCGCAATACAGAGGTATTGGACCAACACTGGTAGGAACCACCTGAAGTTCTGTGAGGAACTTCTTCATCCAGACAGCTTCTTTTGCGGCATCGCAAGCAGCTATGTACTCCGCTTCCATCGTTTAGTCAGCAACGGTGTCCTGCTTGGAACTCTTCCAACAGACCGCCCCTCCATTGAGGGTAAAGACATAACCCGACATGGACTTGGAGTCATCCTTGTCACTCTGGAAGCCGGAATCAGCATAGGCCTCCATCTTGAGGTCCTTTCCGCCGTAAACCAAGAACATCTCCTTAGTCTTTCTTAGGTACTTGAGAATGTTCTTTACTGCTATCCAGTGATTCTCCCCTGGGTTTGCCTGATACCGTCTTACAACGCTTAATGCGTATGCTACATCTGGTCACGTACATAACATCGCATACATTATAGAGCCTACCGCAGAAGCGTAGGGTATAATCAACATGCGTTCCCTTTCCAAATCAGTCTTGGGAGACATCTCTTTGGAGAGGATGATTCCGTGACAAGCCGGTAGGTTACCGCGCTTTGAATCTTCCATACTGAATCTTTTCAATATGGTGTCTATGTACCTGGACTGTGAAAGTCCCAACATCCTCTTTGATCTATCACGATAGATCTGGATCCCCAGAATGTAGGTGGCATCACTCAGGTCCTTCATGGAGAATTTCTGTGACAAGAATCTTTTGACTGACTGTAGCATAGGAATATCATTTCCTATTAGGAGAATGTCATCCACGTACAAGACGAGGAATACAACAAGTCTCCCTACAATCTTACTGTATATGCATGGTTCATCTGGATTTTTGATAAAGTCGAATTCTTTGACAGTATCATCAAAACAGATGTTCCAACTCCGCGATGCCTGCTTTAGTCCATAAATGGACTTAAGCAGCTTGCATACTTTACCGCTGCTCCCATTCTGAATGAATCCCTCTGGCTGATCCATATAGACGCACTCTTCTAAATTTCCATTCAGAAAAGCCGTCTTTACGTCCATCTGGCAGATTTCATAATCATGGAAGGCAGCAATAGCAAGAAGGACCCGAATGGATTTCAACATAGCCACTGGAGAAAATGTTTCGTCATAGTCCAAACCAGGTCTTTGACGGAAACCCTTTGCAACAAGTCTTGCCTTATAGGTTTCAACCTGTCCATCTACACCAATCTTCTTTCTGAAGATCCACTTGCATCCTACGGGTTTCACCCCATCTGGAGCAGTGTCCAAAGTCCATACTTTGTCAGTGTACATGGACTCCATTTCGGTCCGCATTGCATCCAGCCATTTTACCGAGTCACCGATCTGAATGGCTTGCTGGAAGCTAGTAGGGTCGTCATTATCAATGACGCAATCTTCTCTATCCCCATCTATGAGAAAACCGTAGTATCTCTCGGACGGATGAGACTGCCTACTACTTCTGCGGATAGGCGCTGGTATGTCCCTTTCTTCTGAAACTTCTTGTTCCACCAAACTTTCAGTAACAGCTTGTGGTTCTGGAATTTCTTCCAGTTCTACTGCGCTCCCACTCTTCTGATTTTCTAAAAATTCAGTTTCTAAGAAGTGGGCATGACGAGAAACAAAAACCTTTTGTTCCTCTGCGTAGTAGAAATAATATCCCTTGGAGTTCTTTGGATATCCCACAAGCTTACAATGTACTGAGCGTGCCTCGAGCTTGTCCGGATGCTGCTTTTTTACAAAAGGTGGACACCCCTATGTCCTAAAATGTTTTAGACAGGGTTTCTTCCCACTCCACATCTGATATGGTGTGGTAGGCACAGTCTTGGTTGGAACCTGGTTCAAAAGATATGCAGCTGATTCTAGTGCATAACCCCAGAAAGATCGCGGTAACTCAGCCTTACTCATCATGGAACGAACCATATCCAATAGGGTTCGATTCCTCCTTTCCGATACACCATTGTGTTGTGGTGTGTATGGAGGAGTAAGCTGAGAGAGAATTCCATTCTCTTTTAAGTAACCCAGGAATTCGGCACTTAAGTATTCACCACCTCGATCAGATCTCAGTGTCTTTATACTTTTTCCTGTCTGTTTTTCCACTTCATTCTTGTATTCTTGGAATTTCTCAAAGGCCTCGGATTTATGCTTCATTAAGAAGATATATCCATACCTAGAGAAATCATCCGTAAAAGTAATGAAGTAGGAATAACCACCTCGCGCATGTGTAGACATTGGACCGCACACGTTACTGTGTACAAGTCCTAAGAGCTCGCTCGCTCTTACTCCGTGTCCAGTAAACGGAGTCTTTGTCATCTTTCCTATGAGACAAGATTCACAAGTGGCATAAGATTGATATTCGAACGGATTCAAATATCCTTCTTTATGTAACTTCGTTAACCGTGTTTCATTGATGTGACCTAGTCTACAATGCCATAAGAAAGCCTGATTTACTTCTGGAGACTTTCTTTTAAGTGTGTTCTGGATATTGAAAACCTGAGCTTGATTCAATACGTATATACCGTCATCTAATGTACCGGACCCAATCAGAACTTGATTTAGGTGGATGTGAACTACATCGCTTACGAATGTAAAGTCATATCCCTCTCTTGAAAGTGAGGACACTGATATGATATTAAAAGTCAAACTAGGTACATACAGACAGTTACGTAGAATCAATATCTGCCCACTTGTCAAACCTAGGCGATATTCTCCCACGGATTCAGCGTCCACGCTCATTCCGTTTGCAACTCTGAGAGACAAATCACCTATCCTTATAACTTTACGGTTTCTCAAAGCATGTAACGAATTACAGATATGAGATCCTGCTCCGGTATCTAGTACCCAGGAAGTAGAGTTAATTGACAAACAGTTCTCAATTACAAACACACTTGAGGCTGAAGCCACAACATGCTTCGTATCCTGGCTACTGGCTTCCAAAGCCCTGCAATCCTTCTGCCAATGTCCATTCCCACAACAATAGGAATGTCCCTCCTTACCTATACCAAGTCCCGAAACTTTTTCTCTTCCCTTTCCTCCTACTTTGCTGACACCGTATATCGGCTTTGTAGAGGTCTTCTTCTTTTCACGCTTTGCTTTCGCCTTGGATGAAGAAGAAGAAGGTCCCCTATTAAGCAGAGCTTGTGTCCCCCTGGTTTCTTTCAGGGTGTAAGTAGAGGGTAGGGACTGTGGAAATAAGTCAGTATATGACTTGTTTCCTAACGTGGTTTCCAGGTCCTGGAGCTCATCAATATAGCTAGTCATCGTAAGGACGTCGTCCCTTACAGATGACCCGTCAGCCGACCTCGCTTGAATCAATTCATTCGAGGCCTCATATCTTGCGATATGAGATTGCTCTCCATATAAATCTTTGTTATGGAGAAAGATGGAAACAGAGTCCATCTTCTCGTGCTGCTTCTGGTATATACCATCAACTGAAGCCAACACGAGGCACTTGGCTTTCGCTTTATTCTTTTCCTTTGTCTGACAGATATCCATATCCGTGACGGTGGAACTGGACCTGGGACGATAGGATCTTGAGTAGTAATAGGGTGGTCCAGCTTGTCATAGGCAATGGTCATCTGGACAGACCTTTGCCCGTCATATAAGTTAGATTCAGTCAACTTGTTATCTAGATGTAACCTAGTCATGGTCACAAGGTCGCTGCAATGAGAGAGAGAGAAGAAAACACTTTTAGCATGATGCTCTTGCAAGTTTAGATTGGTTTTTAATTTATCTAAACTGGATGGCTCCCACTGTTTTTCGAATCCTTCCTCAAACCATAAAAGAAGAATTAGTCAGGACTATTCTCACTGTACAATTCTTGCTTAACCGTTCAGCCAGGCTAGTGTCGATACTTCTAGGGAGGCTTTCCAACGCTTTCGCGAAGTTCCTTAATTAAATAACCTCTTTCCTCTGGGGGCGTAACCCCGCTGACACCTTTCTGGACACCTACTTGGTTTATAGCATTGATCGTTAAGTGACGAGTATCCTGATAAGTAGCATATACTCTCAGTAGGATCAGGATCCAAATATCATCGTATGATAATGTTGAAGGAATCCTACCAACATTCATCAAACTCCAAATGGTATGCATCTCTTTGCAAATTTCAGTTTCTTTAGAAATTCCCGATATTGATTTTTGCCCCATGTTCTTATGATTTTGACTAAGGTGTTAGTTATATGTATGCCCTAGAGGCCATTACTGTACATAGGATGTATATTGTAGTGGATGCTGGGACATATATAGGGAGGACTTTTTTGCTCGACATGATAGTATGCTATCTGGTTGCTCTTTACCTTAACGTGTACAAAGATTGTCTCTCTATTACATGTTGGTAAAGCCCTTAGGATGTGTACTTGACTACCTGGACTATGATGCGGATCATACTAGTGGGGACAGGGTAGTCCATAAGTACATCCTTCAAAGTCCCTAGTCATAGGTGTATCGAGACGGGGCATCGATATACCAGAGTAGACTACCGTGTACCTTCTCGACCCATACCGATGGGCGATGGATGATCCCATATCCATTGGTGTTTGACATCAGAGGTGATATACGGGTGCTCAGTAGAGACCGGGTACACTGGACGGACTCGCCGAGAACTCCCAGATGGTATTATACCTCACGTCAGATGGCAGTTCTCAGGTGACACTGGTACAGAGTAGTCTGTTGACCCGAGATCGTCATAGAGTCTTGTGTGGTTCCCACTGTGCTTTGATTTCCATCTTACCACGTCCAAGAGGGCGTGCAAAACAGTGGTTTTTGGGTACAGTCCCAAATCACATGGAGGCAATGAGCGATAGGAGGGGATTCGTCTCTCCCGGTATAGGGGGTTGATGTTGCGCTGTGTTCGATTGGCTATAACAGGAAATCCCTGGCCAGGGTTGCTGAGATTTACTGGTAAGTGTTACCAGTAGTTTCTCGAATTGTTATAGACCTCATATCGACACGACTTATCGAGCTATTGGGGTCTGACGTTTACCACCCCTATGCAAGATATGCGACATATCAGACGATCAGACCGGACTGTACGGTAGTGTTACTGGTTGGATTCACTGGAGTGTGAGCGGGCTTGCTCGTCGATCTTCTGATCGGTCAATACCCGGGTGGCCGTTACGTTTAGCAGACCGCTTGCGGCTTGTGGGTGTTTGATATGATCATCATCTGCTGCCGGCGTATTGACGAGTCTTTAGAGTCCTACACAAAGGTTTCCTGGCTCAAGCGAAACGAAATAGGAGCGCATATGAGATATGTGCGGGACCAAGAATGATTCGTGTATGTGATACCGTATTCTAATCTCGCGATGAATGTATCGACTGGTTGTATGCGATATAACCTGGTTATCGAATCAAGGATTGATTCGGTAAGCGGATACAAAGGATACTAGTCGGTTATATGCGATATGACCGGATCGTTAAATCAAGTGTTGATTTAATGATTTAATGTATAATTATATATTTGATATATTACTTTGCATTAATTAGTATTGGTTCATTTTAAATGGATTTTCTCACTTGAATTGTGCAAGTTGTATATGTGATATACTTTTATGCACATGATTGTATCATGTTTGATGATACATGCTCACTTGGGTGTAGTTTTGGTTTAAACCTTGGTTATGGAAATGGTTAAGGTTTTTATTTATTTATTCATTTATTTATTTCATTTTGGCAACAAATAAAATGGTTGCTAGTTTTGTTTTATGTTGAAAGTTCATGAAGGTTTGAAAAGTTGACCATTTTGTTTCTTTCCTTTAACCTAACCATTCTTTTTAACCCTAGTTTATTCTATACACCTAATCATGGTTTGAATATGATAAGTATTGTTTTTCTTTTCCATTTAATTAACACTTATCATATTCATTTTCTTTCTTCTTCTTCTTGAAGAGCAAGAAAGAAAAGCTTTCTACTGCAATGGCATCTTGAGCTTAAGAGTGAGAAATCCAAATCTAAAGTCTACCCACTTCCTATTTCTTCATCCTCTACCTCTTGCCAAGTAGTAGAGTGTGTTCTCTTCACATGTTTTTGGACTTGGTGAAGTTGGAGCTTGATCTAGCGATGTCTCGACGTAGATCATCTTCGGCATGGACATCGACGACCTATCTCGCCATTTCTACGACGAAGCCGACGCTAGAGCCCGGGAATTCATTTGGACAGCGAGGGGACTTCGTTGCGGAGCTATGGAGGTGGAGCACCGGATCTACAAAGGTTGTATATCCGTATTCTCATAGTTAAGTGTTAACTAGTTAGCTTTGTCGCCTAAATTTCTAGCCGACGATCCGTAGTCGGGTTTCTCGGCACCTAGATTTATTGAAATTGGCATGGTTGATGCCTTGTGAGACCTCATTAGGGTGCCTAGGAACCCTACAGTGGTATTTGAGCCTAGCTAGAGCCTTAGGCGAATTCTAGACGACGTTTGAATCCCGATCGAACCCGAAACCCCATATTTCCCATGCTCTCTGTCCTTTTTTCAAAACTGTGCATTTTTCAACATTAAAAATATGCAGAAAATCATGCAGGGTTTTATATGAATTACTGTGAAATACGGGGGCCTAATTAAATTAAACCACCGCGGAACCGCGGCACGAGCATGGCATGTGCGGCGGTTCAGCGGCCGTATGGTCTCCTCTTGCGTTGACTTTTGCACAGTAATTCCTATTTAACAGTGATGTGTTCTCTGGGTATTTTTAATATTTATTCAAGAGTTGAATAATCTCGGATGTTTTGGAGCTTCGATGATTCGATCGGGTTTATCAGATTTTGTCTATTTGGCTTTCCGGATAAATTTTAGAATATGTTAAAAAGTTCGACCGGATATAAATACACAATTTTTCCCCTGTCGGGAAATTTCCAAGTGTTGGATTTTTCCGTAGTTTAACGACATTCTAAGTAGTGCAAGTAACTCGATGGACCCTCTAGAAGACAACAAACCTTAACTCGATTATGTGACTGTCTTGAACTGCCCTTTGAACCTTCGGGTTTAGGGCAGTACGGCGTGCCACATGTGAGGCGTTGGCTTGACCCTTCTACGGCTGGACCGTTGGTACTGAGGCACGAACTGAATGCTGTTAGACTTATTTCATGTGTTGATCTGTATCGGGAAAACTTGGGTGTTCGATTGTTCGATCGGAAAGTTTGACATTTTCTATTTTTCCGGAATGGGATACAATAATTGGAATTCACAATAAGTTATGAGATAACTGAATGAATGTTATAAACGTAGCACTTTAGTCTCACTTGATCGGTTGCCACGGAATTTTGATGTGATCAAAAGTCTGTCGCAATCACGTAGCGTACACGGATACTCACCGGGTAAACTTAATAGACAGCCTCACTCCATAGCCCCGACCAAGTGACTGTAGGAGAACCCCGTCGCCGAAAGCATCCGTTCGGGTGCTCGCGGCAGCGGTGTTCCTCCTTGGTGCACTTCGTCGACGGTATCGGGGGTGCGGCCGCCTACTGAAGTTTGCGACGAGCATTCGATCAGGATGTCGGGAATCTTGTTGAATTGCCCGACTTGATTTTGAAAAGAGTTTTCGATTTTAATACTAAAATGCGGGGTTTATAATTGTTAGGCATGTGATTTCTAAGTAATTCATTTGATTAGGCATGCGATGTCTATGTAGATTGCGGATTCCAACTGTTGTAGTTTTACACTTTCTTTTCTGTGACCGCAAGTGTAATATGTGATATCGCCGGTTTCGTTGCCATATGTCAACGACAATTGGGATGGACATATTTACTTACGTTGATGACATGTGATGTTATGTGTTGCTGGATATGTTATATTGGATCGTCGTGTTCGAATAGCCGGGGGTTTTTATGTGAGATGAGTGTTTTTTCATTTTCATTCATGTAAAAACTTATATGTAATATTATTTTATTGGGGCACTTCCAGGTTGCGGAAGTTGTCACCCTTTGTATATTATTTACTTTTCCGCACTAGGATATACCCAAGGAGGAGGGCACAAGTAACCGGGTTCTGGAGTCCAGTGGGAGACCAACTCGAGGAGTCGAGTCCGGGTCTCCTAACTCTGGAATTGGTAGGGTTGCTTGCCGCTCTCGTAGGGGTCTAGGGGTGTGGGTTTGGCTATTCATCACGACCGTGGAATTCGTGTTTTATACTGGCTCGTATTGAAAATACGGACGTCCTAGTATATCCAATATTTCATATGATTCTTCTGCTGCGATATCTGTGATGTGATCATGTGATGTTGTCACGACCCAAAAGAGCACGTGACTGGCCCTTCAACCATATGAAGTCTATAGGACTCCATCTGATCCAAGTAAGCCAAAAGCCCAGAAATCTAAAACCATTTTTAAGAATAGGTAAAGAAACTGGTTTAAAGAAGTAAAGGAAAACATGTTTGAAATCAAGGTTTTTAAATAACTAAGCCGAAGGTACGTTTTGAAAACAGTAAGGTCTTTTCTAAAAATTCCGGCAGAGTCTCTTTTGAAAAACTGGCCCCGAATGGGGTACAACAAGAATAACAATATATGCAATGATAAAGGCATCCCCAAGCGGGAGCTAGCTCTTCGTCAATTGACGGTCACAACCACACAACGATATAATATACAACGCTAGGTGGCGAGGATCAAATCCAAAAGAAAGCTCAAAGCAACAAGAAAACCGCAATACCACTAAGCGCGACTCTAAGGTCGAATAATACATCACTAAGTCTAGGTCTGAAACAATACACAAGTTTTTGGTTGATGGAAATTCTAGATACAATGAATAAAATAAATACAATGGTGGTTCTTGATGCAAAAGAATCCACCTACCAAAAGCAATACACCCGCAAGGAAGTAGTGTGCCAGAAATGCCGCAAAGGAACCTGTACGGCAGAACCTGCAAGAACTGTGGCACAACGGGGGTGAGTTGCCAACTCGTGAATAGAAATATCTACAAGCAGAAACCGAAAGCAAGACATAATCCTAGGTCAATACGATCAGTATATAAAATCCTCAATATATAACATGCAGCCTATAACAAGGGTAGGGTAAATATCTAACCCGAGTGCAATCTCATGTGCCTGTGTCAGTGCCTCAGGTAGCAATATAGCATTTGAATGAGATATGAATGCGTGAAAACAGAATACATTTACATGAAGCACTGTTTTCGTAATTTAGTGAGATTTCCTTTGTATTTTTAAAATGAGGTATCATAATGAAATCAGCATAAAACTGTGCCTAGCATCGGCACAAAACGTAATCCCAATATCTCGATATCTCAAAGTCTCAACCACAATATCTAGGGCGCCGTCAGTCCAGACCGGCCCCTACCATCAATCTCAAGACCACGACGGTATCCTCCGGATATCCGACGCGTCGGGTAAAATCACCGGTAGGTAGTACTCCCCTGCCAGGGTCAACGTCATCACCACATCCCTCTTGCCCCGGGGTACCGCACCGGTTCCACCATGTACCCGAAACGGTTCATCCGTCTCCTCGAATCGGGTTTCCAAATCCATCAGCAAACTCATGGTGGACGACTCATACATCATGGGAAAACCGCACTTTTTATTTTAAAAGAGAGAATATGATTATTTGTGTCCTTGCGGTTTTCCTCCAAATCCAGAAAATCTCATAGAAATCCAAATCCAAACCTCAATAGCACGTAAAATAGTGAATATATGCATGAGAATCCATGAATGCGGCATAACAATGAATAACAGTATGCATGAAGTAGCAGGTAATAACTACAATGTCTAAACTATTAGCTAAAAGGCTATGTCAAGCAATAATATTTTCTAAGGTGTACGTGACATGGTAATTACCGATGAAGATGTGTGTGAGCCGGCAAGTAAGTGTACGTGGTACATACGCATCATCGGTAATGGTGCTGGTGTCCTATCAGCATGGTATTAATAATGGAGTATGAAACATAATATGAGAATGCGATGCAAAGCGAACCAAAAAAAAAGGAGTGGGAGCTGAAACTAGACGTAACCAAAACTAATCCGCATTAATCTAATATAAGTCCTACCAATTGGTGCCTTTTGAAATAACACGAATCATGGGGTTTTGAAAATAGGGCTACGGTGTTTTTATGAAAAGATACGTCATTTTTGAAATATCCGTAGATTCCCTTGAGCTGTCTTTAAAAATGCCCACGATTCGTTAGTTTTTGAAATAGGTAAGAAGTCTAATCTACTCTAACTACTACACTAAACTATACGGCTGAACTAACAAGCTGAACTACAGGTAAGGAAACCGCCTAACATCTGAGTCGATATATAGATATAATAGTCGGTGATTCCGCCTCAATAGTATCGCGTATGATACAGTATATCATATGACATCCTCAAGTCATGAGTGCGGATCTATCATCAATGTAAAGCTCATACGGTAAATCGTCATACGGCATCCCAATAGCTGGGTATGGGTCAATATCACACTATCTCATCACATTTCGGGTATCACTTATCATCATATCATATGATCTGGGGTACTGATCTAAGCCTAGTACAACTGATATCATCTACAAAGTATGAATGCGGGGGTAAACACACATCCCAAACCCGCAAGAATCACATTTCGTATCCCAAATACGAATCATATCAAATCACCGATCTCGCGGTACAAAGCCCACATCATCGACTCAACTCCAAAGTCATCCCCTATCATCAAACATAGTGCAAGTATAAGAAACACACAAGTGTATGCGTGTGGGTGCAAATCTATCATATGGTTCGCAACTAGGAACTACGCTAGTTATTTCTACCCCTAACTAACCATAACACACTATAGCTATCACACATATAAATATACTACATAGTACTAATTACGGACTGCGGGGGTGCTATACGCCATCCACCCGACTTCCCCCTGTAGATATAATCTACCCACCTGCATCATCATTTGCGGACGTCACCACGTATTTGCTTGTCGTCCCGAAGTTTTCATGGGTACCTACACATCAAAATATCGTATATGCGCATTAAAATCACATCCAAGCTAAAACGGCGCATGAAATCCAAAACGATACTTTAAGGGGGCCTATAGGTGAGAACCTATGGCACGCCTTCAAAACCACCAATAAATCCTCTATATCGTCGTATAAACGCCAAATAGTCGAGGCAAAACAAATCCACAATTTCAGAATCAAAAATACGTAATACGGAAACACGAAACCAAAATAGCAACTTAGGATATATGTCCCAGATTTTACCCTAGATAGAATCTGTCAAAACTAGAAGTACCCTGGGTCAATACTAGAGGAAAGAGGGCCAGGCACGCAAAATGAGGAAATTCCTCACTGGTCTGGCCGCAAATTGCGGTCAGAATGGGGATTTCGGTGGCCTCAAGAAGGAATTGGGGGCTGGGGTCTGGGGTGTTGGTTCAATGGTGCCTGCACATGTCACTGTCCACTCAAATTTATTTTCAGGTGTCTCGTATGATAGCAGATTCAAGTTAACTTCACAGATTTCATAAATTTCCCCGATATCGGTTTCTAAAATCCATATTCTGGTTTTAGCTTCAGGTTTTGGGTTCCAATTCATACACTAGGGTGTTGGTATAACCTTAACTGAGCTTAATTTCCCAATACAACACAAGTTTCCTCAAACCCTAACTTGATTATTCTCAATTCCATTATATCACACAATATCGATTAGAAACTAAACATGGGGTAAAGGGAATGCTATAACTAAGCTAATGGTTCAGAAAAATACCTCATTTGGCAACTCAAGAATTTTCTTGAGTTGCCCCTAGTGGCCAAAATCCATACTTTCTTAGTCCATCTTGTAGGTCTCGGGCTTGTGCACAATTTTAATGAAATGAATGTGAGGTTTTGGGGTTGTTTTGGAGATGATGTGAGGAGTTGAAGAGGGGAAGAAGATGGAGGAGGGGCAGCAGCAGCAAGCATGGGAGAGGGAGAGAAATGAGGGGGGAAAAGAATGGCTAAGGGTTTGGTCAATGGTCCCATACCCCTCTCTCTCACCTACCCTCATTCTTTAATCCTTTCCTCTTTTATTTTCCTTTTCCTTTTTCTTTAATTCCAAAACATTCTCACCCCAATAGTAAACCCAAAGTAACATGGTAGAAAATGCACAAGTGTAGGAAAAGTGATATGTGCAAGTTTTGCAAAAAAAGCCAAAAAATCCGATTAGCGATTTTTAATCGCGATTAGCACTAAATTAGTGTCAAACTAATCACAAAAACTTAAAAATATCATAATTCTCTAATTTACCCTATTTTAGAATTTTCCATAATTTTTCCTATTTATTTGCATTTAATTATAAATTTAATGTTAAAATAATCAATAAAATAATATTAAATTATAAAAATTCCCAAAATTAATATTTTACCTTTTTGAAAATGTTACAATCTACCCCCCTTAAAGAAATTCGGTCCCCGAATTTAAATTTAAACCCCCAATACTAAAGCAAATTTCCGTACTAATCCAATTTGTCGGGGCTCCGAAAACATCAATACATAAAGAATATCATAAAAATGTACTGCTCTACTAGAATCAATCCCCAAAATGCATATATAAGAATATCCTATGCGTCTGGTGCGCAAGGAATCAAAATCCAAATATGTGTCAAACAGTTGTACAAAACAACATCTAGGTGCAACTGGTGTGCACGAAACATCTGTCGTAGGCAACGTGTGTGCCTGACAGAAAAAAATCAGGTGCATGTGACATGCACGAAGAATCCCGATTTAGTGCATCTGGCGTGCACCAAAATCGTATATCAAAACACTAAAAGTGCATGAAACTCTGCTGGAAGTGCAAATCAAATCACTGCATACGGTAGGCATGAAATCACAATCAATATCTCAAATGTAATAACTCTGCGCAAAATATATAAATATCCAGTGGGTGCATGAAACCAATATCATGAAACTCAGTCATCAAAACTAAATCATGCAAACAGAACGCCCAAAATACCGAAATCCAAAATGACGGATACGTGATAATCAAATCACAAAATCACAAATCATAAATACCGTCGTCGGTAGTTCCTCCTTCGAGGTCGAGAAGGAGTCGGTGCATCTACTGCTAGCAGCGCAGGATATCTACTTGCCTCTTGCTCACGGTCTGGCGTCCTTTGACTCTGGGTCCTTATCTTCTTTGCGGATTTCCTATCTCGCGGTCAATCGGCTCATCGGCCCTGTCAGGTGTGCTAACGGGGACGATTCCGTTCTGGCACTTCTCTGGTCATCTCTCGGTCAATCCTCACGACCACTCGTAAGGAAGCAAATCACTGGCGTCGGCCTCTGGCTCTCTGAAAGCACGTCACACATCTGATCCTGGTTGCAAACATCATTGCAGCAAGGTCCCGGAAGGAATCCTGCTCAGGGTCTCTTCTAATCATGCCTATGCCGATCTGTACGGAGGCTGGCTCTCTTGCATAATCTCTTTTCGCTCAATGGACATCTGTGTCCTCAGCACAACATTTCTCGGAATCTGGTTGTATCCCAATGCCTCTGTAAGCATGTCTGACCTCTGGCCTCGACGGAAAGTAATGACAGCTCGTCAGCGTCTCGCTCAAACCTCTGGTTCCACTTGTCTCTATCGTCGTCCACTATGACGTCACGCCAAGCTAATATGCACTGCACTGTTCTCGGCCATGGTCAATCTGAAGTCTCTCGCACGGACTCGAAATCGCGTACTCTGTAGCTTCATCATTCTGTAAAAGATGTCTAGCCAAACAGGTCCTCGGAAACGCGTCCCAACCATCGGAGGAATTCACAATCCTCGTCCATTCTTGATCAGTTCGTAATGCATCTGGGTAAGTTCCTTATCCGAGCCTCATCAACTACCCTGTCGAGGATGCCGAACTCTGGCCTGCTGGATGTGCGCAATATGACCACTCCTGGGTCTAGGTCTTCTCGTATCGCTTTCCAGGAAGGTCCTTTCGAGGTTTCCCTCGCAATTCTCAATCCTGCCGAATTGCCCGGAAGTCACCATCCATTGCTGAAGCAAATTCTCATTCCGGAACGGCTGCATACTTACCGCGCTTCTTTCTGGAAGATATATCCATATACCACGCCTCGGGGTGCATATCACATCTCTGATGTCGGCGGAGTGGGACGTCATCTCGTCGAAATATCTTGCGAACTCTTTTCTTCATTCTGCGTCAATGTCAACTGATTCGGACTCGTCTCATCGTGGCTGCATGGACTATGCTCCAACGGCTATACTCGTATCTGGAGTCTCCTAAGCAAAGCATCCCATCACATGATATCCGAATGATGTCGAATCATCCGATCGACTCGTCAGAACCTCATAATCCCCCAAGAGATCACATCATGGGTACAGTTTAATAGCATCAAGTACATGCCACATCGTCGGTGGTCCAGCCGTAGAAGGGCAAACCCAAGCCTCACTAATGGCGCCGTGGAACTGCCGCAAACCCTAAGGTTCAAAGGCTTTCACACGGTCATTAAGTTGAGTTAGGGTTTCATTCTTCTAGAGGGTCCATAGAATCACCTGCATGTCTTTCCGTATGCTTTAAACTTGGAAAATGGGCTCCTGACACTCGATCGTCTCTATCGACTCTCAACGAACCTGCGTGAAGTCGTCTCTAGCTGGAAACAATCTATCTGATGACCTCGCAACGGTAAACGAACGAACCACTTGCCCTAGTCATTCATCCTCAGGTGACTAGCGACTCGCTATCATCTCTCTAAGTATATGCTCACGCTGCAGTAGCTCCAACCATCTGGGCGATATCTCGTCATTTGCAGCAGCAGCTGGCTCATTCGCCTGTACGCCGAACAGCGCCTCAATCCTCCAGGAAAGGCAATACATAGGCGGTCATCTCTGAGTCGGTCTGCTCTAGATCTGAGTAAGACTCTCCACAGTGGAAATTTTCAACTCATCTGGGCCCGCTCCGGCGCAAAAATCGGACGAATCACCTTCGTCTCTCAAATCGGGTAGACTAGCTATCATCTGTCTCATATCTGCCTGAAAGCTACGGCAATCTCAGCTCGTAAGCTTCGGAAGCGACATCCTGTCAATCTCAGCAACAGTTTGTCCATCTGTCTGCACGGTAGGCGACATCACAATCTCTGAGGTATGCCGTACATCGACAGTCCTCTCTCAACTGGCAGCTCTAACACTAGCCCGATCATCTGGTGTAAGACCAAGCACTCGCCTCCACTAGAGGTCACAATCATCAATGCCAACTCGAGACGTTCCCATGTCACCAGAAAACACAATGGTCAGCCCTCGTACCAGACGAGCACGCACTGACCGTAACCCTAGCAGCAGCCCAAACTGTGCTCAAACATGGTGACAGGAACCTCAATCGAGTATCAAAGAGAGCACATCAATGGCAAGAAAGGAAACAACAGATCCAGAGTGGATACATGATCATAGGAAGGAACAGCATCAATGAAGGTATGATCATGAAACTAATAGAATCGGGGATCTCAAATGGATGTATAATCCTGGATATAAAGAGAATCACTGATCTCGAAAATATGTACATCCTAAGGTTCCTTAAGCGGAGTGGCGTGTCGTAAGTATGCCGCGGAACATACCAACGGTACGTCACTCTACTTTAGTCACCTATTCCATCAACCAAGGGTCATCCTACGCGACGAAAGTTCGGGTCTAATACCCCCTCGACCAAGTCTAAGTTCCGTAAGGTCAAGCCTAAGTTCCGTATATATATAAACGCCCTAGGCTCCACATAGTCAAACTTAGACTCGAACCAAGGTCAACCTAGCGCTCTGATACCAACTTTGTCACGACCCGAAAGAGCACGTGACTGGCCCTTGAACCATATGAAGTCTATAGGACTCCATCTAATCCAAGTAAGCCAAAAGCCCAGAAATCTAAAACCATTTTTATGAATAGGTAAAGAAACTGGTTTAAAGAAGTAAAGGAAAACATGTTTGAAATCAAGGTTTTTAAATAACTAAGCCGAAGGTACGTTTTGAAAACAGTAAGGTCTTTTCTAAAAATTCCGGCAGAGTCTCTTTTGTAAAACTGGCCCCGAATGGGGTACAACAAGAATAACAATATATGCAATGATAAAGGCATCCCCAAGCGGGAGCTAGCTCTTCATTAATTGACGGTCACAACCACACAACGATATAATATACAACGCCAGGTGGCGAGGATCAAATCCAAAAGAAAGCTCAAAGCAACAAGAAAACCGCAATACCACTAAGCGCGACTCTAAGGTCGAATAATACATCACTAAGTCTAGGTCTGAAACAATACACAAGTTTTTGGTTGATGGAAATTCTAGATACAATGAATAAAATAAATACAATGGTGGTTCTTGATGCAAAAGAATCCACCTACCAAAAGCAATACACCCGCAAGGAAGTAGTGTGCCAGAAATGCCGCAAAGGAACCTGTACGGCAGAACCTGCAAGAACTGTGGCACAACGGGGGTGAGTTGCCAACTCGTGAATAGAAATATCTACAAGCAGAAACCGAAAGCAAGACATAATCCTAGGTCAATACGATCAGTATATAAAATCCTCAATATATAACATGCAGCCTATAACAAGGCTAGGGTAAATATCTAACCCGAGTACAATCTCATGTGCCTGTGTCAGTGCCTCAGGTAGCAATATAGCATATGAATGAGATATGAATGCGTGAAAACAGAATACGTTTACATGAAGCACTGTTTTCGTAATTTAGTGAGATTTCCTTTGTATTTTTAAAATAAGGTATCATAATGAAATCAGCATAAAACTGTGCCTGGCATCGGCACAAAACGTAATCCCAATATCTCGATATCTCAAAGTCTCAACCACAATATCTAGGGTGCCGTCAGTCCAGACCGGCCCCTACCATCAATCTCAAGACCACGACGGTATCCTCCGGATATCCGACGCGTCGGGTAAAATCACCGGTAGGTAGTACTCCCCTGCCAGGCTCAACGTCATCACCACATTCCTCTTGCCCCGGGGTACCGTACCGGGTCTACCATGTACCCGAAACGGTTCATCCGTCTCCTCGAATCGGGTTTCCAAATCCATCAGCAAACTCATGGTGGACGACTCATACATCATGGGAAAACCGCACTTTTTATTTTAAAAAGAGAGAATATGATTATTTGTGTCTTTGCGGTTTTCCTCCAAATCCAGAAAATCTCATAGAAATCCAAATCTAAACCTCAATACCACGTAAAATAGTGAATATATGCATGAGAATCCATGAATGCGGCATAACAATGAATAACAATATGCATGAAGTAGCAGGTAATAACTACAATGTCTAAACTATTAGCTAAAAGGCTATGTCAAGCAATAATATTTTCTAAGGTGTACGTGACATGGCAATTACCGATGAAGATGTGTGTGAGCCGGCAAGTAAGTGTACGTGGTACATACGCATCATCGGTAATGGTGCTGGTGTCCTATCAGCATGATATTAATAATGGAGTATGAAACATAATATGAGAATGCGATGCAAAGCGAACAAAAAAAAAGGAGTGGGAGCTGAAACTAGACGTAACCAAAACTAATCCGCATTAATCTAATATAAGTCCTACGAACAGTGCCTTTTGAAATAACACGAATCATGGGGTTTTGAAAATAGGGCTACGGTGTTTTTATGAAAAGATACGTCATTTTTGAAATATCCGTAGATTCCCTTGAGCTGTCTTTAAAAATGCCCACGATTCGTTAGTTTTTGAAATAGGTAAGAAGTCTAATCTACTCTAACAACTACACTAAACTATACGGCTGAACTAACAAGCTGAACTACAGGTAAGGAAACCGCCTAACATCTGAGTCGATATATAGATATAATAGTCGGTGATTCCGTCTCAATAGTATCGCGTACGATACAGTATATCATATGACATCCTCAAGTCATGAGTGCGGATCTATCATCAATGTAAAGCTCATACGGTAAATCGTCGTACGGCATCCCAATAGCTGGGTATGGGTCAATATCACACTATCTCATCACATTTCGGGAATCACTTATCATCATATCATATGATCTGGGGTACTGATCTAAGCCTAGTACAACTGATATCATCTACAAAGTATGAATGCGGGGGTAAACACACATCCCAAACCCGCAAGAATCACATTTCGTATCCCAAATACGAATCATATCAAATCACCGATCTCGCGGCACAAAGCCCACATCATCGACTCAACTCCAAAGTCATCCCCTATCATCAAACACAGTGCAAGTATAAGAAACACACAAGTGTATGCGTGTGGGTGCAAATCTATCCTATGGTTCGCAACTAGGAACTACGCTAGTTATTTCTACCCCTAACTAACCATAACACACTATAGCTATCACACATATAAATATACTACATAGTACTAATTACGGACTGCGGGGGTGCTATACGCCATCCACCCGACTTCCCCCTGTAGATATAATCTACTCACCTGCATCATCATTTGCGGACGTCACCACGTATTTGCTTGTCGTCCCGAAGTCTTCATGGGTACCTACACATCAAAATATCGTATATGCGCATTAAAATCACATCCAAGCTAAAACGGCGCATGAAATCCAAAACGATACTTTAAGGGGGCCTATAGGTGAGAACCTATGGCACGCCTTCAAAACCACCAATAAATCCTCTATATCGTCGTATAAACGCCAAATAGTCGAGGCAAAACAAATCCACAATTTCAGAATCAAAAATACGGAATACGGAAACACGAAACCAAAATAGCAACTTAGGATATATGTCCCAGATTTTACCCTAGATAGAATCTGTCAAAACTAGAAGTACCCTGGGTCAATACTAGAGGAAAGAGGGCCAGGCACGCAAAACGAGGAAATTCCTCACTGGTCTGGCCGCAAATTGCGGCCAGAATGGGGATTTCGGCGGCCTCAAGAAGGAATTGGGGGCTGGGGTCTGGGGTGTTGGTTCAATGGTGCCTGCACATGTCACTGTCCACTCAAATTTATTTTCAGGTGTCTCGTATGATAGCAGATTCAAGTTAACTTCACAGATTTCATAAATTTCCCCGATATCGGTTTCTAAAATCCATATTCTGGTTTTAGCTTCAGGTTTTGGGTTCCAATTCATACACTAGGGTGTTTGTATAACCTTAACTGAGCTTAATTTCCCAATACAACACAAGTTTCCTCAAACCCTAACTTGATTATTCTCAATTCCATAATATCACACAATATCGATTAGAAACTAAACATGGGGTAAAGGGAATGCTATAACTAAGCTAATGGTTCAGAAAAATACCTCATTTGGCAACTCAAGAATTTTCTTGAGTTGCCCCTAGTGGCCAAAAATCATGCTTTCTTAGTCCATCTTGTAGGTCTCGGGCTTGTGCACAATTTTAATGAAATGAATGTGAGGTTTTGGGGTTGTTTTTGAGATGATGTGAGGAGTTGAAGAGGGGAAGAAGATGGAGGAGGGGCAGCAGCAGCAAGCATGGGAGAGGGAGAGAAATGAGGGGGGAAAAGAATGGCTAAGGGTTTGGTCAATGGTCCCATACCCCTCTCTCTCACCTACCCTCATTCTTTAATCCTTTCCTATTTTATTTTCCTTTTCCTTTTTCTTTAATTACAAAACATTCTCACCCCAATAGTAAACCCAAAGTAACATGGTAGAAAATGCACAAGTGTAGGAAAAGTGATATGTGCAAGTTTTGCACAAAAAGCCAAAAAAATCCGATTAGCGATTTTTAATCGCGATTAGCACTAAATTAGTGTCAAACTAATCACAAAAACTTAAAAATATCATAATTCTCTAATTTACCCTATTTTAGAATTTTCCATAATTTTTCTCAAATTTTTCCTATTTATTTGCATTTAATTATAAATTTAATATTAAAATAATCAATAAAATAATATTAAATTATAAAAATTCCCAAAATTAATATTTTACCTTTTTGAAAATGTTACAGATGTTCTGTAATAGATACAGTATATAGTATATATGATATATTATATAGACGTTACTTATATTTTACACCCGCGCTAGCCCTGCCCCGCTCTGCCGTTAGTTACCTAACCTAACGGTGCACGAGGGGACATCGAGGCGAATGCGGATGGCATAAGTGTACGTCGTATTTATCTGTGATGTTTAGGTACTTAAATGATGGGACTTCATTAATATGATTAATGAAATAAAAGAAACCTAAGATGTTGTAGAATCGAATTTCAAAAATAAAATAGGTAGCTACAGTTCTTGCTTTGCACAGCGGTATATGTGATATATCCTGCACCTTATTCGATGAGGAAAGGACCGAGATCCCTTCACCGGGAGTGACTCCTTTAGCAATAACTGGCAGATGCTACACACTCGGTTTTTCTTTTGATTGCTTTTAAGAGTTTCTGCTTTGCACAGTGATATATATGATATATCCCGCACCTCATTCGACGAGGAAAGGACCGACGATCCCTTCACCGGGAGTGACTCCTTTAGCAAAACTGGAAAAGCCTCAAAAACACTCCATTTTAAAATTCATTCGATCATACAACGATATCAAGTTCATTACGCAATAGGTTTTCAGAAAAACCTGTCGTAGCCCTCCGTCATTTCAGATAAGTAGTAGTTAGTATTCGTGCTGCGTTTGTTGGCCTTTGTCAAGGCGTAGTGTGCGGTAGCTGACTGGTGCTTATCTGCTTATGCATATGATGCAGATTGAGTTAGGGTAGTCGTGCGACCTTGTTGGCCTTTGTCAAGGGCCGTGCGGGTGGGTTTAATTCAATCCGGAAATGACGGGTTGAACTTGACTAGCATCCTATGGTTTGTTGGCCTTTGTCAAGGTCATAGAAGGTTAGGGGCAAAATATTATCGGGAATTTCAAGTGTTGAAATTTGCAATGAGATTGCATACCTTCTATGAGATAGTTGGATCCCGATACCCGCTGCGGGTAATTGTTACTCCTAGGAGAGTTTTATACATTACAATTAGCCGATCAAGTAGGTGTCTAGAAAGGTGTCAACGGGGTTACGCCTCTGGGAAAACGAGGTTTACATTAATTTGGTTCGTGCGAAAGCACGGGGGACCTCCCTCAAAGTACCGACACTGGCCTGGCTGAAAGATTGGCGAACTTTTAGTGTGTAATTAATCCCGGCTAGTCTTTCCTTTTAGGGTTTGAAGGAAGATTTGATAAAAAGCAGTGGGAGCCATCCTGATTAGATAAAATAAAAACCTATCTATTCTTGCAAGAGCGCACGCTGAGTGTTTTCTTCTCTCTCTCTCCTGGTAGCGACCATTTCATGCCTTAATCAAGATAATAACGCAGATTGACCGAACCCGCTTGTTATACTGAGCTGGGGAACGTTGGTCCCGCTCCAACTTATAATTGTTATAAGACAGAGCAGGAAATTGGGGAATACCAGATTTCCCGTGCCGCCCAAATGAAGAGAGTGCATGCTGATGCATCATCTTCAGGTGTGTTCATTTTACAGAGAACTGTTTCTCAAATGTCCTTTACGTCCTGGGTATATGATACCGGATCAGGATCCCGCATATGTAATCTGTTACATGGGCTACAGAAAGGTAAAGAACTGAGAAAGGGTGATAAGTTTCATGAGGCAGAAAACGGGGCAAGTGTTGCAGCCAAGTCTGTCGGTCACTGTCACCCTGTATTACCTGAATACATTGATTCTGAACAAATGTTATTAGATGCCGAACCTGATATACAAAACCATATCAGTCTCTTTATTAGTAAAGAAATGATAAAATTTTGTATTGTTGGATATTGTTTTGGACATTTCCTATATCAAAAGTTGATCGATTCAGGCACGTTATCTAAAAACATTAATGTTCTAAATCAAACTACAATTCATAGTATACAGAACACACACAAGAGGAAGAGTTCAGAAATGAACGAATCCTTCTTGAGGTATTGTAGACTAGGTCAGATCAATGTGACTCGACTAGCTAGAGTTACATATAGATGCAAATTTAAATCAGTTTGAATTTACATCTTGTGAAACTCGCCAGTCATGTCACAAAGATAAGATGACCGTAGCTCTGTTTATTGGAAACAGAGAAAGAGTTAGTGAACTCTTAGGACTGATACATGATGATATATGTAAGGTCTCCTGTCTACACATGCCAGGACTGATTCTTTATACTTCATTATATTCTCTGATAATCTCTCAAGATTCAGTCATATGTTCCTGTTGAAACATGAGTCCGAACCTTTTGAGATATTCACAGAATATAAGTTAGAAGTAGAGAACCAAAATACGGGTATAAGTATTATGTCCTTTGATGAGATCAAGGAGGAGAATACTTGAGCACGGAATTCCTGGACTATTCTAAAGGAGAATGAGATTCTTTCTCGGCATTACTCCTCCGAATACACCATAGCACGATGGTATATCGGGGCGGAGCAATCACACCCTATATGATATGGTGTGCTCTATGATGAGTACTACTGAGTTACCTTTTTCCTATTGGGTGTTATGCACTTGAGAAGTTGCATACCTATTGAATAGGGTTCGAATCAAATCAGATGCCTACCACTTCATATGTGATATGGAATGGGAAGTGCCCATATCATAAGTTAGTTAAGATTTGGGGTTGTCCGGCCTATGTCTAAAAGCAAAATCCGGACAAGCTCGAGGCAAGGTCTGTTATGTAGAACTGGAAATGTTCCAGCCATACAAACTACAACAGATGATTTGGTACAACTAAAGGATTCAGTAGATGCCAACGAACCTCAGCCTCTCCGTCGATCTAGTAGGGTTCCTCACCCACCTGAGAGATACTTCTGTTTCTCTATGACAGTAGGAGCGAGGATTGCATCATGAGATGATGACCCAACTAGTTTTGAGCTGGCCATCAGGAGTGAGACTCTGTAAGAATGGCTGGATGCTTATCGATCTGAGATGGAATCCTTATACACCAACAAAGTATGGACTTTGGTTGCTATATCTGAAGGGTTAAATCCCCATCAGGAGCAAGTATATCTTTAGAAGATTACTTGGTGTACATGGAAAAGTTGAGACTTTCAAAGCTAGACTTGTTAAAGGTTTTCGTCATCGACCAGGCATGGATAATGATGAAACCTTTTCCAGTACCTATGCTTAAGTCCATCCAGATACTACTTGTCACGGCTACATACCATGACTACGATATCTGGCAGTTGGGTGCCATGACTCCTTTTCTAAATGATGTTTTAGAAGAGTGTGTCTATAAGTACACAGCCAGAGGGCCTCGTAGACAGTGGGAGCAGCGGAAACGTGAGCAAGATGCTTTATCTGATAAAGCAGGCATCGCGGAGTTGGAACATCTGTTTTGATGAGTTAGTCAAACAGTTTGACATCATCAAAATGGTAGATGAACTTTGTATATACAAAAAGGTAGTAGGGAGTATGGTGGTGATCCTCGTAGTGTACGTGGATGACATACTCTTGAAAAGAAAGGAGTTTCTTATGCTACGCTCGATCAATCTCCGTTTATCACAAAGATTCTCCGTATAGGATCAAAATGATACCTACTAAATCCTAGATTTTGGATCTATGAGATAGATCTAATTGGATGTTAGGAATCTCACTAGCTGTAGTGAGATGGTATCAGTTGATCCTGGGGAGAATCACTGGAAGGGTTCCAGGGTGATAAAGACGACTGAATGTCAGTCGCAGGCATTGTCTTTACCCTCAGTAAAGGGAAGGTATGTTGGAAGAGTTCCAAGCTAGATACCGTGACATACTAGATGATGAAGGCAGGATACATCGCTACTTAAGATGCTACCAAAGAGGATGTTTGGATGTATAATGGTTCATGAGATGAACTACGTTCCTACCATTGTAAGACAATGGAGTTGTGGCTTATGCCAAGGAACGCCGGTCCCATCAGTGATCCAGACTTATTCTAAGGCAGTATCACCTGATCATGGAGATGGTTGATCTCCAGGGTGATCGAGGCAAGGAGAGCAGACTTAGAGGATAACGCAGTGGATCCACTCACGAAGGCCTATTCCCAGAGAGAGACTTTTATGGGATGGTTGAGTATGAGATACTGCAACCACTGCTAAAGATGGCCCTAGTGCAAGTGGGAGATTGTTAGTTATATGTATGCCCTAGAGGCCATTACTGTACATAGGATGTATATTGTAGTGGATGCTGGGACATATATAGGGAGGACTTTCTTGCTCGACATGATAGTATGCTATCTGGTTGATCTTTACCTTAACGTGTACAAAGATTGTCTCTCTATTACATGTTGGTAAAGCCCTTAGGATGTGTACATGACTACCTGGACTATGATGCGGATCATACTAGTGGGGACAGGGTAGTCCATAAGTACATCCTTCAAAGTCCCTAGTCGTAGGTGTATCGAGACGGGGCATCGATATACCAGAGTAGACTAGCGTGTACCTTCTCGACCCATACCGATGGGCGATGGATGATCCCATATCCATTGGTGTTTGACATCAGAGGTGATATACGGGTGCTCAGTAGAGACTGGGTACACTGGACGGACTCGCCGAGAACTCCCAGATGGTATTATACCTCACGTCAGATGGCAGTTCTCAGGTGACACTGGTACAGAGTAGTCTGTTGACCCGAGATCGTCATAGAGTCTTGTGTGGTTCCCACTGTGCTTTGATTTCCATCTTACCACGTCCAAGAGGGCATGCAAAACGGTGGTTTTTGGGTACAGTCCTGAATCACATGGAGGCAATGAGCGATAGGAGGGGATTCGTCTCTCCCGGTATAGGGGGTTGATGTTGCGCTGTGTTCGATTGGCTATAACAGGAAATCCCTGGCCAGGGTTGCTGAGATTTACTGGTAAGTGTTACCAGTAGTTTCTCGAATTGTTATAGACCTCATATCGACACGACTTATCGAGCTATTGGAGTCTGACATTTACCACCCCTATGCAAGATATGCGACATATCAGACGATCAGACCGGACTGTACGGTAGTGTTACTGGTTGGATTCACTGGAGTGTGAGCGGGCTTGCTCGTCGATCTTCTGATCGCTCAATACCCGGGTGGCCGTTACGTTTAGCAGACCGCTTGCGGCTTGTGGGTGTTTGATATGATCATCATCTGCTGCCGGCGTATTGACGAGTCTTTAGAGTCCTACACAGAGGTTTCCTGGCTCAAGCGAAACGAAATAGGAGCGCATATGAGATATGTGCGGGACCGAGAATGATTCGTGTATGTGATACCGTATTCTATTCTCGCGATGAATGTATCGACTGGTTGTATGCGATATAACCTGGTTATCGAATCAAGGATTGATTCGGTAAGCCGATACAAAGGATACTAGTCGGTTATATGCGATATGACCGGATCGTTAAATCAAGTGTTGATTTAATGATTTAATGTATAATTATATATTTGATATATTACTTTGCATTAACTAGTATTGGTTCACTTTAAATGGATTTTCTCACTTGAATTGTGCAAGTTGTATATGTGATATACTTTTATGCACATGATTGTATCATGTTTGATGATACATGCTCACTTGGATGTAGTTTTGGTTTAAACCTTGGTTATGGAAATGGTTAAGGTTTTTATTTATTTATTCATTTATTTATTTCATTTTGGCAAGAAATAAAATGGTTGCTAGTTTTGTTTTATGTTGAAAGTTCATGAAGGTTTGAAAAGTTGACCATTTTGTTTCTTTCCTTTAACCTAACCATTCTTTTTAACCCTAGTTTATTCTCTACACCTAATCATGGTTAGAATATGATAAGTATTGTTTTTCTTTTCCATTTAATTAACACTTATCATATTCATTTTCTTTCTTCTTCTTCTTGAAGAGCAAGAAAGAAAAGCTTTCTACTTCAATGGCCTCTTGAGCTTAAGAGTGAGAAATCCAAATCTAAAGTCTACCCACTTCCTATTTCTTCATCCTCTACCACTTGCCAAGTAGTTGAGTGTGTTCTCTTCACAAGTTTTTGGACTTGGTGAAGTTGGAGCTTGATCTAGCGATGCCTCGACGTAGATCATCTTCGGCATGGACATCGACGACCTAGCTCGCCATTTCTACGACGAAGCCGACGCTAGAGCCCGGGAATTCATTTGGACAGTGAGGGGACTTCATTGCGGAGCTATGGAGGTGGAGCACCGGATCTACAAAGGTTGTATATCCGTATTCTCATAGTTAAGTGTTAACTAGTTAGCTTTGTCGCCTAAATTTCTAGCCGACGATCCGTAGTCGGGTTTCTCGGCACATAGATTTTTTGAAATTGGCATGGTTGATGCCTTGTGAGACCTCATTAGGGTGCCTAGGAACCCTACAGTGGTATCAGAGCCTAGCTAGAGCCTTAGGCGAATTCTAGACGACGTTTGAATCCCGATCGAACCCGAAACCCCATATTTCCCATGCTCTCTGTCCTTTTTTCAAAACTGTGCATTTTTCAACATTAAAAATATGCAGAAAATCAAGCAGGGTTTTATATGAATTACTGTGAAATACGGGGGCCTAATTAAATTAAACCACCGCGGCACGAGCATGGCATGCGCGGCGGTTCAGCGGCCGTATGGTCTCCTCTTGCGTTGACTTTTGCACAGTAATTCCTATTTAACAGTGATGTGTTCTCTGGGTATTTTTAATATTTATTCAAGAGTTGAATAATCTCGGATGTTTTGGAGCTTCGATGATTCGATCGGGTTTATCAGATTTTGTCTATTTGGCTTTCCGGATAAATTTTAGAATATGTTAAAAAGTTCGACCGGATATAAATACCCAATTTTTCCCCTGTCGGGAAATTTCCAAGTGTTGGATTTTTCCGTAGTTTAACGACATTCTAAGTAGTGCAAGTAACTCGATGGACCCTCTAGAAGACAACAAACCTTAACTCGATTATGTGACCGTCTTGAACTGCCCTTTGAACCTTCGGGTTTGGGGCAGTACGGCGTGCCACATGTGAGGCGTTGGCTTGACCCTTCTACGGCTGGACCGTTGGTACTGAGGCACGAACTGAATGCTATTAGACTTATTTCATGTGTTGATCTGTATCGGGAAAACTTGGGTGTTCGATTGTTCGATCGGAAAGTTTGACATTTTCTATTTGTCCGGAATGGGATACAATAATTGGAATTCACAATAAGTTATGAGATAACTGAATGAATGTTATAAACGTAGCACTTTAGTCTCACTTGATCGGTTGCCACGGAATTTTGATGTGATCAAAAGTCCGTCGCAATCACGTAGCGTACGCGGATACTCGCCGGGTAAACTTAATAGACAGCCTCACTCCATAGCCCCGACCAAGTGACTGTAGGAGAACCCCGTCGCCGAAAGCATCCGTTCGGGTGCTCGCGGCAGCGGTGTTCCTCCTTGGTGCACTTCATCGACGGTATCGGGGGTGCGGCCGCCTACTGAAGTTTGCGACGAGCATTCGATCAGGTTTGAAATGTACAGAGAGGGGTTTGAAATGTCGTATTCGGGTTCGATCGGGGTTTTAACTTCGTTAACACATCGCCTAATGCTCTAGCTAGGCTCTGATACCACTGTAGGGTTCCTAGGCACACTTGTGAAGGTTCATAAAGCATCAAACATGCCCGAATAAAATTTTACATGTGCCGAACAACCCAAAGACGGGATCTTTGCTAGATTATTAGGGTTTAGCATGGAAGATGATATCTTTAAAGCTAAGTGTGAGGGATTACAACCTTTGTAGTCCGCTCCTTCTCTTCACAAGCTCCGAGTAGAAGTCCCTTCGCCGCGATCCACGATCTCCCGGACTCAAGAGAGGCTCCACGACTCGAACGATCCATGCTAGCTTGAAGTGTTCCGATTCTCCGATGATCTACGTCGAAGTTGCTATAACCCAAGCTTTCTCACTTTAAAGAGATGAACACCCTAATCTAATGGGCTAGATTAGATGAGGATGATGGAGTAGTATTTATGCTATCTTTTTAATTCACTTTCTCACAATAAATCATCACATAAGGAATTTCTAGTGAGCTCTCCCTTTTTAAAACCAAAGAGAGAAGAAGATGAAGAATGAAAGAATGATCCTTTTGTGATGAATAGTAGTCAAGTGTATATGATTGATTATATAACCATGGTCAAGGATGATAGGATAAAAGTTGTAGAGAATAAACTAGAGTTAGGGTTTGGTTAGGTTAAGGATAAGGATCAACCATAATATCTTAACCAAGACAAAAGAGAATCCTTCTAGAAAGTGCTTGAAAGAGCAAACCCTAATCAAACCCTAATCCCTTTTTATCATCCCTAATCACGTTTCATAATAAATCATATCATGTCACAATAATATATATCACATATATATTATATATTTGCAACAAAAGAAAATAATACAATTAACATATATCACATATATATCAATGTATTAATCCGGTGAGAAAATGAAATAATAAAGCGAGCCAATATTAGATAATGTAATACAATATATTATATATATCATTATACATTAAATCATCGAATCAACTCTTGATCCAACGATCCGGCTATATCGAATATAACCGACTAATAAATCATGTACCGATTCATCGAGTCAACACTTGATCCGATGTCCCGATTCATATCTAAATATCGCGAGAATATAATACGGTATCTCATATCGCATTATCCTCGGTCCTGCACATATCACATATGTGCTTCTACTACGTTTTGCCTGAGCCAAGAAACCTCTGTGTAGGACTCTAAAGAATCGTCAATACGCCGGTAGCAGGTGATGATCATATCAAACACTCACAAGCTATAAGCGGTCAGCTAAACGTAACAGCCACCCAGGTATTGAGCGATCAGAAGATCAACAAGCTAGCCTGTCCGTTCTCCTGTGAATCCAATCAGTAACACTCCCGTACAGTCCGGTCTGTTCGTCTGATATGTCGCATATCAAGTCTAGGGGTGGTATATGTCAGACCGCAGTAACCGATAAGTCATGTCGATGTGAGGCTCATAACAGGTCGAGAAACTACTAGTAACACTTACCAGTATATCTCTATATCAGCCCTGGCCAGGGACTTCCAGTTATAGCCAATCGAACACAGCACGACATCAACTCCCTATACCGGGAGAGACGAATCCCCTCCTATCGCTCATTGCCTCCATGTGATTCGGGACTGTACCCAAAAGCCACCGTTTTGCATGCCCTCTTGGACGTGGTAAGGTGGAAATCAAAGCACAGTGGGAATCACACAAGACACTATGACGATCTCGGGTCTACAGACTACCCTGTACCAGTGTCACCGGAGAACTGCCATCTGACGTGTGGTATATCACCAACTGGGAGTTCTCGGCGAGTCCGTCCAGTGTACCCAGTCTCCACTGAGCACCCGTACACCATCTCTGATGTCAAACACCGATGGATATGGGATCATCCATCGCCCATCATATGGGTCAAGATGCGTATACGTTAGTCTACACTGGTGTATCGATGCCCTGTCTCGATATACCCTCGACTAGGAACAGTTATAGGATGTAATCATCGACTACTATGGCCCCACTAGTATGATCTCATCATAGTCCCAGTAGTCGAGTACAGATCCTAAGGGCTTTATCAACATGTGAGAGTAAGACAGTAAACCAATACAAGTCAACATGTTAAGATAAAGTGAAACCAAATAGCATACTATCATGACGAGCAAGAAAGTCCTCTCTGTATATATCCAAGCATCCATCATAATATACATCATATGTACAACAATGGCCTCTAGGGCATATACATAACCAACATAAAGTTTGTGAAGAGTATTCGTTTAGGATGTCGGGAATCTTGTTGAATTGCCCGACTTGATATTGAAAAGAGTTTTCGATATTGAGACTAAAATGCGGGGTTTGTAATTGTTAGGCATGCGATGTCTAAAGAGGTTGCGGATTCCAACTGTTGTAGTTTTACACTTTCTTTTCTGTGGCCGTAAGTGTAGTATGTAGTTGTATCATCGGTTTTCATTGCTATACGTCGACGACAATCGGTGTATGCATACTTACTTACGTTAATGACATGTGATGTTATGTGTTGCTGGATATGTTATATTGGATCGTCGTGTTTGAATAGCCGGGTTTTTTTTTATGTGAGATGAGTGTTTTTCTTTTTCATTCATGTAAAAACTTGTATGTAATATTCTTTTATTGGGGCACTTCCAGGTTGCGGAAGATGTCACCGTTGATGTATATTATTTACTTTTCCGCATTAGGATAGACCCAAGGAGGGGAGCACAAGTAACCGGGTTCTAGGGTCCAGTGGGAGACCATCTCGAGGAGTCGAGTCCGGGTCTCCTAACCCTAGAATTGGTAGGGTTGCTTGACGCTCTCATAGGGGTCTAGGGGTGTGGGATTGGCTATTCATCACGACCGTGGAATCCGTGTTTTGTACAGGCTCAAAATAAAACACGGACGTCCTAATATATCCAATATTTCATATGATATTTTCTGCTGCGTTATCTGTGATGTGATCATGTGATTTGTTCAGATAGATATTGTATATAGTATATATGATATATTATATAGACGTTGCTTATGTTTTACACCCGCGCTAGCCCTGCCTCGCTCTGGCGTTATTTACCTAACCTAACGGTGCAGACGAGACATCGAGGCGAATGCGGATGGCATAAGCGTACATTATATTTATCTGTGATGTTTAGGTGGACTTAAATGATGGGAATTCATTAATGAGATTAATGAAAGAAAATAAACCTAAAAGATGTTGTGGAATCGAATTTCAAAAATAAAAACAGGTAGCTACCGTTCTTGCTTTGCATCGCGGTGTTCCTTGTAGAACATCCTGTACCTTATTCGATAAGGAAAGGGCCGAGATCCCTTCACCGGGAGTGACCCCTTTAGCAATAACTGGCAGATGCTACAACCCTCGGTTTGTCTTTTGATTGCTTCTATAGTTTTGGCTTTGCTCAGCGGTATATATGATATATCCTGCACCTTATTCGATGAGGAAAGGGCCGACGATCCCTTCACCGGGAGTGACCCCTTTAGCAAAACTAGAAAAGCCTCAAAAACACTCCATTTAAAAACCATTTGATTCCGCAACGAGATCAAGTTCAAAGCGTTAAAGGTTTTATTAAAAACCATCCGCAACCCTCCGTCATTTTAGAAAGTAGAGTACTTAGTATTCGTGCTGTGTTTGTTGACCATAGTCAAGGCACAGTGTACTGTAGCTAAGTGATGTCTTCCTACACCGCATATGATGCGATTAGTTAGGACAGTCACGTGACTTTGTTAACCTTAGTTAAGGGTCATGTGGGTGGGTCTAATTAATCACGAAATGACAGGTAGAGCTTGAGTAGTGCTTATGATTTGTTGACCATAGTTAAGGTCATAAGTGCTAGGGGTAAAAACCATTATCGGGAGTTTCAAGTGTTGAAATTTGCAATGAGATTGCATACCTTCTATATGATAGTTGGATCCTGATACCCACTGCGAGTAATTGTTACTCCTGGGAGAGTTTTACACTTTGCAATTAGCCGATCAAGTAGGTGTCTAGAAAGGTGTCAACAGGGTTACGCCCATGGGAAAACGAGGTTTACTGTAATTAGGTCCGTGCAAAAGCACGGGGAACCTCCCTCAAAGTACCGACACTGGCCTGGCTGAAAGATTTGCGAACTTATAGAGTATAATTAATCCTGGCTAGTCTTTCTTTTTAAGGTTTGAAGGAAGATTTGATAAAAACAGTGGGAGCCATCCTGATTAGATAAAATAAATAACCAATCTAATCTTGCAAGAGCGCACGCAGAGTGTTTTCTTCTCTCTCTCTCCAGGTAGCGACCATATCACGCCTTAATCAAGATAATAATATGGATGTATTGACCGAACCCGCTTGTTATACTGAGCTGGGGAATGTAAGTCCCGCTCCAACTTATAATTGCTATAAGACCGAGTAGGAAATAGGGGATTACCAGGATTCCCATGCCGCCCAAACGAAGAAAGTGCATAAGATGCATCTCCTTCGGGTGAGTTCATTATAAAGAACTGTTTCTCAGTATCCTCTTCGTCCTGGGTATTTGATACCGGATCAGGATCCCAGATATGCAATCTGTTACATAGGGCTACAGAAAGGTAGAGAACTGAGAACGGGTGATAAGTTTCATGAGACAGAAAACGGTGCAAGTATTGCAGCCAAGTCTGTTGGTCACTGTCACCCTGTATTACCAATACATTGATTCTAAACGAATGTTATTAGATACCGAACCAGATATACAAAATCATATCAGTCCCTTTATTAGTAAAGAAGGATATAATTTTGTATTGTTGGATATTGTTTTGAACATTTCCTATATCAAAAGTTGATCGGTTCAGGCACGTTATCTAAAAGCATTGACGTTCTAAATCAAACTACAGTTCCTAGTATACAGAACACACACAAGAGGAAGAGTTCAGAAATGAACGGATCCTTCTTGAGGCATTGTAGACTAGGTCATATCAATGTGACCCGACTAGCTTAAGTTACATTTTAGATGCATATTTAAATCAGTTTGAATTTACATCTTGTGAAACTTTTCAGTCATGTCACAAAGATTAGATGACCATAGCTCTGTTTATTGGAAACAGAGAAAGTGTTAGTGAACTCTTGGGACTAATACATGATGATATATGTAAGGTCCCCTGTTTACACATGCCAGGACCAGTTCTATGTACTTCATTACATTCTCTGATGATCTCTCAAGATTCAGTCACATGTGTTAGTTATATGTATGCCCTAGAGGCCATTACTATACATAGGATGTATATTGTAGTGGATGCTTGGACATATATAGGGATGACTTTCTTGCTCGATATGATAGTATGCTATCTGGTTACTCTTTACTTTAACGTGTACACTGATTGTCTCTCTGTTACATGTTGGTAAAGCCCTTAGGATGTGAACTTGACTACCTGGACTATGATGCGGATCATACTAGTGGGGACATGGTAGTCCATAAGTACATCCTTCAAAGTCCCTAGTCGTGGGTGTATCGAGACGGGGCATCGATATACCAGAGTAGACTAGCGTGTAGCTTCTCGACCCATATAGATGGGCGATGGATGATCCCATATCCATTGGTGTTTGACATCAGAGATGATATACGGGTGCTCAGTGGAGACTGGGTACACTGGACGGACTCGCCGAGAACTCCCAGCTGGTATTATACCATACGTCAGATGGCAGTTTTCTGGTGTCACTGGTGCAGGTTAGTCTGTAGACCCGAGATCGTCATAGAGTCTTGTGTGATTCCCACTGTGCTTTGATTTCCACCTTACCACGTCCAAGAGGGCGTGCAAAACGGTGGTTTTTGGGTACAGTCCCGAATCACATGGAGGCAATGAGCGATAGGAGGGGTTTCGTCTCTCCCGGTATAGGGAGTTGATGTTGCGCGTGCTCGATTGGCTATAACAGGAAGTCCTTGGCCAAGGCTGCTTTAGGGATTTACTGGTAAGTGTTACCAGTAGTTTCTCGACCCGTTATGAGCCTCATATCGACATGACTTATCGAGTTATTGGGGTCTGACGTTTACCACCCTTAGAAGAGATATGCGACATATCAGACGAACAGACCGGACTGTACGGTAGTGTTACTGGTTGGATTCACAGGAGTGTGAGCGGGCTTGCTCGTTGATCTTCTGATCGCTCAATACCCGGGTGGCCTTTATGTTTAGCAGACCGCTTGCAGCTTGTGGGTGTTTGATATGATCATCACCTACTGCCGGCGTATTGACGAGTCTTTAAAGTCCTACACAGGGGTTTCCTGGCTCAAGCGAAACGAAATAGGAGCGCATATGAGATATGTGTGGGACCGAGAATAATACCAGTATGTGATACTGTATTCTATTCTCGCGATTTGTGACATTAATCGGTTGTATGCGATATATCCGGGTTATCGGATCAAGTGTTGATTCGATAAGTTGTTACTATTGATATTAGTTGGTTATATGCAGTATGACCGGATCATTAAATCAAGTGTTGATTTAAAGATTTAATGTATAATTATATATTTGATATATTACTTTACATTAACTAGTATTTGTTCACTTAAGATTGATTTTCTCACTTGATGTGCACAAGTAGTATATGTGATATGTTTTTGTGCACTTGATTGTATCATGTTTGATGATACATGCAAACTTGGGTGTGTGTATGCTATACACCATGTTTAGTTAATGGTTAGGATTTCATTTGCCTTATTTAATTATTTCTTTATTTATTTTTTGGCAAGAAACAAAATGGTGGTGGCTTTCTTTATTTTATTCTTGAAGATTCATGAAGCTTCAACCATTTTGTTTTATGCTTAACTTAACCATTTAACTAAACCTTAGTTTATTCTCTACATGAGTTACACTTACTCATGGTTGCTAAATGATAAGCATCACTTGATTTTCTTCATGGATTATTCATTTTTCATTATTCTTTTTCTTCTTCTTCTTCTTCTTCTTCATGAAGAAAAGAAGAAAGCTTTCTTGAAAATTCCAAGTGATGAATCTAAGTGAGAAATCCAAATCCAAAGTGAACCCACTTCCTATTTCTTCATCCTCTACCACTTGCCATGTAGTAGAGTGTGTTATCTTCACAAGTTTTATGACCGAGTGAAGATGGAGCTTGAGTTAGAGTTGCCTCGACGTAGATCATCTTCGGCATTGAAGTCAACGACCTAGCCCGCTCATTTCTCCGACAAAACCATCGCAAGAGTCTGGGATCTCGGTGATCGCAGCGAAGGGACGTCATCACGGAGCTAAAGAAGTGGAGGACCGGATCTACAAAGGTTGTATTTCCATTCACTTGTTAGCAAAGTAGTTTGTTTGCTTCTCTTTTTTCGCCTTACCTCTAGTAATCGATCTAGTTTAGGGTTTCTCAGCACCGGAAAATTTAAATTTGGCATGGTTGATGCCTTGTGGAACCTCTTGAGTGTGCTTAGTAACCCTACAGTGGTATCAGAGCCTAGCTAGAGCTTTAGGCGAAGTGTAGACGAAGTTAGAAGTCCGATCGAACCCGAAACCCTAATCCAAAACCCTTCTCTGTACATTTTTCAAAACTGTGGATTTTTGTGAATTAAAAATACTCAGAAAAATCAGCAGGCTTTTCTAAGGATTACTGTGCAGCACGTGCACTTAACTCGCTCATTGAGCTGCGGAACCGCGGCATGAGCATGCTCATGCGGCGGTTCCGCGGCCGTACATTCACATTGATACTTTATTTTTGCACAGTAACTTCCTTATTAGTTTACTGAATCTTCTAGAATTTTTTAATGTATACCTATGTGTTGAGTTTTCTGGGTTGTATTGCGAGTTCGACGATTCGATCGGAATCTTTAACTTTGTCTGTGTTTTTCCGGATAATTTAGAATATGTTAAAAAGTTCGACCGGAAAAAAATACCCAATTTTTCCCCTGCCGGGAAATTTCCAATTGTTGGATTTTTCCGTAGTTTAATAACGTTCTAAGTAGTGCAAGTAACGCGATGGACCCTCTAGAAAACAACAAACCTTAACTCGATTATGTGACCGTCTTGAACTGCCCTTTGAACCTTCGGGTTTGGGGCAGTACGGCGTGCCACATGTGAGGCGTTGGCTTGACCCTTCTACGGCTGGACCGTTGGTACCAAGGCATGAACTGGATGTTTTTAAACTTATTTCATATGTTGAGCTGTTTCGGGAAAACTTGGGTGTTTGATTGTTCGATCGGAAAGTTTAACATTTTCTATTTATCTGGAATGTGATACAATATTTGGAATCCACAAGTAGTTATGAGATAACTGATTTGGATGTTATAAACATAGCAGTTTAGTCTCGAATGATCGGTTTTCACGGAATTTTGATGCGATCAAAAGTCCGTCGCAATCACGTAGCGTACGCGGATACTCGCCGGGTAAACTTAATAGACAGCCATGCCCCATAGCCTCGACCAAGTGACTGTAGGAGAACCCCGTCGCCAAAAGCATCCGTTCGGGTGCTCGCGGCAACGGTGTTTCCCCTTAGTGCACTTTGTCGACGGCATCCGGGGGTGCGGCCGTCTACTAAAGTTTGCGACGAGCATTCGATCAGTTTATCGGGAATCTTGTTGAATTTCCCGACTGGATATTGAAAAGTGTTTTCGATATAGAGACTAAAATGCGGGATTTTTAATTGTTAGGCATGTGATGTCTAAGGAGGTTGCGGATTCCAACTGTTGTAGTTTTACACTTTCTTTTCTGTGACCGTAAGTGTAATATGTAATATCGCCGGTTTCGTTGCAATATGTCAACGACAATTTGGATGCGCACATTTACTTACGTTGATGACATGTGATGTTATGTGTTGCTGGATATGTTATTTTGGATCGTCGCATTTTGAATAGCCGGGGGGTTTTATGTAAGATTAGAGTTTTTATTTTCATTCATGTAAAATTTATTGTATGTAATATTCTTTTATTGGGGCACTTCCGGGTTGAGGTTGATGTCACCATTTGTATATTATTTACTTTTCCGCACTAGGATAGACCCAAGGAGGAGAGCACAAGTAACCGGGTTCTAGAGTCCTGAGGGAGACCAACTCGAGGAGTCGAGTCCGGGTCTCCTAACTCTAGAATTGGTAGGGTTGCTTGCCGCTCTCGTAGGGGTCTACGAGTGTGGGTTTGGCTATTCATCGCGACTGTGAAATCCGTGTTTTATACAGGCTCGTATTGAAAACACGGACGTCCTAGTATATCCAATGTTTCATATGTTTCTTCTGCTGCGATATCTGTGATGTGATCATTTGATATATTATGATAGATACTGTATATAGTATATACGATATATTATATAGACGTTACTTATGTTTTACACCCGCGCTAGCTCTGCCCCGCTCTGCCGTTAGTTACCTAACCTAACGGTGCACGAGGGGACATCGAGGCGAATGCGGATGGCATAAGTGTACGTCGTATTTATCTGTGATGTTTAGGTGATTTAAATAATAGGACTTCATTAATATGATTAATGAAAGAAAAGAAACCTAAAATATGTTGTGGAATCGAATTTTCAAAAACAGGTAGCTACAGTTCTTTCTTTGCATCACAGTGTTCCTTGTAGAACATCCTGCACCTTATTCGATAAGGAAAGGGCCGAGATCCCTTCACTAGGAGTGATCCCTTTAGCAATAACTGGCAGATGCTACAACCCTCGGTTTGTATTTTGATTGCTCCTATATTTCTTGCTTTGCACAGCGGTATATATGATATATCCTGCACCTTATTCGATGAGGAAAGGGTCGACGATCCCTTCACCGGGAGTGACCCCTTTAGCAAAACTAGAAAAGCCTAAAAAACACTCCATTTTAAAATTATTTGATTCTACAACGATATCTAGTTCATTACGCAATAGGTTTTCAGAAAAACCTGTCGTAGCCCTCCGTCATTTCAGATAAGTAGTAGCTAGTATTCGTGCTGCGTTTGTTGGCCTTTGTCAAGGCGTAGTGTGCGGTAGCTGACTGGTGCTTATCTGCTTATGCATATGATGCAGATTGGGTTAGGGTAGTCGTGCGACCTTGTTGGCCTTTGTCAAGGGTCGTGCGGGTGGGTTTAATTCAATCAGGAAATGACGGGTTGAACTTGACTAGCATTCTATGGTTTGTTGGCCTTTGTCAAGGTCATAGGAGGTTAGGGGCAAAATTATCGTGAATTTCAAGTGTTGAAATTTGCAATGAGATTGCATACCTTCTATGAGATAGTTGGATCCCGATACCCACTGCGAGTAATTGTTACTCCTGGGAGAGTTTTACACATTACAATTAGCCGATCAAGTAGGTGTCTAGAAAGGTATCAACGGGGTTACGCCTCTGGGAAAACGAGGTTTACTTTAATTAGGTCCGTGCGAAAGCACGGGGAACCTCCCTCAAAGTACCGACACTGGCCTGGCTGAAAGATTGGCGAACTTGTAAGGTGTGATTAATCCCGGCTAGTCTTTCCTTTTAGGGTTTGAAGGAAGATTTGATAAAAACAGTGGGAGCCATTCTGATTAGATAAAATAATAACCAATCTGATCTTGCAAGAGCGCACGCAGAGTGTTTTCTTCTCTCTCTCTCCAGGTAGCGACCATGTCACGCCTTAATCACGATAATAAAACGGATAAATTGACCGAACCCGCTTGTTATACTGAGCTGGGGAACGTTGGTCCCGCTCCAACTTATAATTGTTATAAGACAGAGCAGGAAATTGGGGAATACCAGATTTCCCGTGCCGCCCAAACGAAGAAAGTGCATGTTGATGCATCATCTTCGGGTGTCTTCGTTACACAGAACTGTTTCTCAGTATCATCTGCGTCCTGGGTATCTAATACCGGATCAGGATCCCACATATGTAATATATTACATGGGCTACAGAAAGGTAGAGAACTGAGAACGGGTGATAAGTTTCATGAGGCAGAAAACGGTGCAAGTGTTACAGCCAAGTCCGTTGGTCACTGTCACCCTGTATTACCAGAATACATTGATTCTGAACAAATGTTATTAGATACCGAACCTGATATACAAAATCATATCAGTCTCTTTATTTAGATAAATAAGGATATAATTTTGTATTGTTGGATAATGTTTTGAACATTTCCTAAATCAAGAGTTGATCGGTTCATGCACGTTATCTAAAAGCATTAACGTTCTAAATCAAACTACAGTTCTTAGTATACAGAACACACACAAGAGGAAGAGTTCAGAAATGAACGAATCCTTCTTGAGGCATTGTAGACTAGGTCATATCAATGCGACCCAACTAGCTGAAGTTACATTAAGATGCATATTTAAATTAGTTTGAATTTACATCTTGTGAAACTTGCCAGTCATGTCACAAAGATAAGACGACCATAACTCTGTTTATTAGAAACAGAGTAAGAGTTAATGAACTCTTGGGATGATACATATTGATGTATGAAGGTCCCATGTCTACAAATGCCAAGACCGGTTCTTTGTACTTCATTAAATTCTCTGATGATCTCTCGAGATTCAGACCTATGTTCCTGTTAAAACACAAGTCCGAACCTTTTGAGATATTCACAGAATATAAGTTAGAAGTAGAGAACCAAAAACGGGTATAAGTATTATGTCCTTTGATGTGGTCAAGGAGGAGAATACTTGAGCACGGGATTCCTGGACTATTCTAAGAATGAGATTCTCTCTCAGGATTACTCCTCCGTATACACCTCAGCACCTCGGTGTATCGAGGCGGAGCAATAGCACCCTATGTGATATGGTGTGCTCTATGATGAGTACTACTGAGTTTCCTATTTCCTTTTAGGGAGTTATGCACTTATGAAGTCGCATACCTATTGAATAGGGTTCCGATCAAATCAGATGCCTACCATTTCATATGAGATATGGAAAGGGAAGAGCCCATCTCTTAAGTCAGTTAAGATTTGGGGTTGTCCGTCCTATGTCTAAAAGCATAATCCGGACAAGCTCGAGGCAAAGTCAGTTCTGTGGAAGTTTGTTGGATATCCCAACCATACGCAAGGGAATATCTTCTACCTAACCGAGGAACAAAAAATGTTTTGTTACACAGCATGCCACCTTTGTGAAAAGGAATTTCTTGTGAAGAAATTATTGGTCATAAGGTAGAACTGGAAATAGTTCCAGCTATACAAACTGCAGCTGATGATTTGGTAGAACCAAAGGATTCAATAGCAACCAACGAACCTCAGCCTCTCCGCCGATCTAGTAGGTTTCCTCACCCACCTGAGAGATACTTTGGTTTCTCTATGACAGTGGGAGCGAGGATTGCATCATGAGATGATGACCCAACTAGTTTCGAGCTGGCCATCAGGAGTGGGACTCTATAAGAATGGCTGGATGCTTAGCGATCTGAGATGGAATCCTTATACACCAATAAAGTATGGACTTTGGTTGCTTTATCAGAAGGGTTAAATCCCCATCAGGAGCAAGTATATCTTGAGAAGATTACTATGGTGTACATGGAAAAGTTAAGACTTTCAAAGCTAGACTTGTTAAAGGTTTGCATCATTGACCAGGTATGGATTATAATGAAACCTTTTCTAAGTAACTATGCTTAAGTCCATCCAGATCCTACTTACCACGGCTACATACCATGACTACGATATCTGGCGGTTGGGGGTCATGACTGCTTTTCTAAATAATGATTTAGAAGACAGAGTCTATAAGTACATAGTCAGAGGGCTTCGTAGACAGTGGGAGCAGCGGAAACGTGTGCAAGATGTTTTATGTGATAAAGAAGGCATCGCGGAGTTGGAACATCTGTTTTGATGAGTTAGTCAAAGAGTTTGACATCATCAAAATGGTAGATGAACCTTGTATATACAAAAAGGTAGTAGGGAGTATGGTGGTGATCCTCGTATAGTACGTGGATGACATACTCATGATAAGGAAGTAGTTTCCTATGCTACGCTCGGTCAATCTCCTCTTATCACAAGGATTCTTCATATAGGATCATAATGATACCACCTGAATCCTGGATTTTGGATCTATGCGATAGATCTAATTGGATATTAGGATACTCATTAGTTGTAGTGAGATGGTATCAATTGATCCTGGGGAGAATCTCTGGAAAGGTTCCAGGGTGATAAGGATGACTGAATGTCAGTCACAGGCATTGTCTTTACCCTCAGTAAAGGGACGGTATGTTGTAAGAGTTCCAAGCTAGATACCGTGACATACTAGACGATTAAAGGCAAGATACATCGTTACCAAAGATGCTACCAAAGAGGAAGTCTGGGTGTAAATTAGTTCATGAGATGAACTTCGTTCGTACCATTGTGAGACAATGGAGTTGTGGCTTAGGCCAAGGAACGCCCGTCCCATCAGTGATCCAGACATATTCTAAGGCAGTGTCACCTGATCGTGGAGATGGTTGATCTCCAGGGGATCGAGGTTAGGAGAGCAGACTCAGAGAACAACACGGCGGATCCACTCACAAAGACCTTTTCCTAGAGAGAGACTTTTATGGGATGGTTGAGTATGAGATACTACAACCACTGCTATCAGATGGCCCTAGTGCAAGTGGGAGATTGTTAGTTATATGTATGCCCTAGAGGCCATTACTATACATAGGATGCATATTGTAGTGGATGCTTGGACATATATAGGGATGACTTTCTTGCTCGATATGATAGTATGCTATCTGGTTACTCTTTACTTTAACGTGTACACTGATTGTCTCTCTGTTACATGTTGGTAAAGCCCTTAGGATGTGTACTTGACTACCAGGACTATGATGCGGATCATACTAGTGGGGACATGGTAGTCCATAAGTACATCCTTCAAAGTCCCTAGTCGTGGGTGTATCGAGACGGGGCATCGATATACCAGAGTAGACTAGCGTGTAGCTTCTCGACCCATATAGGTGGGCGATTGATGATCCTATATCCATTGGTGTTTGACATCAGAGATGATATACGGGTGCTCAGAGGAGACTGGGTACACTGGACGGACTCGCCGAGAACTCCCAGCTGGTATTATACCTTACGTCAGATGGCAGTTCTCTGGTGACACTGGTGCAGGTTAGTCTGTAGACCCGAGATCGTCATATAGTCTTGTGTGATTCCCACTGTGCTTTGATTTCCACCTTACCACGTCCAAGAGGGCGTGCAAAACGGTAGTTTTTGGGTACAGTCCCGAATCATATGGATGCAATGAGCGATAGGAGGGGTTTCGTCTCTCCCGGTATAGGGAGTTGATGTTGCACTGTTCTCGATTGGCTATAACAGGAAGTCCTTGGCCAAGGCTGCTTTAGGGATTTACTGGTAAGTGTTACCAGTAGTTTCTCGACCCGTTATGAGCCTCATATCGACACGACTTATCGAGTTATTTGGGTCTGTCGTTTACTATCCCTAGACGAGATATGCGACATATCAAACAAACAGACCGGACCGTACGGTAGTGTTACTGGTTGGATTCACAGGAGTGTGAGTGGGCTTGCTCGTTGTTCTTCTGATCGCTCAATACCCGGGTGGCCTTTACGTTTAGCAGACCGCTTGCGGCTTGTGGGTGTTTGATATGATCATCACCTACTACCGGCGTATTGACGAGTCTTTAGAGTCCTACACAGGGGTTTCCAGGCTCAAGCGAAAGGAAATAGGAGCGCATATGAGATATGTGTGGGACCGAGAATAATACCAGTATATGATAATGTATTCTATTCTCTCGATTTGTGACATTAATCGGTTGTATGCGATATAGCCGGGTTATCGGATCAAGTGTTGATTCGATAAGTTGTTACTATTGATATTAGTTGGTTATATGCAGTATGACCGGATCATTAAATCAAGTGTTGATTTAGTGATTTAATGTATAATTATATATTTGATATATTACTTTACATTAACTATTATTTGTTCACTTAAGATTGATTTTCTCACTTGATGTGCACAAGTAGTATATGTGATATATTTTTGTGCACTTGATTGTATCATGTTTGATGATACATGCAAACTTGGGTGTGTGTATGCTATACACCTTGTTTAGTTAATGGTTAGGATTTCATTTGCCTTATTTATTTATTTTCTTTATTTATTTTTTGGTAAGAAACAAAATGGTGGTGGCTTTCTTTGTTTTATTCTTGAAGATTCATGAAGCTTCAACCATTTTGTTTTATGCTTAACCTAACCATTTAACTAAACCTTAGTTTATTCTCTACATGAGTTACATTCACCCATGGTTGCTAAATGATAAGCATCACTTGATTTTCTTCATGGATTATTCATTTTTCATTATTCTTTTTCTTCTTCTTCTTCTTCATGAAGAAAAGAAGAAAGCTTTCTTGAAAATTCCAAGTGATGAATCTAAGTGAGAAATCCAAATCCAAAGTGATCCCACTTCCGATTTCTTCATCCTCTACAACTTGCCATGTAGTAGAGTGTGTTATCTTCACAAGTTTTATGACCAAGTGAAGATGGAGCTTGAGTTAGAGTTGCATCGACGTAGATCATCTTCGGCATCGAAGTCAACGACCTAGCCCGCTCATTTCTCCGACGAAACCATCGCAAGTGTCCGGGATCCCGGTGATCGCAGCGAAGGGACGTCATCACAGAGCTAAAAAAGTGGAGGAACGGATCTACAAAGGTTGTATTTCCATTCACTTGTTAGCAAAGTAGTTTGCTTGCTTCTCTTTTTTCGCCTTACCTCTAGTAATCGATCTAGTTTAGGGTTTCTCGGCACCGGAAAATTTAAATTTGGCACGGTTGATGCCTTGTGGAACCTCTTGAGTGTGCCTAGGGTTGATGCCTTGTGGAACCTCTTGAGTGTGCCTAGTAACCCTACAACATGTTCCTGTTGAAACATAAGTCTGAAGCTTTTGAGATATTCACAGAATATAAGTTAGAAGTAGAGAACCAAATTACGGGTATAAGTATTATGTCCTATGACGAGATCAGGGAGGAGAATACTTGTGCATAGAATTCCTGGTCTATTCTAAAGGAGAATGAGGTTCTCTCTCAGTATTACTCCTCTGAATACACCACAGTACAACGGTGTATCGGGGCGGGGCAATCGCACCATATTAGATATGGTGTGCTCTAAGATGAGTATTACCGAGTTACCTGTTTCCTTTTTGGGGTTATGCACTTAAGAAGCTGCATACCTACTGAATTAGATTTGAATCAGATCACTGCCTACCACTCCATATAAGATATGGTATGGGAAGAACCCATCTCTTAAACAAGTTAAGATTTGGGGTTGTCCGGCCTATGTCAAAAGCAAAATCCGGACAAGATCGAGGCAAGGTCAGTTCTGTAGAACTGGAAAGGTTCCAGCTATACAAAACTGCAGCTGATTTGACATGACCAAAGGATTCAATAGTCCCCGACGAACCTCATCCTCTCCACCGATCTGGTAGGGTTCCTCATCCTCCTGAAAGACACTTCGGTTTCTCGATGACAGTGGGAGCAAGGATTGCATCATGAGATGATGACCTAACTAGTTTCGAGCTGGCCATCGAGAGTAGGGACTCTGTAAGAATGGCTGGATGCTTAGCGATCTGAGATGGAATCCATGTACACCAACAAAGTATGGACTTTGGTTGCTATATCTGAAGGGTTAGATCCCCATCAGGAGCAAGTATATCTTGAGAAGATTACTTGGTGTAGATGGAAAAGTTGAGACTTGTTAAAGGTTTTCGTCATCGACCAGGCTTGGATAATGATGAAACCTTTTCCAGGGACTATGCTTAAGTCCATCCAGATCCTACTTGCCATTGCTACATACCATGACTACGATATCTGGTGGTTGGGTGCCATAACTGCTTTTCTAAAAATGATTTAGAAGAGAACGTCTATAAGTACACAGCCATAGGGCTTCGTAAACAGTGGGAGCAGCGGAAACATGTGCTAGTTGCTTTATAAGATAAAGCAGGCATCGCGGAGTTGGAACATTTGTTTTGATGTGGTGGTCAAAAAGTTTGACTTCATCAAAATGGTAGATGAACCTTCTATATACAAAAAGGTAGTAGAGAGTAAGGTGGTCATCCTCGTATTGTACGTGGACAACATACTCTTGATCGGAAAAGAGTTTCTTATGCTACGCACGGTCAATCTCCTCTTATCACAAGGATTCTCCAATAGGATAAAGGTGATACCTCCTAAATCCTAGGATTTAGATCTATGAGATAGATCTAAATGGATGTTAGGCTTCTCACTAGGTTTAGTAAGATGGTATCAATTGATCCTAGAGAGAATCACTGGAAAGGATCCAGGCTGATAAGCACGACTGAATGTTAGTCACAGGCATTGTCTTTACCCTCAGTAGAGGGACGGTATATTGGAAGAGTTCCAAGCTAGATACCGTGGCAAACTAGACGATAAAGGCCGGTAACATCGCTATTAAAGATACTACCAAAGAGGAAGTTTGGGTGTATATTGGTTCATGAGATGAACTAGGTTCCTACCATTGTGTGACAATGGAAGTGTGGCTTTGGCCCAGGAGCCCTGGTCCTATCAGTGACCCAGACATATTCTGAGGCAGCATCACCTGATCATGGAGATAGTTGATCTCCAGGGTGACCGAGGTTAGAAGAGTAGACTTAGAGGACAACACGGCGGATCCACTCACAAAGGCTTTTTCCCAAAGAGAGACTTTTATAGGATGGTTGAGTATGAGATACTGCAACCACTGCTACAGATGGCCCTAGTGCAAGTGGGAGATTGTTAGTTATATGTATGCCCTAGAGGCCATTACTGTACATAGGATGTATATTGTAGTGGATGCTGTGACATATATAGGTAGGACTTTCTTGCTCGACATGATAGTACGCTATCTGGTTGCTCTTTATCATAACATGTATACTTTCTGTCTCTCCGTTACATGTTGATAAAGTCCTTAGGATATGTTCTCGACTTCCAGGACTGTGATGTAGATCATACTAGTGGGGCATGGGTAGTCCATGAGTACATCCTTCAATGTTCCTAGTCGTGGGAATATCGAGACGGGGCATTGATATTCCAGAGTAGACTAGCGTATATCTTCTCGACCCATGTGATGGGCGATGGATGATCCCATATCCATTGGTGTTTGACATCAGAGATGGTATGTGGGTGCTCAGTGGAGACTGGGTACACTGAACGGACTCGCCGAGAACTCCCAGATGGTATTATACCTCACGTCAGATGGCAGTTATCTGGTGACACTGGTACAGCTTAGTCTGTTGACCCGAGATCGTCATAGAGTCTTGTGTGTCTCCCACTGTGCTTTGATTTCCACCCTACCACGGCTCTACTGAGTCGTGCAAACAGGTGGTTTTTGGGTACAGTCCCGATTCACATAGAGGCAATGAGTGATAGGAGGGGATTCTTCTCTCCCGATATTGGGGGTTGATGTTGCGCTGTGCTCGACTGGCCATAACTGGAAATCCCTGGCCAGGGATGCAGTGATATACTGGTAAGAGTTATCAGTAGTTTCACGCTTGTTATGGACCTTACATCAGCATGACTTATCAAGCTATTGGGGTCTGACGTTTACCACCCCTAGGCGAGATATGCGACATATCAGACGAACAGACTGGACTGTACGGTAAGTGTTAATGGTTGGATTCACAGGAGTGTGAGCGGGCTTGCTCGTTGATCTTATGATCACTCAATACCCGGGTGGCCGTTACGTTTAGCAGATCGCTTGCGGTTTGTGGGTGTTCGATATGATCATCACCTACTGCCGGCGTATTGACGAGTCTTTAGAGTCCTACACAGAGGTTTCCTGGCTCAAGCGAAACGAAATAGGAGCGCATATGAGATATGTGCGGGACCGAGAATAATACCAGTATGTTATACTGTATTCTATTCTTGCGATATGTATCATTGGACGGTTATATGAGATATAGCCGAGTTACCGAATCAAGTGTTGATTCGATACATTGATACACTAGATATTAGTCGGTTATATGCAATATGACCGGATCGTTAAATCAAGTGTTGATTTAATGATTTAATGTATAATTATATATTTGATATATTGCTTTACATTAACTAGTATTGGTACACTTAAGATTGATTTTCTCACTTGAATGTACACATTGTTTATATGTGATATATGCAAGTGTACATGTTTGTATCGTGCTTGATGATACATACAAGTTGTGTGTATGAGACTTAAACCGAATTGAGGTTAAATTAGGGTTTACTAATTTCTTAACAAATAACAAAAGAAATAAGACTTTGGTCAAAGTTATCAAGCTTCATAAAGCTTGAAGAAACTTTGAGAAAGTCAATTTCTTTTGTCATTTCCTTAGGATGCTAGTTAACCCAACCCTTAACCCAATACTTTGGTTAATTCTCTACACAAGTTAAGCATGAGGGCTTAACTCAACAATGGTACCATAATTAAAAGGATAAGTTTCATTTTTTATTCATGATTCTGATCATTTTTCCTTCTTCTTCTTCTTCTTCAAGAAGAAGAAAGTCTGCTACCTCTAATGGTGCCATGAGATTTAGAGTGAGAAATCCAAATCCAAAGTGAACCCATTTCCTATTTCTTCATCCTCTACCACTTGCCATGTTGTATAGGGTATTATCTTCACAAGTTTCATGACCTAGTGAAGATTGAGCTTGAGTTTGAGTCGTCTCGATTTAGATCATCTTCGGCATCGAAGTCAATGACCTAGCCCGATCATTTCTCCGACGAAACCATTTCTAGAGTCCGGGATTCCGATGATCGCAGCGGAGGGACGTCATCACGGAGCTAAAGAAGTGGAGGACCGGATCTACAAAGGTTGTAATCCCTTTCACTTGTAGTTAAGTAGTTAACTTGCTTAGTTTCGCCTTACCTCAAGTTAACGATCTAGCATCAGGGTTCTTTGGCACATGGAAAATTTGATTTTGGCATGGTTTATCAGTTGTAGAACCTCATGAGTGTGCCTAGGAACCCTACAATTTCTCTGTTGCTTTCATTGGTGATACTTGATTGATATACATATAGAAATCTCATTGATTAAAAAAAACAGTCATCTCACTCATTATATATTATGTTTCCATTCGTAATGCATTCATACATCATATATATCTGATATGTTTCTATCCGAGGCATCGACATGAGCACGTGGTTTTGCACTTATATGTAGTTGGATCAGGATATTATTTGAGGATATTACTGATCGTATGACCTAGGATAGCGTCATGCATGCGATTTCTACTCGTTGATGTTTTCTACTCACGAGTTGGCAACTCACCCCCGTTGTGCCACAGTTCCTTGCAGATTTTGCCGTACAGGTTTCATTGCGGTTTTGCTGGCACACTGTTTCTTCCGGGTGGTTGCTTGGTAGGTAGGTTCTTTTGCATCAGGACCACCATCGTTTTTTTTATTTCAGTTAAATCTAGAAACTCTATCAACCAGATTGTATATTTGATAGAGATAGAAGACCAGACTTGTTATTTTTTCGACCTTAGAGTCGTGCGTTGTATTATTATGGTTTTCATGCTGATTTTGGGTTTTCTTTTGAGTTTTGATCCTCGGCATTCGGCGTTGTATATTGTATTGCTTGTGTGGTTGTGACCGTCGATTGACGAAGAGCTAGCTCCCGCTTGGGGATGCCTTTTTATTTATTTCGTATACTATTCATGTTGTATCCCGTTTGGGGACAGTATTTACAAAGGAGACTCTGCCGAAATTTTCAGAAAATACTTGAGATTTTAAAAATACATACTTCGGCCTATATTGTTAAAACTACTTGATTTAAATTAGTTTTTCCTTCACTCTACTGCTTCTTTGGTTTTGATTTCTGGGTTTTGGCTTACTTAGAATACGTACGTCTCAAGACGTTTCGTAATTTTAGTGCCGGTTATTTTCCGTACTTTTCGGGTCATGACAAAATTTGTATCATAGCGTTAGGTTTTACCTTCGGAGTGTAGGATGACCCTTGGTTGATGGAGTAGGTGACTAAAGTAGAGTGACGTACCGTGGGTATGTTCCGCGGCATACTTACGATACGCTACTCCGCTTAAGAAGCTTTAATATGTACTTTTCCTTGCATAATATTATATTCCTTCTTATGATCTAGCCTCATGAGTACCAGTTATGGTTTTGTTATCACGGTTGTATGGGCATGGAGAGCTACGGATAGAGTTACGGTCAGCAAGAGCTCGTCTCGGACGAGGACTGACCAGGGCGTGATTCCAGGGACATACGTTTGCATAGAATCGTCGTTTTATTGTCTTTTCGCGCCACGAGCGTTTGATGGATCACTTTTACGAGATTTTTCAGACGTGCAGATCAGCACCAGAGGATTAGGCTACTGTTAGATGCCATCCAGAATATGATGACCGTCAATACATCGAGTACTTGATGAATGAAACACGGTTCAGCGTGCGGACAAATGAGCCAGTTGCTGCTGCGAATGACGAGATATCGCCCCAGAAGTTTGGAGCTATTGCCGCACGAGTTGTACTTAGAGATATGATACAAGGTCGCTAATCACCAAGGATGAAAGACTAGGACATGTGATTCATTGCCTACCCAGATGCGAGGTCATCAGATTGATTGATTCCAGCTAGAGACAACTTCACGCTGATACGTTGAGAGTCGATATAGACGATCGAATGTCAGGAACCCATTTTCCAAGTTTAAAGTATTCGGAAAGCGATGCAAGTAATTCTACGGACCCTTTAGAAGAATGAAACCCTAACTCGACTTAATGACCATAGAACGCCGGTGAACCTTAGGGTTTGCGGTAGTTCAGCGGTGCCATTAATGAGGCTTGGGTTTGCTCTTCTACGGTTGGTCCATAGGTGCTCTGGCATATATTCGATACTATTAAACTGTACCCAAGATGTTGAGCTCTTGGGGGATTATGGAATCTCGACGAATCGATCGAAAAGTTCGACATCATTCGGATATCATGTGACGGGATACATTGCTTGGGAGACTCCAGATACGAGTATAGCCGTTGGAGCGCTGTCCATGCAGCCATGAGGAGACAAGTCCGAATCAGTCGACATTAGAGAAAAGTGGAGGTAGAGGTTCGTACGAGATCTTGATAAGACAACGTTCCACTCCGCTGACATCAGAAATGTGATACGCAAGCAGAGGCGTTGACTATAGATATATCTTCCGGGAGGAGTCGTGATGAGTATGTAGCCGTTCCGGAACAAGAAATAGATTTAGTAAAGATGATGACTTCCGGGCAGTTCGGCAGAAACGAGATTTGGGGAAAGACCTTGACAGGACCTTTCTGGGATACTATACGAGAAGACTTGGACCCAGGATTAGTCATATTGCATACGCCCAGCAGGCCAAAATTCACCATCGTCGACGAGACATGTTATGAGTAACCATGATAGTTGGCTAGAGATCTTTAGAGGATGTGTTAGAGCGGACTGCTTCCGTTATCGTTTCTATATTGGACCGTTGAGCCGAGAAGCTATGTACTTAGCAATCTGCAGTGAGAGACGAGAGCCTAAGGGCACTAAGCGACAGGCCATGATCAGAAGACAAGTAGATATCTTGCTCTGCTAGCATTGGATGCACCGACACCTTCTCAACTTTGAAGGACGGACATATCGACGACAGTATTTATGACTTGTGATTTTTTGATTGACTATCACGTATCCGTCACTTTGGATTTCAGTATTTTTGGGTGATTTATTTCATTATTGTGTTTTGATGACCGAGTTTCATGATATTTGATTTCATGCCTAGGGTATGCATATGATTTGACTTATGCTTTCGGCATAGTTTTCATGCACTTTTAGTATTTGATTTGCTTTTGTGCATGCCGGTGCACAGGATGGTGAGGTTTTATACCACGGTATACCTGATTGGGATTTTGATTGAAATGTGTTGTATACCGTCGATTTCGATTGTGATATTCGATATTCGTTTTCAAGCACATTGTGCACTTGATTTGGATTTTGCGCATACTTGACGCGCTTGATGCGATTTAGGTGCACACCAGATGCATTAAATCGAGATTCTTCGTGCATATCAGATGCACCTGGTTTTGCTGTCAGGCACACACGTTGCCCTTGACAGGTGTTTTCGTGCACACCCGTTGCACTCAGATTTTGTTGATGTGGATTTCGATTTCCGTGCGCACCAGACGCATATGGCATTCATATATATTTGGGATTGATTTCTTTTGGAGCGGCATATTTTATGATACTTGCTATTTGGTTTAGTACTGATCAGGACTAGTCAGAGGACAGTACCTGAGTATATTTTTGCATGCATTGATAGTTATCGAAGGGATTTCCAAAGAGGAGCTATAGTCTTAGTATTTACCTACGTGTCCGTGATGACACGAAACTTTTTACAAGGGAAACCCTTCTAAACTGTTCTCAAAACTGCGAGATGTGTATGCTAAACAAAGGATATATATATATATATATATATATATATATATATATATATAGTTATTTTCTCACAATGAACGTCCTCCACTGTGCAGTGATACACACATCGCACAACGATTTGAAAATGGTTTGGCATGCATTGCTTCCAGAAGTTTTAATGATGTTTACATGTATAGATCGATGTATATCATATTAGTTTTCGTATTGGATCTTGACATTGGTGTCTTCACCATAACTCCGATGGTTGCGGGATGCTTGACGGAGTTTTGATTTTTGAGTTATACACTCTTTTCATGCGCATGCATTGCGCTATGATGTGATTTATGTGTTTATGATTTCGGAGCCCCGACAATTTGATCTTTTTACTGGAATATTTTACTATTTGGGGGAGTTTTAATTTAAATTCGGGGACTGAATTTTTTTAAGGGGTGAAGATTGTAATGTTTTGAAAATCGTTTAGGTGAAATTTAGGATAATCGGTAAAATAACGGGTGTTTTCCGTAAAAAAATCAAGATATAAAAATCTTTTAATATAAAATTAAATATACATATTCTAGCTATGTAATTGCTAGTAATTGGTGTTTATTGAGCCACTTGTAAAATTTCTAGTTTTCTGAAATTTTTTCCGAAATTAATTATTTTAATATTATTTTAAGCTGTCACTAATACATTTAATTAGGGAAAATTACAAATTGGAATGGGTTAATACAAATTTTGTGCATCATGACACAGTAAACTAACATGTAAAATATTGTTTTTGAAATGAAATAAAACTACCAAATGGTGTTAGAAAATATCGAAGAAAAATGCTTAAATAATGAAATTAGTGTAAATAGAAATTGGGGTTATACTTATCATTTTCTTTCCTCACCCACACTCACCCTCTCACCCCCTTCCCATGGGCTTGGCCAGCCATGGCTGCCCCTACTCCCACTCTTTTCCCCACTTCTAAAAGAAAAGAAAAGGAAACAAAGAAATGAAAAGAAAAGAATAAGAAAGAGGTATGGGTTTTGACCTTTTGAGTTGACTTGGATTTTTTTCCCCCCACCTCACTCTCTCTCCTCCCTCAACCACATCTTGCCGAGCCCCTCCCTCTCCCTCAACAGCAGCCCCTCCCTTTTCTCTTGAAAAAAATTCATCAAAATTGCCTCAAAATCCATTAAAAAAAATCCCAAAATCCATATCCAACTCTTACCCATTTTAGTTTAGCCTATCATGCATGGATTAAGGTGAAAAGAGAGTATTTTGAGAGTCTAGATTGCAAGTTTGATCCATGGTTCATGAGGTATAATTCTTAAACCTTTAGGGAATTGTTGTCTAATTACTTTAATTTAGCTTATTTAAGTGTAAATTAGGTGTTTAAATAGGTTAATTGCAAGTTGGAAAAAATTCAAGAGAATGGGTTGTGATCAAATTAGGGTTTTGGGTATTTGGATCATGGATTGTGTGTTGTATTTGAGATCTTAAGACATGTAAAGGAAAAGCTAGTTACTAGTTGCTAATTGTTAGTTTAAAATTTTGCTAATTATGTTAATTTTGTTAACTAGGTATTGGGAATTTATTAATTAATTGAGATAAAAATATAATTAGAGTATTCATGACATTAGTAGCATTTTAAGTTGTAGTTTCATACTTTAGTTCATGCAAAACCAAGCTTAAGGGTTGAATTGTGAATTTTTGCTTCAAAAAGTGTTAAATTTGAGCTATATTGCAAACTAGAATTTCGGGTTAATGAAAGTTGTAAGATTACAAATATGGTTTTGGTTTGTGTGACTTGGTTAAGGTAATTAGTGAGTATTGTGACCACTAGTTTGCTAAATCATCAAGACTTGTAGTAAAACGGTTAACGACCCTCTTTACTAGACTTTTTGGAAATAAACCGATTTGATCAATTTATTAGTTTTGATGATTTGCATCCTATTTCATAGATTTTTTGTGAGTTATAAAACCATGATTGGTAAGTTTGGTGTTTTTCTTAATGGTTTGACGTTTGTACATCAACATCGAGGGTTGCTTTGGCTATTCTTGCCTGCGTAGGCGTAGGTTTTGACCTATGCGTGATACGCGTGCCGATTTGGTTTTCGTATACCGTTTCGATTTCGAATTGGGTTTTTATGCGATACGATACGTTGTGACATGTAGGTACCCCCATGTGGACTTTGAGACGATAAGCAAGCGCGTGGCGACGTCGGCACTTGCGAGCGAAGATCAGGTGAGTAGATTTATATCTACAGGGAGAAGTCGAGTGGATGGCGTATAGCGTCCCCGCAGTTCATAGTATATTTATGATAGATAATTGGATATATATGTGGTTTATGATCCGTGGGTGATTATCAAGTTATGATGATGTGTTTATGGTTAGTTTGGTGTTATTAGAAGGGAACTAGCATAGCTTCTTAGTCGCGAAACTAGAATAGGTTTACACCCACACGCACACACCTGCATTCATTTTATTACCTGTGCGTATATGGGGATATGTATATATATATATATATACACATGGGTATGGGACTATGTATATATATATATATATATACGTATACATATACACGGATTATAAGGATAATACTTGGGATTGGAGATGAGTCGATGAGATTGGGCTTGAGGCCATGTGATCGGTGATGTGACAGGGTTCGTATTCGGGTTACGGCGTGATATGTTTAGCGGGTCCTTTAGGCATGGTGTTTTCATACACACGCATGGATACATAGATGGTATCAGTTTTGTACTAGTTGTAGATCAGTACCCCGGATCATGATTTTGGATAAAGAGGATACCAGATGAATAATGTGATGAATGAGATATTTGACCTGTACCCTAATTTGTGATGCTGTACGATGGATTTACCGTACGAGCTATTGATAATAGATCCGCACTCTTGACTTGAGGATGTCAAATTAGATGATGTATTATTGGAGATAGTGCCCTCAGAGTCAATTATTGGATCACAGGCACGTGATTGCAATGATTGAGCGAAGAACCTATCCCGGTAGGACAGTCTTACTCGAGATGATAGTATGCTATCTGGTTTATCTTTATCATCGTGTACTGCTTTAGGTGACCTGACATGTCGCTATTACACGTTGATAGAGCCCCTAGGATTCTTGCTTGACTACCAACAGTATGATGGCGATCATATACGTGGGAGCGGGTAGTCTATAAGCACATCCTTAAATGGTCCCTAGTCGTGGGAGTTTCGAGACAGGGCATCGATTCTCCAGAGTAGACTAGTGTATACAGTCGAGACCCCGATGAGGGGCGGTGGCCGGTCTCACAAGCCACTGGTGTCAGTTGGTTCACCTAAGCTGTATACAGGTGCTCATTGGGTTATGAGTACACCGGACAGGACTCGCTGGGAACCTGCTAGTTGGTCTTATACCAGACGTCAGATAGCAGTTCCCTGGTGACATGTGTACAGGTTAGTTCATCGACCTGAGGATCGTCATTTGTCTCGTGTGAGTTCCCACTGTGCTTTGATTACTACCCTACCACGGCTCAAAGGAGTCGTGCAAACAGGTTTTAGTTGGGTACAGTCCCGAGCCACATGGAGGCAGTGAGCGGATCTTCAGGGGTTCGTCTCTCCCGGTATTGGGGGTGAGGTCGCGCTGTGTCTAGGAGAGCCATTACGCAAAGCCCTCGGCCGAGGCAGGAGATTTACTCGTAGGTATTCCAGTAGTATCTCAGGGCGTTCTGGGCTACACTACGACACGACTTGTACCGCTTTTGGGGTCTGAATTTTACCAACCCCCTAGGCCCGACATGCGATGCTCATAGACGAACGGACCGAACTGTACGGATATTGTCACAGACAGGCTCAGTAGGGTGTCAGGATGAGTTCGCTCATCGACGTCCCTTTTGGTCAATAGCTGGTTGCCCGTCACGTATTGGCTAATACCTCTGACGTGCTAGTGGTTAAATCCACAGCCATAGTATTGACGAGTCTTTAGAGTCCACCACACTTACAGTTACTCAAGCTTTCGGGCGAAACGCTGTAGAGGCCGTATGGAGATATGGCAGGGTCCGATCAGATACGTGCGGTATTGCACGGATCAGGATCGGACGGTTTGTACTAGTGGCCGTATAGTTATATGGCAGGGTTCGATCTGATACGTGCGGTATTGCACGGATCAGGATCGAACGGATATTACTAGCCGGCTTTGGCTTAATCCGGTCCTAGTTTAGTACAGTGTAGATTTTGTCTCATTGCATTTGTATCCGGTCGGAATACAGATGCGGGTGTGTATGCATAGTATCGGGGTTTTCCTGTAATTTATTACGGGACCATTTTTCTGGAGTTGCCAGTTTGCATTCCGTTCCGGCCGGTTTTCCTTTGTTCTTTCCCGGCCGGACTTTTCCGATGGAGGGGGTTATTTGCAAGTTTGCAAATAACATTTGTGAGAGGGGGTCCTTTGTAATTGTGTGGCATCATGATGAGATTCCTTTTGCATCAACCTTTTTCATTTATGTTGATTAGAGTTGATTTGGAATTGATTTGAGTTTTTGTTATCATGATGTTTTGATATGGTTACCCTCCACCTTTTCCTACACTCACCTTCCTTCTAAGATGATGGATTGATATTCTTTTCCTCCACCATTATTCTTAGATGATAAGTTTTTTCATGGTAGAGAGAAAAAGAAAAAGAGAGCTTCATCTTGAGAGTTTCATTCTTGATCTCATTTTCATGGTAGAAAAATGCAAGCACCATTTTTCTATTCTTGATTCCTCCATCACCATGGCAACAAACCCCAAATGAGATATAGCCTCTACACTACACATTCTACAGCATATCTTGAGCATGTCGAGTTGCCGTCTTCATGCCCGAGTTGCCTCGGTATTGAGGCGGGAGCCCGTAAAAGACGCAGGCGATGTGGTGCCCTTTCCGGCGAGGAGGCGACGATATGGAGACAAGACTTTCCGCGGGAGATCGGGACGATGAAGAGAAGACCGGAGGACTCGGATCACTCGGTATACTTCTCTTCCCATCTCTTGATTGCTAGCATTAGGTTAATGGTAAACGATCCGGGTTTTCATTGTCCGCGGTAGCGCCGGTTTCCGAGTAAAGAAAATACTTGATTCCGCAATTTGTCCTCGGGATAGACGGCCGAGGCGCTGCCGTGGCGCAACATGGTATCAGAGACACGCCATTAAACTTACCTAGCTTGTTCTAATGTGTTTTGCATTTCCGATCGAACAAAATCCCAAAAACCACATTTCCTTTGCATCAGTTTTCTGTTGGAATTTTTTGGTGTCTAAAAATTTTTCAGGTTGTAGAAAACTGATGTACATGATATTATAAGACCACTGTAAAAATTCGACAATTTCAGTCGACTGCTTTAGCGCGGAACCGCGGCCAAACCCCCCATTGGGCCGCGGTTCCGCCGCACTCTGGAGTCTTCACTGGGTCAAAGTTTTACAGTGGGCTTTTGGGCTAATTTTGTGGGTTTTGGAATATTAATTTTGGGCCCAGGTTTTCTGTAACTGCTACAGTATTGGTTGGGGGCCCACTTGTTAATTGTTTGATCGATCGGATAGTTTAAACACATTATTTCACAGTATTTACATTATATCTGCGACCGTGAATGTCACTTGATCGGTAGATCCCGTTTAACTGCTATAGCCCGGTTAGACGGATTTGCGAACGTGACTTTCATGTTGATGTTCTATGTTTATGCTGTGTTGTTGCGGATCGGTCGTGGGGGATAGCCTGGATGCAATGCTAGTACAGTTTTGTTGTATTATGTACATTTGATATTGCGGGGCGAGCGTCCGACATGTGGACTGCCGTCACTGCCTGTTTGTATTATTATTTTGGGGCACGACCTGGTTGCGGTCGATGTACCCGGTGTTTGTATATTTTACTTTCTGTACTAGGATTACCCCGCGGAGGGGTGCACGGATAGCCGGGTTCTAGAGGACAACAGGCCCGCATCTCATGGCATTGAGACGGAGGGGGCTTCACTCTAGGATTGGCGGGCTATTCGCCGCACTCGTAGGGGGTACAGGTTGACCCAGGTGGGGTGCCCAAGTTACCGGATTCCATGAAGTGCTGGGTGGTCCATTCACGGAGCTGAAGGGGGCTGCCTCGCTTCAGGTTTTGGCGGGTGACTTGCCGCGCCCGTAGGGGTCTAGGATTTCATTGCACAGGCTATCCACACGACCAGGGGAACGTCGGGTTTCAGCAGCGGCTCTGTGAAACCCGGGGCTTCCAGATATCTGTATTGTTCTGTGATGCTGTACATTTCTGTGATGTTGCATTTTATCACGCCTTGAGCGAAATATAATATATTGGTATATATATTAGTAGATGTTGTATATGTTTTGCATCCGCGCTAGTCCAGTCCCCGCTCTGTCGTTAGTTAAGTAACCTAACGGGTGATGACGGGACCCAGTGGCGAATGCGGATGGCATATACGTACATCAGTATATTTTCGTTCTTTGTGGTGTGATCAATTGATGGGACTGCATTGATTCGGATCAATGTAAGATAAACAAACCTAATCTGATGTTGTTGGAACATTTTTCAAAAAGCTGTTATTGCAAGGACGTTCACTTTTGTTTTGCATAGTGGTATTCATTTGGAATATCCTGCTCCTCAGTCGACGAGGCAAGGGCCGAGATCCCTTCACCGGGAGTGACCCCTTGGACAGAAGTTTGCGTCAGGGCATTAACTTCACTATATCCGATTACTTTTGCTTTGCATCGTGGTATTCAGTTGGAATATCCTGCACCTCATTCTACGGGGAAAGAGCCGAGATCCCTTCACCGGGAGTGACCTCTTTAGTAAAGGTTTTCGTCACTATATTTTTATAAAAGGCTATGCAGTTTCTTCAACGATATCAAGTTCTTTACGTTAAAGGTTTTTCGCCAAAAACCATTCGTAGCCCTCCGTCATTTCTTATGAGTATTATTTAGTATTCGTGCTGCGTTTGTTGACTCCATCAAGGCGTAGTGTACGGTAGCTAAGTGGTGCTTTTTTGTTGCATAAATGGGATTGGTTAGGACAGTCGTGCGGCCTTGTTGACTCCGTCAAGGGCACGTACGGGTGGGTTTAATGCAATCCAGATAATGACGGGATGAACTTGACTAGGACTCTTTGATTTGTTGACTCCGTCAAGGTCACTTGAGTCCTAGGGGTAAAAATCACATCGGGAGTTTCACAAGAACTGAAACTTGCCAGGCATGCGCATACCCTCTGGAGTGTGGTGACGTGAGTGGATTCCATCATGTTATCATACGATGATAGTTGGATCCCGATTCCCACTGATGAGTTGGTTTACTCCTCGGGTGACCCCGACTAATTCTTCTTTCAGGTTTGGAGGAGAATTTGAGGTACAGTGGGAGGTTTCCTGATTAGATAAAGTGACAACCATTCTGATCTAGGATAGAGTGCACGCTGAGTGTTTCTTTTCTCTCTCTCTCTGGCAGCGACCATTGACCCGACCCTGGACTATGACTCAGTGACCAAGTTGACCGAACCTTCTTAACACAGGTTTTTGGATTGTCAGAGTTGCAGACCTCATTGCCACTCCTACTTTTACCCTTTTCTCCAGGACACCCCGTATTACTACGAACGTCCACTTCCATTGGACAAAACCATCGTATGGTTATATACGAACTCGAAGGACTTCGAGGATGGTTTCCGGTTCTGGAGAAAACGAATAGGACTATTCAGTTGTTTTTTCTTTTCACCTTCTCTCAGGTTGCGAGTACTCCTTGGTTTAGGAGATAGTACACCTATTACGCAAATTGGATAGTCTTCTTCCAAACCTTAGGCTGGTGCCGAACGGTAGGGAATGAAGAAAACCAATTAGCATAACGATGGTGTGCAGAAGGTATTAAGTTGAGACAAAGCAAGGGATTAGTAGGAGGGCAAAGTAAATTGCGACTGATATTCACGACCAAACCAAGTATTTCTTCGCCAATCCTAAATCACCTTTGTATTTCTCCAGGACACTCCATATCACTACGAAGATCCACAGTTTATTGGATACTCCATCGTATGGTTATATACGAACTCGAAAGGAACTTGTTCCAGTTCGGGGATGGATTCTGGTTCAGGAGAAATAGGAATAAAGTACATTCAGGTGTCTTTTATCTTCATCTTCTCTCGCATTGTGAGTGTTCCTAGGATTGGGACAGTACACCCTTTATGCTTTTTGGATAGTCTTCTTCCAAACCATAGGCTGCTGCCGAACGGTAGGGAAGGAAGAAAACCATTTGGCCTAAGGGCGTGTACAAAAGGTAATGACTAAAGACATAAAAAGGGATTTAGAAAGATGGCAAAGAATTACAAGGTTACAGTTGTGAATCTGGATAATGGAAGAGGCATTACTAGGAATACCAGGATACCCCGACGAAACATTCCAATGTTTCAGTTTCACTGTGTGATGTTAAAAGAAAATTGATTTCCCGATTAGACACTTGCTCCAGGGTATGTATTTACCAGGTTGGATTCTCACATCTGTATGGTTTTACAGATGCTGAGTGGGAGTAAGTTATTGGGAATAGGGTGATCATCCTCATTATATCGGGATTCGTTGTAATCAGTGATATTTGAGGAGATCATCTGGGCTGTTTGCCAGTCGGCAAATATATGGTTTTGAAAATCCGCTGTTGTGCACCAATTTCAAATTGATATATCTGTACGTCTATTTTCATAGAGTGAGATATACCTTTTGGTATTATGTCGATGACATTTAACTATATCAGTGGATGTTTAGGTAAGGAGCATTAAACAGCGGTGTAATTCTTCTTAACTATAAGTACAGTTTTCAACCTACGACGCACAGTGAAAGAGTTGTTAGACTCAGCGGACTTATACAGAGTATTGTATGTTGTCCAATGTCCATTAGGACAGAGGGGTTGGTCCTTATACTATATTCTGTTTACTTTTAACTTCTCTAGTTCTTAGACATGTGTTTCGTAGGAACACAGGGTCTAAGTTTTGAGGAGTTATAGGTAATTGAATAGAGTAGAGAACCAGGTGTAGCAAGTATCGGGATTCTTCAAGGTGATCGAAGATGTAGATACTTGTGTATGGTGTTCAGTTGATAGTAATGATTAAGAGAACTGGCTTCTCTTTCAGGTTACTCAAAATTGGAAACATTCCTAAGTTGAGTAACGCTGATCGGCCTCCTTCCATTTAGTTGACATGCACTGGAGACAGCTGCATGATTTGAATCTGGTTCAATTAAATCAGTGCCTCTGTTTCTATATTGGATATAGAACAGTTCATATCTTGACATTGTTAAGGTACGGGGAGTTGTCCGGCTTATGCTTAAAACCAGACACTGGACAACTCAAGGCACGTTTCTGTAATGGCTGTTTGTGGGTTGACCCAGGCTATGACGAGGGTCGACTTTCTACCATCTGGCAGATCAATAGAAATATTGTTCTTCACTCGCCACATTTTTTAAAAGAAATGGATTTTTCAGAAAACAGCAGTGGGAGTATGGTAGAACTGGAAGTGATTCCAGAACCGCAAACGATTACTGAAGATTTGATAAGGAACCTAAAGATTCAATCTGATTTGACATTCCATTAGCCACTCCGCAGATAAGGTGGGTAACTTCAGGCACCCGAGAGGTACTCCGGTAGTCTCAAGGACGGTGACAGGGAAGTTCTTGTTTACCCACACTTGCCATTGTTGTTGTTCCAGGCTGCGAGACCCGGCAGGAGGATGAGTATAGCGTCGTTCTAAACTAGCTTTGGAAGTGCACGTCTATATGACTCTGCCAGAGGGTTGTCGTAGTCAGTGGGAGCAGCGGAAGCATTGGTGGACATCAGGCTTATGTCTATTTATAGACTAAAGTAGATGTAGGGGAGATAGATCATCTATTTCTGATGTGACAGTCATAGGTTTGACGTCGTCAGAATAGGGGATGGATCTGTTAAGAAGGTAGTAGGGTGTGATGTCCTGATTTTGGATGACATACACAGAGTAGGAAAATAAATTTCTATACTACGATCGGTTATACTTTGGTTGTCACACAGTAGTTTCTCCACACAGGACTTGGATATTATATCAGACATTCTGGTTACTAGATCTATGGTTTTAGATCTAGATTTGGGTAGTTTCCCAATCTGGGTACCTTGACAGCATTCTATGAGTATTTAGAATGGACGACTCCTGGCATGGTAGTGTACCAGCAGGTGATGGAGTCACCCTCTCTAAAGGTGTCTTATAGACTAAAGGGGAGAGGGATACGCATGATTGACATATCACTTGCTTAGGCAATTGAGTCAATCATGAGATGTCAATGACCACACCAGATGTTGTTCTTGCAGTAGATGCAATAAGTTGATATTAATCCAATCCTTGAGAAACAGTCGGAAGCAGTTTTAGATCATAAGTGAATGTTCTAGGGATATGATAACGGTAGCCTCTTTTGGGAGACAGTTATCATTTCAGGCTTCCAAGGTGACGTGGACGACAAGGAGGTTGTCAGAGTTATAGTTTTCCTTCTGACGAGGGGCAGTATTTTGGACAGGTGGTCCAAGGCAATACCGAGGGTGGCATGGCGCAGGATACTGATTAAGTTCAGTTGACGATACAGTCTAAGAAGTTTGGATTTGGAGTTCATTTATGAGCTAAGTCCCATCAGACATCCAGACATTCTAAGACAGGTATTGCTCATTTCGGGAGATGGCTTTCTCCGCGAACTTGAGATATAGAGAGACATAGAAAGAAACATCACAGCGGATCCACTCACTGAGGCTATTCCTCGAACGCAATAGTTTCACAAACGAGCTTTGTGAGACTGACTAGTAGAGGAGTTGGGTGTTCGGTATCACACGGGCTGTGAGTATGCGACATCGCAATAATTAGCCTTGAGTGCAAGTGGGAGATTGTTGGAGATAGTGCCCTCAGAGTCAATTATTGGATCACAGGCACGTGATTGCAATGATTGAGCGAAGGACCTATCCCGGTAGGACAGTCTTACTCGAGATGATAGTATGCTATCTGGTTTATCTTTATCATCGTGTACTGCTTTAGGTGACCTGACATGTCGCTATTACACGTTGATAGAGCCCCTAGGATTCTTGCTTGACTACCAACAGTATGATGGCGATCATATACGTGGGAGCTGGTAGTCTATAAGCACATCCTTAAATGGTCCCTAGTCGTGGGAGTTTCGAGACAGGGCATCGATTCTCCAGAGTAGACTAGTGTATACAGTCGAGACCCCGACGAGGGGCGGTGGCCGGTCTCACAAGCCACTGGTGTCAGTTGGTTCACCTAAGATGTATACAGGTGCTCATTGGGTTATGAGTACACCGGACAGGACTCGCCGGGAACCTGCTAGTTGGTCTTATACCAGACGTCAGATAGCAGTTCCCTGGTGACATGTGTACAGGTTAGTTCATCGACCTGAGGATCGTCATTTGTCTCGTGTGAGTTCCCACTGTGCTTTGATTACTACCCTACCACGGCTCAAAAGAGTCGTGCAAACAGGTTTTAGTTGGGTACAGTCCCGAGCCACATGGAGGCAGTGAGCGGATCTTCAGGGGTTCGTCTCTCCCGGTATTGGGGGTGAGGTCGCGCTGTGTCTAGGAGAGCCATTACGCAAAGCCCTCGGCCGAGGCAGGAAATTTACTGGTAGGTATTCCAGTAGTATCTCAGGGCGTTCTGGGCTACACTACGACACGACTTGTACCGCTTTTGGGGGTCTGACTTTTACCAACCCCCTAGGCCCGACATGCGATGCTCATAGACGAACGGACCGGACTGTACGGATATTGTCACTGACAGGCTCAGTAGGGTGTCAGGATGAGTTCTCTCATCGACGTCCCTTTTGGTCAATAGCTGGTGGCCCGTCACGTATTGGCTAATACCTCTGACGTGCTAGTGGTTAAATCCACAGCCATAGTATTGACGAGTCTTTAGAGTCCACCACACTTACAGTTACTCAAGCTTTCGGGCGAAACGCTGTAGAGGCCGTATGGAGATATGGCAGGGTCCGATCAGATACATGCGGTATTGCACGGATCAGGATCGGACGGTTTGTACTAGTGGCCGTATAGTTATATGGCAGGGTTCGATCTGATACGTGCGGTATTGCACGGATCAGGATCGAACGGATATTACTAGCCGGCTTTGGCTTAAGCCGGTCCTAGTTTAGTACAGTGTAGATTTTGTCTCATTGCATTTGTATCCGGTCGGAATACAGATGCGGGTGTGTATGCACAGTATCGGGGTTTTCCTGTAATTTATTACGGGACCAGTTTTCTGGAGTTGCCAGTTTGCATTCCGTTCCGGCCGGTTTTCCTTTGTTCTTTCCCGGCCGGACTTTTCCGATGGAGGGGGTTATTTGCAAGTTTGCAAATAACATTTGTGGGAGGGGGTCCTTTGTAATTGTGTGGCATCATGATGAGATTCCTTTTGCATCAACCTTTTTCATTTATGTTTATTAGAGTTGATTTGGAATTGATTTGAGTTTTTGTTATCATGATGTTTTGATATGGTTACCCTCCACCTTTTCCTACACTCACCTTCCTTCTATGGTGATGGATTGATATTCTTTTCCTCCACCATTATTCTTAGATGATAAGTTTTTTCATAGTAGAGAGAAAAAGAAAAAGAGAGCTTCATCTTGAGAGTTTCATTCTTGATCTCATTTTCATGGTAGAAAAATGCAAGCACCATTTTTCTATTCTTGATTCCTCCATCACCATGGCAACAAACCCCAAATGAGATATAGCCTCTACACTACACATTCTACAGCATATCTTGAGCATGTCGAGTTGCCGGCTTCATGCCCGAGTTGCCTCGGTATTGAGGCGGGAGCCCGTAAAAGACGCAGGCGATGTGGTGCCCTTTCCGGCGAGGAGGCGACGATATGGAGACAAGACTTTCCGCGGGAGATTGGGACGATGAAGAGAAGATCGGAGGACTCGGATCACTCGGTATACTTCTCTTCCCATCTCTTGATTGCTAGCATTAGGTTAATGGTAAACGATCCGGGTTTTCATTGTCCGCGGTAGCGCCGGTTTCCGAGTAAGGAAAATTCTTGATTCCGCAATTTGGCCTCGGGATAGACGGCCGGGGCGCTGCCGTGGCGCAACATGTATCGTATAAGATATTATTGAGGTGAGATCACTGACTATATATATGTATATATATATCGACTCAGAGTTAGGTGGTTTCCATATCCCTTTCGATTGGTTGTTAGTTAGACTTGTAGTTCACCTAGTAGATGTTAGACTGGACCCGAGTCATACCTATTTCCAAAACTAATGAATCGTGAGGATTTTAAAGACATGTCAAGGGATACTACGGATATTTCAAAAGACGTACCTTTTCTTGAAAACACCGTAGCCTTATTTTCAAAACACCACGATTCGTACTATTTCAAATGGCTAAACAGTAACACAGGTGTAGCGATGTAGATTCTTATTGTTACGTTATCATGCATGTTCCGCATATTATTGTTGCAATTACTATTGATTGCCATTTATCATGTTGTTATCGTATCATTGCATGTTTATTGTGTACTTAGTGATTATGAACCTTGCTGTCAGGACACCAGCACCATTACCGATGATGCGTATGTTCCGCATACACTTACTTGCCGGCTCACACACATCATCATCGGTAATTGCCATATCACGTACACTTTAGAAAATACCTTTTCATTGATATTGCTTGATAACTGATAGTCGCAATATGTTATAGCTTTTATATGCTAGTTAAATATTGCATTCATTGCATGATATTAGGGGCATTCATATATTCATTGGTTATGCAATATTATAGAGATTTATGCCGGCATTCACTGTTATTGGTATCATGATTTTCATGATTTCGGATTTACATGAGATTTCTGGATTTGGGGGAAAATCGCAAGAATTTAATACAAGCTTAGTATCATCATTTTAAAATGCAAATTGCAGTTTTTTTCATGATGTATGAGTCGTCCACCATGAGTTTTCATGATTGCTATTGAATTTCGAGACCCGATTCGAGGAGTTGGATGAACCGTCTCAGGTACATGGTGGGCCCGGTATGGAACCCCGGGGAAAAAACCTCGAGTTGTATTCGATGAGCCTGGAAGGGGAGCACTACCTACCGGTGATATTATTTGGACTCGTCGGTTATCCGGAGGATACCGGCCGGAGTCATGAGATGGATACAAGCTGATTTGTTCTGCCGGAGCCCGCGGGCCGATCCCGCAGATGATACGGATGCCTGAGATATTGATATTTGAGATCTGAGATTTGAGATATTGAGATTTGATATTGAAATACTGGGACTTATGTTTTGTGTCGATGCTGACACTGATTTCTCTGTTGCTTTCATTGGTGATACTTGATTGATATACATATAGAAATCTCATTGATTAAAGAAAATAGTTGTCTCACTCATGATATATTATGTTTCCATTCATAATGCATTCATACATCATATATATCTGATATGTTGCTATCTGAGGTACCGACACGAGCACGTGGTTTTGCACTTATATGTAGTTGGATCAGGATATTATTTGAGGATATTACTGTTTGTATGACCTAGGAAAGCGTCTTGCATGCGATTTCTACTCGTTGATGTTTTCTACTCACGAGTTGGCAACTCACCCACGTTGTGCCATAGTTCCTTGCAGGTTTTGCAGTACAGGTTTCGTTGCGGCTTTGCTGGCACACTGTTCCTTCCGGGTGGTTGCTTGGTAGGTGGGTTCTTTTGCATCAGGACCACCATCGTTTATTTATTATTTCAGTTAAATCTAGAAACTCCATCAACCAGATTGTATATTTGATAGAGATAGAAGACCAGACATGTTATTTTTTCGACCTTAGAGTCGCGCGTTGTATTATTATGGTTTTCATGCTGATTTTGGGTTTTATTTTGAGTTTTGATCCTCGCCCTTCGGCGTTGTATATTGTATTGCTTGCGTGGTTGTGACCGTCGATTGACGAAGAGCTAGCTCCCGCTTGAGGATGACTTTTTATTTATTTCGTATACTATTCATGTTGTATCCCGTTTGGGGCCAGTAATTGCCGAAATTTTCAGAAAATACTTGAGATTTTAAAAATACATACTTCGGCCTATATTGTTAAAACTACTTGATTTATATTGGTTTTTCCTTCACTCTACTGCTTCTTTGGTTTTGATTTCTGGGTTTTGGCTTACTTAGATTACGTACGTCTTGAGACGTTTCGTAATTTAAGTGCCAGTCATTTTCCGTACTTTTCGGGTCGTGACAAAGTTGGTATCAGTGCGTTAGGTTTTACCTTCGGAGTGTAGGATGACCCTTGGTTGATGGAGTAGGTGACTAAAGTAGAGTGACGTACCGTGTGTATGTTCCGCGGCATACTTATGATACGCTACTCCGCTTAAGAAGCCTTAGGATGTACTTTTCCTTGCACAATATTATATTCCTTCTTATGATCTAGCCTCTTGAGTACCAGTTATGGTTTTGTTATCACGGTTGTACGGGCATGGAGAGCTACGGCTAGAGTTGCGGTCAGCAAGAGCTCGTCTCGGACATACGTTTGCATATAATCGTCGTTTTATTGTCTTTTCACGCCACGAGCGTTTGATGGATCACTTTTACGAGATTTCTCAGACGTGCAGATCAGCACCATAGGATTAGGCTACTATTAGAGGCCATCCAGAATGTGATGACCGTCAATACATCGAGTACTTGATGAATGAAACACGGTTCAGCGTGCGGACAAATGAGCCAGTTGTTGCTGCGAATGACGAGATATCGCCCCAGAAGTTTGGAGCTATAGCCGCATGAGTTGTACATAGAGATATGATACAAGGTCGCTAATCACCAAGGATGAAAGACTAGGACATGTGATTCATTGCCTATCCAGATGCGAGGTCATCAGATTGATTGATTCCAGCTAGATACAACTTTACGCTGATACGTTGATAGTCGATATAGACGATCGAATGTCAGGAACCCATTTTCCAAGTTTAAAGTATTCGAAAAGCAATGCAAGTAATTCTACGGACCCTTTTGAAGAATGAAACCCTAACTCAACTTAATGACCATGGAACGCCGGTGAACCTTAGGGTTTGCAGTAGTTCAGCGGTGCCATTAATGAGGCTTGGGTTTGCTCTTCTACGGTTGGTCCATAGGTGCTGTGGCATATATTCGATACTATTAAACTGTATCCAAGATGTTGAGCTCTTAGGGGATTATGGAACCTCGACGAATCGATCGAAAAGTTCGACATCATTCGGATATCATGTGATGAGATACATTGCTTGGGAGACTCCAGATACGAGTATAGCCGTTGGAGCGCAGTCCATGCAGCCACGAGGAGACGAGTCCGAATCAGTCGACATTAGAGAAAAGTGGAGGAAGAGGTTCGTACGAGATCTTGATAAGATGAGGTTCCACTCCGCTGACATCAGAAATGTGATACGCAAGCAGAGGCGTTGACTATGGATATATCTTCCAGGAGGAGTCGTGATGAGTATGCAGCCATTTCGGAACAAGAAATAGATTTAGTAATGATGATGACTTCCGGGAAGTTCGGCAGAAAAGAGATTTGGGGAAAGACCTTGACAGGACCTTTCTAGGATACTATACGAGAAGACTTGGACCCAGGATCAGTCATATTGCACACGCCCAGCAGGCTAAAGTTCACCATCGTCGACGAGACATGTTATGAGTAACCATGATAGTTGGCCAGAGATCTTTAGAGGATGTGTTAGAGTGGATTGCTTCCGTTATCGTGTCTATATTGGACAGTTGAGCCGAGAAGCTTTGTACTTAGCAATCTGCAGTGAGAGAGGAGAGCCTAAGGGCACTAGGAGACAGGCCATGATCAGAAGACAAGTAGATATCTTGCTCTTCTAGCATTGGATGCACCGACACCTTCTCGACTTTGAAGGACGGACTTATCGACGACAGTATTTATGACTTGTGATTTTGTGATTGACTATCACGTATCCGTCACTTTGGATTTCAGTATTTTTGGGTGATTTATTTCATGATTGAGTTTTGATGACCGAGTTTTATGATATTTGATTTCATGCCTAAGGCATGCATATGATTTGACTTATGCTTTCGGCATAGTTTTCATGCACTTTTAGTATTTGATTTGCTTTTGTGCACGCCGATGCACAGGGTGGTGAGGTTTTATACCACGGTATACCTGATTGGGATTTTGATTGAAATGTGTTGTATACCGTCGATTTCGATTGTGATATTCGATATTCGTTTTCATGCATATTGTACACTTGATTTGGATTTTGCGCATACTTGACGCGCTTGATGCGATTTAGGTGCACACCAGATGCACTAAATCGAGATTCTTCGTGCATATCAGATGCACCTGGTTTTGCTGTTAGGCACACACGTTGCCCTTGACAGGTGTTTTCGTGCACACCCGTTGCACTCAGATTTTTTTGATGTGCACATGTATGGCACATTCATGGATTTCGATTTCCGTGCGCACCAGACGCACGTGGCATTCATATATATTTGGGATTGATTTCTTTTGGAGCAGCATATTTTATGATACTTGCTATTTGGTTTAGTACTGATCAGGACTAGTCAGAGGACAGTACCTGAGCATATTTTTGCATGCATTGATAGTTATCGAAGGGATTTCCAAAGAGGAGCTATAGTCTTAGTATCTACCAACGTGTCCGTGATGACACGAAACTTTTTATAAGGGAAACCCTTTTAAATTGTTCTCAAAATGGTAGGAAGTGTATGCTAAACAAAGGATATATATATACATATATATATATATATATATATATATATATATATGTATATATATATATAGTTATTTTCTCACAATGGACGTCCTCCACTATGCAGTGATACACACATCGCACAGCGATTTGAAAAATGTTTGGCGTGCATTGCTTCCAGATGTTTTAATGATGTTTACATGTATAGATCGATGTATATCTTGTTGGTTTTCGTATTGGATTTTTACATTGGTGTCTTCACCATAACTCCGATGATTGCGGGATACTTGACGGAGTTTTGATTTTTGAGTTATACACTCTTTTCATGCGCATGCATTGCGCTATGATGTGATTTATGTGTTTATGATTTCGGAACCCCGACGATTTGATCTTTTTACTGGAATATTTTAGTATTTGGGGGAGTTTTAATTTAAATTCGGGGACCGAATTTTTTTAAGGGGGGAAGATTCTAACGTTTTGAAAACCGTTTAGGTGAAATTTCGGATAATCGGTAAAATAACGGGTGTTTTCCGTAAAAAAATCAAGATATAAAAATCTTTTAATATAAAATTAAATATACATATTCTAGCTATGTAATTGCTAGTAATTGGTGTTTATTGAGCCACTTGTAAAATTTCTAGTTTTCTAAATTTTTTTCCGAAATTAATTATTTTAAGCCGTCACTAATACATTTAATTAGGGAAAATTATAAATTGGAATGGGTTAATACAAATTTTGTGCATCATGACACACTAAACTAACTTGTAAAATATTGTTTTTGAAATGAAATAAAACTGCCAAACGGTGTTAGAAAATATCGAAGAAAAATACTTAAATAGTGAAATTAGTGTAAATAAAAATTGGGGTAATATTTATCATATTCTTTCCTCACCTACACTCACCCACACCCTCTCACCCGCTCCCCAAGGGCTTGGCCGGCAATGGGCTGCCCCCACTCCCACTCTTTTCCCCACTTCTAAAAGAAAAGAAAAGGAAACAAAGAAATGAAAAGAAAAGAATAAGAAAGAGGTATGGGCTTTGACTTTTTGAGTTGACTTGGCTATTTTTCCCCTACCTCACTCTCTCTCCTCCCTCACCCACATCTGGCCGAGCCCCACCCTCTCCCTCTACAGCAGCCCCTCCCTTTTCTCCCCTCATTTCTCTTGAAAAAAATTCATCAAAATTGCCTCAAAATCCATCAAAAAAATCCCAAAATCCAAATCCAACTATTACCCATTTTAGTTTAGCCTATCATGCATGGATTAAGGTGAAAAGAGAGCATTTTGAGAAGCTAGATTGCAAGGTTGATCCATGGTTCATGAGGTATAATTCTTAAACCTTAAGGGAATTGTTGTCTAATTACTTTAATTTAGCTTATTTAAGTGTAAATTAGGTGTTTAAATAGGTTAATTGCAAGTTGGAAAAAATTCAAGAGAATGGGTTGTGATCAAATTAGGGTTTTGGGTATTTGGATCATGGATTGTGTGTTGTATTTGAGATCTTAAGACATGTAAAGGAAAAGCTAGTTACTAGTTGCTAATTGTTAGTTTAAAATTTTGCTAATTATGCTAATTTTGTTAACTAGGTTTTGGGAATTTATTAATTAATTGAGATAAAAATCTAATTAGGGTAGTCATGACATTAGTAGCATTTTAAGTTGTAGTTTCATATTTTAGTTCATGCAAAACGAAGCTTAAGGGTTGAATTGTGAAGTTTTGCTTTAAAAAGTGTTAAATTTGAGCTATATTGCAAACTAGAATTTCGGGTTAATGAAAGTTGTGAGATTAAAAATATGGTTTTGCTTTGTGTGACTTGGTTAAGGTAATTAGTGAGTATTGTAACCACTAGTTTGCTAAATCATCAAGACTTGTAGTAAAACGGTTAACGACCCTCTTTACTAGACTTTTTGGAAATAAACCGATTTGATCAATTTATTAGTTTTGATGATTTGCATCCTATTTCATAGATTTTTAGTGAGTTGTAAGACCATGATTGGTACGTTTGGTGTTTTTCTCGATGGTTTGACGTTTGTACATCGGCATCGAGGGTTGGTTTGGCTATTCTTTCCTGCGTAGGCGATAGGTTTTGACCTATGCGTGATACGCGTGCCGATTTGGTTTTCGTATACCGTTTCGATTTTGAATTGGGTTTTTATGCGATACGATACGTTGTGACATGTAGGTACCCCCATGTAGACTTCGAGACGACAAGCAAGCGTGTGGCGACGTCGGCACCGGCGAGCGAAGATCGGGTGAGTAGATTTATATCTATGGGGAGAAGTAGGGTGGATAGCGTATAACACCCCGCAGTTCGTATTATATTTATGATAGATAATTGGATATATATGTGGTTTATGATCCGATGGTGATTATCAAGTTATGATGATGTGTTTATGGTTAGTTTGGTGTTATTAGAAGGGAACTAGCATAGCTTCTTAGTCGCGAAACCTAGAATAGGTTTACACCCACACGCACACACCTGCATTCATTTTATTACCTGTGCGTATATGGGGATATGTATACACACACACACACATGGGTATGGGACTATGTATATATATATATATATATATATATACGTATACATATACACGGATTATGAGGATTGTACTTGGGATTGGAGATGAGTCGATGAGATTGGGCTTGAGGCCGTGAGATCGGTGATGTGACAGGGTTCGTATTCGAGTTACGGCGTGATATGTTTAGCGGGTCCTTTAGGCGTGTTGTTTTCATACACACGCATGCATACATAGATGGTATCAGTTTTGTACTAGACGTAGATCAGTACCCCGGATCTTGATTTTTGATAAAGAGGATACCGGATGAATAATGTGATGAATGAGATATTTGACCCGTACCCTAATTTAGGATGCTGTACGATGGATTTACCGTACAAGCTATTGATAATAGATCCGCACTCTTGACTCAAGGATGCCATATTAGAGGATGTATCGTATGAGATATTATTGAAGCGGGATCACCGACTATATATATGTATATATATATATCGACTCAGATTTAGGTGGTTTCCATATCCCTTTCGGTTGGTTGTTAGTTAGACCTGTAGTTTACCTAGTAGATGTTAGACTGGACCCGAGTTATACCTATTTCCAAAACTAACGAATCGTGAGGATTTTAAAGACATGTCAAGGGATACTACGGATATTTCAAAAGACGTACCTTTTCTTGAAAACACCGTAGCCTTATTTTAAAAATACCACGATTCATACTATTTCAAACGGCTAAACAGTAACACAGGTGTAGCGATGTAGATTCTTATTGTTACGTTATCATGCATGTTCCGCATATTATTGTTGCAATTACTATTGATTGCCATTTGTCATGTTGTTATCGTCTCATTGCATGTTTATTGTACTTAGTGATTATGAACCATGCTGTCAGGACACCAGCACCATTACTGATGATGCGTATGTTCCACATACACTTATTTGCCGGCTCACACACATCATCATCGGTAATTGCCATGTCACGTACACTTTAGAAAATACCTTTTCATTAACATAGCTTGATAACTGATAGTCGCAATATGTTATAGCTTCCTGCTAGTTAAATATTGCATTTATTGCATGATATTAGGTGCATTCATATATTCATTGGTTATGCAATATTATGGAGATTTATGCCGGTATTCACTGTTATTGGTATCATGATTTTCATGATTTCGGATTTACATGAGATTTCTGGATTTGGGGGAAAACCGCAAGAATTTAATAAAAGCTTAGTATCATCATTTTAAAATGCAAATTGCGGTTTTCTCATGATGTATGAGTCGTCCACCATGAGTTTTCATGATTTCTGTTGGATTTCGAGATCCGATTCGAGGAGTTGGATAAACCGTCTTGGGTACATGGTGGGCCCGGTATGGTACCCTGGGGCAAGAAGCTCGAGTTGTATTCGATGAGCCTGGCAAGGGAGCACTACCTACCGGTGATATTATTTGGACTCGTCGGTTATCCGGAGGATACCGGCCGGAGTCATGAGATGGATATAGGCTGATCCGTTCTGCCGGAGCCCGCGGGCCGATCCCGCAGATGATACGGATGCCTGAGATATTGATATTTGAGATTTGAGATTTGAGATATTGAGATTTGATATTGAGATACTGGGACTTATGTTTTGTGTCGATGCTGACACTGATTTCTCTGTTGCTTTCTTTGGTGATACTTGATTGATATACATATAGAAATCTCATTGATTAAAGAAAACAGTTGTCTCACTCATGATATATTCTGTTTCCATTCTTAATGCATTCATACATCATATATATCTGATATGTTGCTATCTAAGGCACCGACCGAGCACGTGGTTCTGCACTTATATGTAGTTGGATCAGGATATTATTTGAGGATATTACTGATCGTATGACATAGGATAGCGTTATGCATGCGATTTCTACTCGCTGATATTTTCTACTCACGAGTTGGCAACTCACCCCCGTTGTGCCACGGTTCCTTGCAGGTTTTGCCGTACAGGTTTCGTTGCGGTTTTGCTGGCACACTGTTCCTTCCGGGTGGTTGCTTGGTAGGTGGGTTCTTTTGCATCAGGACCACCATCGTTTATTTATTATTTCAGTTGTATCTAGAAATTCTATCAACCAGATTGTATATTTGATAGAGATAGAATACCAGACTTGTTATTTTTTTGACCTTAGAGTCACGCGTTGTATTATTATGGTTTTCATGCTGATTTTGGGTTTTCTTTTGAGTTTTGATCCTCGCCTTTCGGCGTTGTATATTGTATTGCTTGCGTGGTTATGACCGTCGATTGACGAAGAGCTAGCTCCCGCTTGGGGATGCCTTTTTTTTTATTTCGTATACTATTCATGTTGTATCCCGTTTGGAGCCAGTATTTACAATGGAGACTCTGCCGAAATTTTCAGAAAATACTTGAGATTTTAAAAATACATACTTCGGCCTATATTGTTAAAACTACTTGCTTTAAATTGGTTTTTCCTTCACTCTACTGCTTCTTTGGTTTTGATTTCTGGGTTTTGGCTTACTTAGATTACGTACGCCTCGAGACATTTCATAATTTAAGTGCCGGTCATGTTCCGTACTTTTCGGGTCGTGACAATTGCATCTTGGAAGAAGATGATCCTACCAGTTTCAGGCAGGCCATTATCAGTAGGGACTCTAATAAGTGGCTGGATGCTTTACGCTCCGAAATGGAGTCCATGTACACCAATAAAGTATGGACCTTGGATATTGCTCCACCTGGGGTAAAACCCGTTGGATGCAAATGGATCTACAAAAGGAAACTTGGTGTAGACGGGCCGGTGGAAACTTATAAGGCTAGACTCGTTGCAAAAGGTTTTCGTTAAAGACCAGGTGTGGACTATGAAGAAACCTTTTCTCCAGTAGCTATGCTCAAATCCATTCGGATCCTACTTGCCATTGCTGCCTTCCATGACTATGAGATCTGGCAGACGTAAAAAAAATTTTTGAACGGAAGTTTATAAGAGTGCGTTTATATGGATTAGCCAGAAGGTTTTGTAGACAGTGGGAGCAGCGGGAAGGTGTGCAGGTTGCTTAAATCCATTTATGGATTAAAGCAGGCATCGCGGAGCTGGAACATCTGTTTTGATGAAACAGTCAAGGAATTTGACTTCATCAAGAACGAGGATGGGCCTTGTATTTATAAGAAGATTAAAGGACGAACTGTCGTATTCCTAGTCTTGTATGTCGATGCCATTCTTTTGATAGGAAATGACATTCCTATACTACAACCGGTCAAGCTATTCTTATCACAACGGTTCTCCATGAAAGACCTGGGTGATGGCTCGTGCATTCTGGGGATCAAGATCTACAGAGATAGATCCAAGAGATTTCTGGGACTTTCGCAGTCCAGGTACATAGAGACCGTACTAAAGAGATTTAGTATGGAAGATTCCAAGCGCGTTAATATACCTGCATTGCACGGAATCACCCTCTCCAAGAAGTTGTCTCCCAAGACTGACAAGGTGAGGGTCCGCATGAGCACTATACCCTATGCTTCGGCAGTAGGATCTATAATGCATGCGATGCTATGTACAAGACCAGATGTAGCTTACGCGCTAAGCGTGGTGAGCCGGTATCAGTCAGACTCAGGTGAAAACCACTGGACAGCAGTGAAGAACATTCTCAAGTACCTAAGAAGGACTAAGGAGATGTTCCTGGTTTACGGTAATGGAGACCTCAGGGTCGAGTCCTTTACCGATTCAAGCTTCCAAAGTGACAAGGACGACAGCAATTCTGTCTCTGGTTTTGTGTTTACCTTCAATGGAGGGGCGATGTATTGGAAGAGCTCCAAACAGGATACCGTCGCAGACTCGACGATGGAGGCTGAATACATTGCTGCAAGCGATGCCGCAAAAGAGGCTGTCTGGATGAAGAAGTTCATTAGTGAACTTCAGGTAGTTCCGTCCATTGTTGACCCAATACCTTTGTATTGCGATAACAATGGGGCTATAGCTTTAGCGAAACCACGGTCCCATCAGAAATCCAGACACATCTTAAGGTGGTATCACCTGATCAGGGAGATCATTGATCGCCATGAGATCGAGGTACGGAGAGTGGACACTAAAGAAAATACGGCGGATCCATTCACAAAGGCCCCCCTCAAGCACCGTTAGAGCGAATTTTTGAGGTATTGGGTATACGGTACGCCAGCAGCTGGCCTTAGTGCTGACGTTGGGTATGCGGTACACCAATTACTGGCCTTTAGTGAAAGTGGGAGATTGTTGGATATGTGTGCCGTAAAGGCCATTATTGTATATTACTAGTTTGTATATTACATTTTGGAAGCTTGGGATATATATACGGATTGATGACAGTCTTGCTCGATATAGTAGTATGCTACTTGGTTTGTATCTATCTTAATATGAGTATATGTTTCTTTTAACATATCGCTAATACATATTGATAGAGCCCTTAGGATCCTTGCTTGACTACTGATTTTAGAGATTTTGTGCGCTTACGCCTTTTAAAAAGATGAATCAAAGAATATTTTACCGCAATCAAGAATGGCGTCGCTTGGTAGGTAGCCGGTGAGTACGGGTCGGTCCACAGGGATTTGGTGTATTCTCAATTTGTTCTAACGAGTTAATTCCAAACGGTGTTGGATCTATTATCACTAAAAACTAAGTTGATTTAGACTAGGATTAAAATTTTGCTGGGGTTAGGTTTAGGTTACGTTTGGAAAGTCAATATTCATCACCGCTTTCTATGCCCTAATTAAGATCTATTGGGAATTATGGTAATAATTAATAAAGTGGATTGGAGCCATCGGGAAGAAACTAGGTTTCTTCCTCTAGGTTCTTGTCCTTCCTTTCTCAATTCTTACCCTAACCTCCATGGAAAACATACGCAACCAGTCTTTTATACTGCGGTATCACTGCTACCTCGCGAGGTAGGGAGCCATAGGGAGCGGTGTGTGTATGTATGCATGGAGTCCTATAAAAATATATGATGGGCAGAAAGGGGTGAGAGATTTTCATCTCTCAAACCTTCCCTATTCCTAACCCTAACAAGTGAGGAACCACTCACTCATTAGGGAATTGATAAACATGTTCTAAACTAATTAACTAGGGCAGATACAAATTATACTAAGGCAGAAATAACATTATGAACTAGGGCAGATAATAAAATCTTACTTTATTTGATGGCTCTCTTCAAACATTTACACCGAATTAAAATTCTGAATAGATGAAATAAAAAGAGGCATACCTCAAAGAGAGGTTTAGGGCTTCTATTTACAGATCATAGAAACCTTAAGGTTACATTCGATTCACGTCTGCATTTACAATTTTACCCACTATGAAACCTAGTCAACACACCGCCACGCCGCCACAGACTTTTGCACCGACACAGGCGACGCACGGCCGTGGATCCGCGGCCAAGAGCCAGGTTTGGCCGCGGTTCCGCGGCCATCTTGAGGGCTTGCTGGCTGCTTTTTCCCGGGGTTCTTTCTGCTGCTTTTGGATTCTTATTTCTTTACTTGGTTTCTCAGTTTGTCTGCTAGATTTCTTCCAGATTTCCACAGTGAATAAAGTCGTAGACTTTTTGTTGGAGATAGTGCCCTCAGAGTCAATTATTGGATGACATGCACGTGATTGCAATGATTGAGGGAGGACCTATTCCGGTAGGACAGTCTTACTCAAGATGATAGTACGCTATCTGGTTTATCTTTATCATCGTGTACTGCTTTAGGTGACCTGACAGGTCGCTATTACACGTTGGTAGAGCCCCTAGGATTCTTGCTTGAATGCCAACAGTATGAGGGCGATCATATACGTGGGAGCTGGTAGTCTATAAGCACATCCTTAAAAGGTCTCTAGTCGTGGGAGTTTCGAGACAGGGCATCGATACTCCAGAGTAGACTAGTGTATATAGTCGAGACCCCGACGAGGGGCGGTGGCCGGTCTCACAAGCCACTGGTGTCAGTTGGATCACCTAAGATGTATACAGGTGCTCATTGGGTTATGAGTACACCGGACAGGACTCGCCGGGAACATGCTAGTTGGTCTTATACCTGACGTCAGATAGCAGTTCCCTAATGACATGTGTACAGGTTAGTTCATCGACTTGAGGATCGTCATTTGTCTCGTGTGAGTTCCCACTGTACTTTGATTACTACCCTACCAAGCTCAAAGGAGACATGCAAACAGGTTTTAGTTGGGTACAGTCCCGAGCCACATGGAGGCAGTGAGCGAATCTTCAGGGGTTCGTCTCTCCCGGTATTGGGGGTGAGGTCGCGCTGTGTCTAGGAGAGCCAGAACATGAAAAGTCCTTGGCCAAGACAGGAGATTTACTGGTAGGTATTCCAGTAGTATCTTAGGGTGTTCTGGGCTGATCTCTGATACGGCTTGTACCGCTTTTGGGGGTCTGACTTTTACCAACCCACTAGGCCCGCCATGCGATGCTCATAGACGAACGGACCGGACTGTACGGATATTGTAACTGACAGGCTCAGTAGGGTGTCAGGATGAGTTCGCTCATTGACGTCCCTTTTGGTCAATAGCTGGTAGCCCGTCACGTATGGCTAATACCTCTGACGTGCTAGTGGTTAAATCTACAGCCATAGTATTGACGAGTCTTTAGAGTCCCCCACATTCAGTTACTCAAGTTTTCTGGCGAAACGCTGTAGAGGCCGTATGGAGGTATGGCAGGGTTCGATCAGATACGTGCGGTATTGCACGGATCAGGATCAGACGGTTAATACTAGCGGGCTTTGGTTTAAGCCGGATCCTAGTATTGTACAATGTAGATTTTGTCTCATTGCATTTGTATTTCAGTCGGAATACAAATGCGGGTGTGTATACACAGTATCGGGGTTTTCCTGTAATTTATTACAGGACCAGTTTTTTGGAGTTGCCAGTTTACTTTCCGTTTCGGCCATATTTCTTTGTATCTTTCATTGGACGAAGATTGGTGGAGGAGGGCTTATTTGCAATTGTGCAAATAAGCATTTGTGGAGGGCGTTCTTTACATTTTGTTGCATCATGATGGGTGCACCATCCATTGACTTGATTTATCCATCATGGCTTGACTTTTGTATGATCATGGTTAATGATGATGGAGGGTTATGATAATGGAGTGAGGATTGGTTTTTGATGATCACACTTTCTCTCTCCTTGTTGTATGATTGCTCCCCCCTTTTGTTTTCCTCTCCCCATTCTTTCATTCCATAGTCTTGGCCGGCCACTTCCATGTGGGGCTGTCCAATTTTTGAGAGGTGAGAAATGTGTCTCATTTCCATGCTAAAAATCATTTTGTTCATCCAAAAAGTTGATAGTTCTTTTCCTCCACCAAAAAGGCAGCCAAAACCCCCAATGAGACATATAGATCTTCACACTGTTCTACAGCAAATCTTGGGCACGTCGGCTCGCCAACTTCGTACCCGAGTTGCCTCGGTATAGAGGTGGGAGCCTGTAAAAGAAGCAGGCGACGTGGTGCCCTTCCGGCGAGGAGGTGGAGACCGGACATTCCGCGGAAGATCGGGACGACGGCGAGAAGACCGGAGGACACGGATCACTCAGTATATCTCTCTTCCCCATCTTGTAGTTAGCTAGGACTAGTTTAATGGCACGATCCAGGTTTATAGTGCGCGGTGGTGCCGGTTTGAAAAATTAAAGTTAAGCATCGCTTCCGCATTCCCGCGTCGGATTGACGGCCGGGGCGCCGCCGTGCACTTACACTGGTATCAGAGCCTCGCCATTAACATAGTCTAGCTTTGTCTAATGTGTTTTACATTTCCGATCGATCAAAAATTCCAAAATCCGCGTTTTCTCATGCATCAGTTCTCTGTTAAAATTTTTTGGGCTCCAAAAATTTTTCAGTGTGTTGCAGAAGTATGTGCAGGGACTTTTAAGCCTACTGTAAAAATTCGACAACATGATTCAACAAGAAGACCGCGGAACCGCGGCCAAAACCCCCTTGCGGCCGCGGTTCCGCGACTGTTCTATGTTATCATTGTGCCATTTTTTTCCAGTGGGCTTTTGGGCTGAAAATAGGGGTTTTGGAATATTATTTTTGGGCCCAGAATTTCTTTAAGTGCTACAGTAAATCTTGGGGGTCCACTTGATAAAATTTAATCGATCGGATATTTTAAACACATTAGTTCACAGTATTTACATTATATCTGCGACCGTGAATGTCACTTGATCGGTAAATCCGGTCTAACTGCTATAACCCGGTTAGACGGATTTGCGAACGTGACATTCACGTTGATGTTCTGTGTATTGCTGTGATGTTGCGGATTGGTCGTGGGGGATAGACTGGATGAAGTGGTAGTACAGTTTTGTTGTATTATGTACATTTGATATTGCGGGGCGAGCGTCCGACATGTGGACTGCCGTCACTGCCTATTTGTATTATTATTTTGGGGCACGACCAGGTTGCGGTTGATGTACCCGTTGTATGTATATTTTACTTTCTGTACTAGGATTACCCCGCGGAGGTGTCCACGGATAGCCGGGTTCTAGAGGGCAACGGGCCCGCATCTCATGGCATTGAGACGGAGGGGGCTTCACTCTAGAATTGGCGGGCTATTCGCCACACTCGTAGGGGGTACAGGTTGACCCAGGAGGGGTGCCCAAGTTACCGGATTCCGTGAAGTGCTGGGTGGTCCATTCACGGTGCTGAAGGGGGCTGCCTCACTTCAGGTTTTGGCGGGTAACTTGCCGTTCCCGTAGGGGTCTAGGATTTCATTGCACAGGCTATCCACACGACCAGGGAAACGTCGGGTTTCAGTAGTGGCTCTGTGAAACCCGGGGATCCCAGATATCTCTATTGTTCTGTGATGCTGTACATTTCTGTGATGTTGCATTTTATCACGCCTTGAGCGAAATATAATATATTGGTATATATATTAGTAGATGTTGTATATGTTTTGCATCTGCGCTAGTCCAGTCCCCGCTCTGTCGTTAGTTAGCTAACCTAACGGGTAATGACGGGACCCAGTGGCGAATACGGATGGCATATACGTACATCAGTATATTTCCGTTCTTCGTGGTGTGATCAATTGATGGGACTGCGTTGATTCGGATCAATGCAAGTTAAAAACAAACCTAATCTGATGTTGTTGGAACACTTTCCAAAAAGCTGTTATTGCAAGGACGTTCTCTTTTGTTTTGCATCATGGTATTCAGTTGGAATATCCTTCTCCTCAGTCGACGAGGCAAGGGCCGAGATCCCTTCACCGGGAGTGACCCCTTGGACAAAAAGTTTGCGTCAGGGAAATGACTTCACTATAGCCGATTACTTTTGCTTTGAACCGTGGTATTCAGTTGGAATATCTTGCACCTCATTCTACGGGGAAAGAGCCGAGATCCCTTCACCGGGAGTGACCTCTTTAGCAACGGTTTTCGTCACTATATTTTTAAAAGCTATCCGTTCCTTCAACGATATCAAGTTCATTACGTTAAAGGTTTTCTCCAGAAATCATTCGTAGCCCTCCGTCATTTCAGTTAAATATTCGGTAGTATTCAAGCTATGTATTTTGACCTCACGCCAAGGCATAGTGTTTGGTAGCTGCCGGGTATTTATCTGTTGCATAGATAGATGCGTTGGTTTGGGACAGTCGTACTACTATTTTGGCCTACGTCAAGGGTATGTACGGGTGGGTTCAAATTAACCTGGACAATGACGGGTAGAACTTGACATGTGACTTATGATATTTTGACCTCACGCCAAGGTCATAAGAGCATGGGGCAAAAATCACATCGGGAGTTTCTAAAGAAACTGAAACTTGCCAGATATGCGCATACCTTCTGGAGTGTAATGACGTGAGCGGATTCCGTCACGTTATCATGCGATGATAGTTGGATCCCGATTCCCACTGATGAGTTAGTTTACTCCTCGGGTGATCCCAACTAATTCTTCTTTCAGGTTTGGAGGAGAATTTGAGGTTACAGTTGGAGGTTTCCAGATTAGATAAATTGGTAACCATTCTGATCTAGGTTAGAGTGCACGCTGGGTGTTTCTTTTCTCTCTCTCTTTGGCAGCGACCATTCACCCGACCCTAAGACTATGACTCAGTAACCAAGTGGACTGAACCTTCTTAAACACTGGCTTTTGGATTGTCAGAGCTGCAAACTTCATTGCCACTCCTACTTTTACCCTTTTCTCCAGGACACCCCGTATTATTACGAACGTCCACTTCCATTGGACAAAACCATCGTATGGTTATATATGAACTCAAAGGAATTTATTCGAGGATGGTTTCCGGTTCTGGAGAAAATGAATAGGACTATTCAGTTGTCTTTTCCTTTTACCTTCTCTCAGGTTGCGAGTACTCCTTAGTTTAGGAGATAGTACACCTATTACGCAAATTGGATAGTCTTCTTCCAAACCTTAGGCTGGTGCCGAACGGTGGGGATGAAGAAAACCAATTAGCATAACGATGGTCTGCATAAGGTATTATGTAAAGACAAAGAAAGGGATTAGTAAGAGGGCAAAGTAAATTGCGACTGCTATTCACGACCAGACCAACTATTTCTTCGCCAATCCTAAATCACTTTTGTATTTCTCCAGGACACTCTGTATCACTAAGAAGATCCACAGTTTATTGGATACTCCATCGTATGGTTATATACGAACTCGAAAGGAACTTGTTTCAGTTCGAGGATGGATTCTGGTTCAAGAGAAATAGGAATAAGTTTTATTCGGTTGTCTTTTATTTTCACCTTCTCTCGAATTGCGAGTGCTCCTAGGATTAGGACAATACACCCATTATGCTTATTGGATAGTCTTCTTCCAAACCATAGGCTGGTGCCGAACGGTAGGGAAGGAAGAAAACCACTTGGCCTAAAAGGGTGTGCAGAAGGTAATGACTAAAGACATAGAAAGGGATTTGGAAAGATGGCAAAGAATTACACGGTTATATTCGTGAATCTGGATAATGGAAGAGGCATTACTAGGAATACTGGAATACCCCATTGAAACATTTCAATGTTTCAGTTTCACTGTGTACTGTTAAAAGAAAACTGATTTCCCAATTAGACACTTGCTCCAAGGTATGTATTTACCAGGTTTGATCTCACATCTGTATGGTTTTACAGATGTTGAGTGGGAGTAAGTTATTGGGAATTGGGTGATCATCCTCATTATATCGGGATTCGTTGTAATTGGTGATATTTGAGGAAGTCACCTGGGTTGTTTGCCGGACGGCAAATATTTGGTTTTGAATATCCGCTGTCATGCACCAATTTCAAATTGATATATCTGTATGTCTATTTTTATAGAGTGAGATATACCTTTTTGAAATTATGTCTACGACATTTACCTATATCAGTGGATGGTTAGGTAAGGAGCATTAAACAACGGTGTAATTCTTCTTAACCAAAAGTACAGTTTTCAACCTACGACACACAGTGAATGAGTTATTAGACTCAAGGGACTTATACAGAGTATTGTATGTTGTCCAGTATCCATTAGGACAGAGGGGTTGGTCCTCGTACTAGATTCTGTTTACTTGTGACTTCTCTGGTTCTTAGACATGTGTTTCGTAGAAACACAAGGTCTGAGTTTTGAGAAGTTATAGGTATAAGAATAGAGTAGAGAACCAGGTGTTGCAAGTATCGGGATTTTTCAAGGTGATCGAAGATGTAGATACTTGTTTGTGGTATTCAGTTAATAGTAATGACTAAGAGAACTTGCTTCTCTTTCAGGTTACTCATAATTGGAAGTACTCCTAAGTTGAGTAACGCTATCGGCCTCCTTCCATTTAGCAGACATGCACTGGGGACAGATGCATGATTTGAATCTGGTTCAATTAAATCAGTGCCTATGGTTCTATATTGGATATGGAACAGTTCATATCTTAACGATGTTAAGGTACGGGGAGTTGTCCGGCTTATGATTAAAACCAGACACTGGACAACTCAAGGCACGTTTCTGTAATGGCTGTTTGTGGGTTGACCCAGGCTATGACGAGGGTTGACTTTCTACCATCTGGCAGATCAATAGTGATATTGTTCTAGACTCGCCACAGTATTAATAAAAATGGATTTTTTCAGAAAACAGTAGTGGGAGTATGGTAGAACTGGAAGTGATTCCAGAACCACAAACGATTACTGAAGATTTGATAGGAACCTAAAGATTCAATCTGGTTTGACATTCCATTGGCCACTCCGCAGATACGGTGGGTAACTTCAGGCACCCGAGAGGTACTCCGGTAGCCTCATGGACGGTGACAGGGAAGTTCTTGTTTACCCAGACTTACCATTGCTGTTGTTCCAGACTGTGAGACCCGGCAGGAGGATGGGTATAGCGTTGTTCTAAACTAGCTTTAGAAGTGTACGTCTACATAACTCTGCCAGAGGGTTGTCGTAGTCAGTGGGAGCAGCGGAAGCATTGGTGGACATGTGGCTTATGTCTATTTATAGACTAAAGCAGATGTAGCGGAGATAGATCATCTATTTCTGGTATGACAGTCATAGGTTTGACTTCATCAGAATAGGGGATGGATCTGTTAAGAAGGTAGTAGGGTGTGATGCCATGGTATTTGGATGACATACACAGAGTAGGAAGTGATATTCCTATACTACGATCGGTTATACTTTGGTCGTCACACAGTGGTTTCTCCACATGGGACTTGGACATTATATCAGACATACTGGTTACTAGATCTATGGTTTTAGATCTAGATTTGGATGGTTTCCTAATCTGGGTACTTAGACAGCATTCTAAGAGTATTTAGAATGGACGACTCCTGGCACGGTAGTGTACCTGCAGGTGATGGAGTCACCCTCTCTAAAGGTGTCTTACAGACTAAAGCGGAGAGGGATGTGCATGATTGGAAGATCATTTGCTTAGACAACTGAGTCAATCATGAGATGTCAAGTACCACACCAGATGTTGTTCTTGCACTAGATGCAATAAGTTGACATTGATCCAATCCTGGAGAAACAGTCGGAAGCAGTTTTAAAACATAAGTGGATGTTCTAGGGATATGATAACGACAGCCTCATGAAGGAGACAGTTATCATTCCAGGCTTCCAAGGTGACCTGGACGACAAGGAGGTTGTCAGAGTTATAGTTTTTCCTTCTGACGAGGGACAGTATTTTGGACAGGTGGTCCAAGGCAATACTGAGGGAGGCATGGCGCAGGATACTGATTAAGTTCAGTTGACGATACAGTCTAAGAAGTTTGGATTTGGAGTTCAATTATGAGCTAGGTCCCATCAGACATCCGGGCACATTCTAAGACAGGTATTGCTCATTTCGGGTGATGGTTTTCTCCGCGAACTTGAGATATAGAGAGACAAAGAAAGAAACATCAAAGCGGATCCACTCACTGAGGCTATTCCTCGAACGCAATAGTTTCGCAAACGAGGTTTGTGAGACTGACTAGTAGAGGAGTTGGGTGTTCGGTATCACACGGGCTATGAGTATGCGACATCGCAATAATTAGCCTTGATTGCAAGTGGGAGATTGTTGGAGATAGTGCCCTCAGAGTCAATTATTGGATCACAAGCATGTGATTGCAATGATTGAGGGAGGACCTATTCCGGTAGGATAGTCTTACTCAAGATGATAGTATGCTATCTGGTTTATCTTTATCATCATGTACTGCTTTAGGTGACCTGACAGGTCGCTATTACACGTTGGTAGAGCCCCTAGGATTCTTGCTTCACTGCCAGCAGTATGAGGGCGATCATATACGTGGGAGCTGGTAGTCTATAAGCACATTTTTAAAAGGTCCCTAGTCGTGGGAGTTTCGAGACAGGGCATCGATACTCCAGAGTAGACTAGTGTATATTGTCGAGACCCCGATGAGGGGTGGTGGCCGGTCTCACAAGCCACTGGTGTCAGTTGGATCACCTATGATGTATACAGGTGCTCATTGGGTTATGAGTACACCGGACAGGACTCGCCGGGAACATGCTAGTTGGTCTTATACCTGACGTCAGATAGCAGTTCCCTGGTGACATGTGTACAGGTTAGTTCATCGACCTGAGGATCGCCATTTGTCTCGTGTGAGTTCCCACTGTACTTTGATTACTACCCTACCACGCTCAAAGGAGACGTGCAAACAGGTTTTAGTTGGGTATAGTCCTGAGCTACATGGAAGTAGTGAGCGGATCTTCAGGGGTTCGTCTCTCCCGGTATTGGGGGTGAGGTCGCGCTGTGTCTAGGAGAGCCAGAACATGAAAAGTCCTTGGCCAAGGCAGGAGATTTACTGGTAGGTATTCCAGTAGTATCTCAGGGTGTTCTGGGCTGATCTCTGACACGACTTGTACCGCTTTTGGGGGTCTGACTTTTACCAACCCCCAAGGCCCGCCATGCGATGCTCATAGACGAACGGACCGGACTGTACGGATATTGTCACTGACAGGCTCAGTAGGGTGTCAAGATGAGTTCGCTCATCGACGTCCCTTTTGGTCAATAGCTGGTAGCCCGTCACGTATGGATAATACCTCTGACGTGCTAGTGGTTAAATCCACAGCCATAGTATTGACGAGTCTTTAAAGTCCCCCACATTCAGTTACTCAAGTTTTCGGGCAAAACGCTGTAGAGTCCGTATGGAGGTATGGCAGGGTTCGATCAGATACGTGCGGTATTGCACGGATCAAGATCGGACGGTTAATACTAGCGGGCTTTGGTTTAAGCCGGATCCTAGTATTGTACAGTGTAGATTTTGTCTCATTGCATTTGTATTTCGGTCGGAATACAAATGCGGGTGTGTATACACAGTATCGGGATTTTCCTGTAATTTATTACAGGACCAGTTTTTTGGAGTTGCCAGTTTGCTTTCCGTTTCGGCCATATTTCTTTGTATCTTTCATTGGCCGAAGATTGGTGGAGGAGGGCTTATTTGCAATTGTGCAAATAAGCATTTGTGGAGGGTGTTCTTTACATTTTGTTGCATCATGATGGGTGCACCATCCATTGACTTGATTTATCCATCATGGCTTGACTTTTGTATAATCATGGTTAATGATGATGGAGGGTTATGATAATAGAGTGAGGATTGGTTTTTGATGATCACACTTTCTCTCTCCTTGTTGTATGACTGCTCCCCCCTTTTGTTTTCCTCTCCCCATTCTTTCATTCCATAGTCTTGGCCGGCCACTTCCATGTGGGGCTGTCCAATTTTTGAGAGGTGAGAAATGTGTCTCATTTCCATGCTAAAAATCCTTTTGTTCATCCAAAAAGTTGATAGTTCTTTTCCTCCACCAAAAAGGCAACCAAAACCCCAAATGAGACATATAGATCTTCACACTGTTCTACAGCAAATCTTGGGCACGTCGGCTCGCCAACTTCGTGCCCGAGTTGCCTCGGTATAGAGGTGGGAGCCCGTAAAAGAAGCAGGCGACGTGGTGCCCTTCCGGCGAGGAGGTGGAGACCGGACATTCCGCGGGAGATCGGGACGATGGCGAGAAGACCGGATGACACGGATCACTCGGTATATCTCTCTTCCCCATCTTGTAGTTAGCTAGGACTAGTTTAATGGCCCGATCCGGGTTTATAGTGCGCGGTGGTGCCAGTTTGAAAAATTAAAGTTAAGCATCGCTTCCGCATTCCGGCGTCGGATTGACGGCCGGGGCGCCGCCGTGCACTTACACTTTTACCGCTTAATTCGTGTTGAAGTCTTGAACCTTACGCTGCCTTTGTTCTTTATGAAATCGTCCATTGATCTTCGTTTAGTCTTCAAACTGTAGGCATGATCAAGATCTTTCCACTTGTTGGTCGTAGTCTTACTTTTGTATCGTCTTTTCATCGTTTTCACTGTTTTTGTTCCGAGAACCTGTAACCTGCAACTATGTAGCAGACATGGATCAAAAGCACCTGTTTATTTGTAAAATGAATAAGAATAGGGAATATAATAATGCAAAATTATGGTATGAACAAATACCCCCAAACTTATCTTTTGCTCGTCCTCGAGCAAACCTAGTTTTATTCTTGAAAAAGACCCAGCCTCACTTTCGCAGGGAAACGCGATTGCACTGAGCTCGTGCAACAAGCCATTAAACCTCTAGGTGTCCCTAGTAGGAGGAGTGTTGTCTCCTGAGGGTTTTCAGCGGATACTACATACAAAATCCTATCAATTCGGCTTATCGACTTTTATTCTCCAATTAGGTTTTCTAACAAGAACTCTATTAACTTCGACTCAGAAATTATCCACCCGTATTTTTCACGCTTCCTTATTATTTAACTTAAGATTATATATGTTCTGTAGATTTACTTAGCTTTTAGCATCTTTTAAGTTTTCCTTCTAGGGTTCTATCTCGACTTAGGAATTTTTATCATCTCTATTAAAGATATAAGTCCTATTTTTCATTCCTATCTCTTATCTAAACCCCAATCACATACCCCTACGTGTGTGTATATATAACCCCTACACTTGGAAATTCAAATCAAGCTATCATACTCTTGTCCGTCATCCAAAGCACTTCTTAATTGGTGAATTTTTAGATGAAATTTGCTCACACATCCTTCATGCGACCGTTAATACTTCTTGAGGTACCAACAACCGATTACAAAATGTGTTTGCACATTAAAGCGTAATTCCTAGTCTTGTAACACCTAAGGCTTTAGCAGTGACTCCCAAACCAGTTGGTCTAAGGCACTAGGTGATGAAGCACCCTCGCTAAATATTTTTTTCTATTTTTGCAGCCTTAAGTAATTACAAAAACCAGTGTTCATTTTTTTTATTCATTATTCACACTTGTATTTTATTTTATTTTTCTTCGCACTAAGGACTTTAGACAAGAGCATTTCAAGGTCTCTTCTACTATTCCAAGTTTCAAGGTTCGTGTTTGTGCAATTTGTAGGGTATATATTTTCAGAATTTAGAATTAAGGTTCAGAATTATTTTTCAGACTTACACTTCAAATAAAAATTCAATACTTTTCTCTTATTTTGACTTATCCCTAGAACTGAACTCAAAATTTGCCTATTTCTAAATAAACTACAAGGACATGTATTTTCTACCGTTAAACTTTAAGAAAGGTTATTTTTAGGGTTTTTAATTTACTAAGTTTAGGGATCTAGTTTTTCCTAGCTAGTTAACCGTCTTGTCAAACTTAAGTTAATTATGGCAAAAATTGAATGTTTTAATTTTTATAATTTTTCAGTTTTTATTTGATTTTAAAATAAGTATGCAAATGCAAAATTATACATATGAATGCGAAGAAAGAAAGCTTACCGAGCATACCCCCAACCTTAAACTTGACAGTGTCCTCACTGTCAGGCTACGCCAAGAGGGTAAAAATTGTCGGCACTCCACTATTTATTTTTTTATATTTACAAGTTGTAAACGTACCCCCCAATCATACGGTTGGCTAAAAATCATTTTCTTTTAAGAGCCAACATAATCTCCCCCAAACTTGAATTAAACAATTTTACAAGTCAATGCCAAGCTTTGCAAAGGCCAAAAGTCAATACCAACCATTCGAAGAATTTATCAGTGAAACACAGTGGTCGGTGGAAGAACGTGTTAAATAGAGCCAAGAAGAAGTGGAGAAAAGATAAGTGGTGGTATGGAAAGAGTTTGCGTGAACGTGAATGTGAGAAGATAAGAGGTGAAGATAAATAAAAACGAGAATGTGAATGATCAGAAATGAGTGGAATATTGATATTCTCGTATTTTATTAGAAGAAAATATGGTGGTTCAACTTCTATAGGTGGAGGTTGATTAACCACAAAATCCCTGAGATGTTTCTGTGGATCCTTTACTAGCTTGGCATCATCCATCATATGCATATGATATTTAATTATGAGGGAACTAATCTCCTCGATGTCAGCCATAGTCCAGCTGAAAGCTTGCCGGTTATTTTGTAAGACCATTAAAAGGGCTTTCTCTTGCTCGAGAGCTAGAGATGCCAATATGATAACGGGAAAGGTCTCATTCTCACCTAGGTAAGCGTATTTAAGGTGAGACGGCAGAAGCTTGAGTTCGAGTTTCGGAGGCGAAACAATTGAAAGTAAAATTGGGGAGGCTATCTCAAACTCAAATGATTCAAACAATGGTTCGAAATCACTGTAAGCTACCGAATCGGATGGTTCAACTAACTTATCCAAAAATTCAAAGGACTCATACTCGGGAGGTGAGTCGTCCAAATCGTCCGAAAAAGCGAAACACTCGTAATCGTTATCGGTTGTGCAAACTGTGTCAGATTTAAGGAGGGACACACTAGTGGCGTCAAAACTGTGGTTATCGAACGGAATTTTTTCAAGCTCGCAGTTCTCCTGTGTGATTTCGTGGATCAATCAAACTTCTCGTATACTAGCTTTAGGCATGGAGGGCAGACTTCCTATCTTGTAAATATTGAACTCACTAGACATCTTCCCGAAGGATAGAGTTATAGAGCCATTGCGACAATTGATTACGACATTGGAAGTGGCCAAAAATGGTCGACCGAGGATCACCGGAATTTTGTTCCGTGGGTTAGCAACAGGTTGTGTGTCCATAACAATAAAATCAACAGGGAATATGAAGTCCCCTGCTTTGATCAACATATCCTCTAACTCACCCCTAGGATGGGTGATTGATCGATCAGCCATTTGGAGAGTACAATGAGTGGGTTTCAACTCTCCAACACCTAATTGCTCATATACGGAGTCGGGAAGCAGGTGAACACTAGAACCAAGATCTAAAAGTGCTCGATTGATATTCTTATTCCCAATTGTTATTGAAATTGTAGGACAACCAGGGTCCTTTCGTTTTTGGGGTAAGGGTTGAGGTTGGTTAATAGCATTGCTCACGGCACTAGCTACAAGCACTTTCTTCGGTATCTGAGACTTTCTCTTTGAGGTGCATAAGACCTTTAAGATTTTCGCGTAAGAAGAGACCTGTTGGATTGCATCCAAGAGAGGTATGTTTATGTTAACCTGTTTGAATAACTCCACAATCTTCTCCATTTGTGGAGTTGGTTTATTGGATCTCAACCTGTTTGGAAAAGGAACATTTTGAAAATTTGTTGAGTCCAATGTGTGTGGAGTAGATTGCGGAGTTGGAACGGATCCCAGTATGGGTGTGTTCTTGAAGTGAGATGTGGGTCCGTTCGAATTAGAAGAAGAAGAGCCTTTTGAAGAATGAAGAACAGGCTCTGACGAAGAAGATGAAGATGAAGAAGAAGCAGAAGAACCACCAACAGGGGTGTCATTACTAATACCCTCGTTATTGTGCAACACACTTCCAGATCTCAACGTGGTCACAGCATTTACATTATTATTTTGTTGTTCATATGCAACATGTGCATTATGTGCGTGACCGGGATTTGGCAATGGTTGAGATGGAAGCTTTCCCTTTTCTCGCTCGCTCAACGCAGCATTTAGTTGTGCAATTTGGCCCTCGATTGATTTGATACTTTGATCATGTGAAGAATTGTTGTGCACCAATGACTGAATGGAAGTCTCCAACTTTGCTGCGGATTGTGTAGATTGTTTTAGAAATGCATCTAGATTTCTTTCTAGCGAGGTAACCTTATCGTCATTTGGTTGAACAAAATTGTTTGGAGGGTAAGAGTTGTTGGGCACAAAATTGTTCATTTGGTTTGGATAAGGTTGTGGTTGGAAAGGTTGCTGGTATTGAGTTTGTTGTGGTGCTTGTTGTTGTGGAGGAGGAGGCCGTTGAAAGTTGTTATTGCCTTGGAATTGATTCCAATCAAAATTTGGGTGGCTCCTCCAACCAGGATTATAAGTTGAAGAGTACGGATCATTTCTTTGTCTTTGCTGAAAGGCAGCATTGACTTGATCTTGTCCTTGAACAGGAGGATTGTAAGGACACTCTTCAGTAAGATGTGACGGATCCGAACAACAAGTGCAAATAGTTCATGGGGGTAAAGCAGGGGCAGGAGAAGGCGATGAGATTTTGGTCTCAATTGCTTCTAGCTTTTTCGTAAGTGCAGCCATTTCGGCCTTCATTGCAATCGACATATCTACTTGATGTATGCCTGCCCTTGACTGACCAACAGAAGAAGATGGGGTGGTCTTGGTGTTTTCCCACTGAAGTGTTTGTTCAGCAAGATCGTCGAGAAACTGCCAAGCTTCCTCGCTATATTTTGTTAGAAAGTGACCTTGACAAATGGTTTCCAACAATTGCTTCGTTGCTGGGTTCAATCCTTCGTATAAAGTTTGGCAAAGTTGCCAATTTTCGATACCGTAGTGAGGGCATTGAACAAGTAGGTCTTTAAATCTTTCAAAACACTTCCAAAAGGGTTCGGAAGGAAGCTGGGAAAATTGAATAATCTCATTGCGAATTCTCGCGGTCTTGTGATGTGGGTAAAACTTTTTTTAGAAAAGCTTTAACAAACCCTTCCCAATTTTTAATCGAGTGTGATGCTGTGCTATATAACCATTTCTCAGCTAGGTCACATAAAGTGAATGGAATGACACGTAGCCTGATAGCATCATCAGAAAGTTGTGTTGTCTTCATCATTGAGCAAACGTTTTGGAATTTGTTTATGAAGATATAGGCATCTTCGGATTCCAGTCCGTGAAATTTTGGCAACATGTTGATGAAGTGGGGTTTGATCTCAAAATTGTCCCCATTTGCCGGTGGGAGTGAAAGACAAGTAGGTAAGGAGGTGCGAATAGGGTAGAAAAGATCCTGGAGCACGATTCGTTGGGGCGCTTCAACGGGTGGGCGTTGTGGTTTATTCGCACCTAGTGGAGGTGGAATCAGTCCCGCGGGTAAGGTGTTGTTAGGATTAAATCCCGACATCTCCTTAGAAAATGAAGAATTTGAAGGTGAAGGTAAGGAAGTGGAAGGAATTTCGACTTCGGAGTTGAAAGCGTCGTCGGTCGGTACCAACGAAACACGGACCAATCGGGCACTAGTGTCCCTAGTCCAACCGGACATACACTAAAGAGGTAGTGTAGTCAAAAGTGGAAAACAGAATGTGGGGGTAAGAAAACTTCAATGGAAAGAAAGTGGGTGTAAGTGGGGTGCACGGATTTCTTAGCGACAAGTTGGAAGTTTTTTGTAAAATTTTTTTCCTTTTTTCTTTTTGTGTGTGTTTTTTTTATGTGGAGCTTTTTGCAAAAAAGATTTTTGATAAAAGGCTTAGACACACGTTCAATCACACATGCATAATCAAGCTTAGATCTAGGGTCACCTAGGTCAGCTAGACAGCTCCTAACTGTTCCAAAGGGCAAGAAATAGGACCTCAAACCGCCTCTTCACCACCAATTTTGGCCAGGTAAGCACAAGTAGTGAAAGGAGGGATCCACTCACGAATCACCGTGAGGCGGGCTTTTTAAAGTTACCTCTCCCTACCTGTATTCCTAGGCACCACAAAATCAGGTTAGGATCAACGGTCGATGCCTACAACTATTCCTTTGTCCTATTGAGCGCGAAGTCCTTAGGTCCGAGTCTAATCTTTTTTAATTAATTGATGGTTAATGCAATATGCCTTATGTGATTTTTGGGGTCCTGGGAAAGGTGATGAAATCCCCACCCAATCTGGATTGGTGTTCAAGCCCCTTAAAGTCAATTTAAATATGCAAAGCAGTAAACACAATCACTTGCAAACAAATTTTTTTTTAATTATTGCGGCGCAAAGAATCCTGCACAAGATCAAGTTATTGGAGAAGGGAGAGAAATTTTTGCACAAAGAACCCTGCAGGAAAATATTTCAGAGGATATCAGGGGGTCCAGAAGAAGAAAAGATGCTTACAGAGATTTTTTTCAAATGATGATGTCATCAACAAGCGGCGGTTCCGCGGTCAAACGGGTCCAAGCGCGGCGGTTCCGCGGTCAAACGGTTGACTCGGGCCTCCAAACTTCTTCTGTTGTCTCTTACGGTCCTCCTCTGTTTGTTCAGATTTGCTGTTTTGCTCTCTGGATTTTTCCAGATCCGAACTCGTTCGTTGATCCTGCAAAATTCACACGAAACACCCTTCAAAAAATAACAAGATGATAAAATTTTTATATTTTTTAATTTTTATGATTTTATGATTTTATATTAACCCGAAATTGCAAAAAGAAAATACTACGCCATCCCCGGCAACGCCATTTGATTTTAGAGATTTTTTGCGCTTACGAGTTTTAAAAAGATAATCAAAGAATATTTTATTTTAAAAAAATGGATCAAAAGCACCTGTTTATTTGTAAAATGAATAAGAATGGGGAATATAATATTGCAAAATTATAGTATGAACAACTACCAGCGTTGTGATGGCGGTCACACAAGTGAGGGCTGGGTAGTCTATAAGCACATCCTTATACAGGTCCCTAGTCATAGGATTATCGAGACAGGGCATCGATACTCCAGAGTAGACTAGTGTATACGCTTCTCATCCCAGCAGGGGAGATGGTCTGTCCCATATCCATTAGTACGTCGTACTGGAGATAGTATGCAGATGCTCGTTAGGTTACGAGTACACTGGACATGACTCGTTGGGAACTGTTGGTTGGTATTATACCTTTCATCAGGTAGCAGTTCCCAGGTGACATGAGTACAGCTTAGTCCGTTGACTTGACACTGCTACTTCGCCTCAAATGCGTTCCCACTGTTCTTAGATTGCTACCCTACCACGGCTCTATTGAGTCGTACAAACAGGTAGTAGTTGGGTGCAGTCCCGAAGCATTTAGAGGCAGTGGCGGTTAGATAGGATTCGTCTCTCCCGGTATTGGGGGTTGATATCGCGCTGTGTTTGGAGAGCCATTACACAAAGTCCCTGGCCAGGGCAAGTGAGATTTACTGGTAGGTATTCCAGTAGTTTCTCAGGGTGTTTTGGGCTACACTCCGACACGACTTATACCGCTATTAGGGGTCTGACGTTTGCCACCCTCCTAGGCCCGATATGAAATTCTCTTTGACAAACTGTTAGTTATGTATATGCCCTAGAGGCCATTGTTGTACATATGATGTATATTATAATGGATGCTTGGATATATATAGAGATGACTTTCTTGCTCGTCATGATAGTATGCTATTTGGTTTCACTTTATCTTAACATGTTGACTTGTATTGGTTTACTGTTTTTCTCTCACATGTTGATAAAGACCTTAGGATCTGTACTCGACTGCTGGGACTATGATGAGATCATACTAGTGGGGCCACGGTAGTCGATGAGTACATCCTATAACTGTTCCTAGTCGAGGGTATATCGAGACAGGGCATCGATACACCAAAGTAGACTAGCGTATACGCATCTTGACCCATATGATGGGCGATGGATGATCCCATATCCATCGGTGTTTGACATCAGAGATGGTGTACGGGTGCTCAGTGGAGACTGGGTACACTGGACGGACTCGCCGAGAACTCCCAGATGGTGATATACCACACGTCAGATGGCAGTTCTCCGGTGACACCGGTACAGGGTAGTCTGTAGACCCGAGATCGTCATAGAGTCTTGTGTGATTCCCACTGTGCTTTGATTTCCACCTTACCACGTCCAAGAGGGCGTGCAAAATGGTGGCTTTTGGGTACAGTCCCGAATCACATGGAGGCAATGAGCGATAGGAGGGGATTCGTCTCTCCCGGTATAGGGAGTTGATGTTGTGCTGTGTTCGATTGGCTATAACTGGAAGTCCCTGGCCAGGGCTGATATAGAGATTTACTGGTAAGTGTAACTAGTAGTTTCTCGACCCGTTATGAGCCAAACATCGACACGACTTATCGGTTACTGGGGTCTGATGTTTACCACCCCTAGACTTGATATGCGACATATCAGACGAACAGACCGGACTGTACGGGAGTGTTACTGATCGGATTCACAGGAGAACGCACAGGCTAGCTTGTTGATCTTCTGATCGCTCAATACCTGGGTGGCTGTTACGTTTAGCTGACCGCTTGCAGCTTGTGGGTGTTTGATATGATCATCACCTGCTACCGGCGTATTGACGATTCTTTAGAGTCCTACACAGAGGTTTCTTGGCTCAGGCGAAACGGAGTAGAGGCACATATGTGATATGTGCAGGACCGAGAATAAGGCGATATGAGATACCGTATTATATTCTCGCGATATTCAGATATGAACCGGGTCATCGGATCAATTGTTGATTCGATGAATCGGTACATGATATATTAGTCGGTAATATTCGATATAGCCGGATCGTCGGATCAAGTGTTGATTCGATGATTTAATATATAATAATATATATGATATATTGTATTACATTATCTAATATTGGCTCGTTTTATTATTTCATTTTCTCACTGGACGATACATTGATATATATGCGATATATGTTAATTGTATTATTTTCTTTTGTTGCAAATATATAATATATATGTGATATATATTATTGTGACATGATATGATTTATTGTTAAACATGTTTAAGGATGATTAAATGAGGTTAGGGTTTGATTAGGGTTAGTTGCTTCATGCACCTTCTAAAAGCAATTTCTTTTGTCATGGTTAAGATATTTGTTGATGACACATTATCTAACCCAACCAAACCCTAACTCTAGTTTATTCTCTACACATTATTAGCCACTCATCCTTGACCATGGTTTACATATCAATCATATAGCTTTATTTTCTATTCATCACAAAAGGATTATTATCATTTTATCTTTTCCATTATCATCTTCTTCTCTCTTGAAAAAGCTTACTTGAAATTCTTTATGTGATGAATAAATATGAGAAAATGATTTAAAAAGAAAGCAAAAATACTACTCTCTCATCCTCATCTCATCTAGCCCATGAGATTAGTGTGTTCATCTCTTTAGAGTGAGAAAGCTTGAGTCTTTGCAACTTCGACGTAGATCATCGGAGATTTGGAACACTTCAAGCTAGCATGGGTCGTTCGAGTCGTGGAGCCTCTCATGAGTCCGGGAGATCGTGGATCGCGGCAAAGGGACTTCTACTCGGAGCTTGTGAAGCGAAGGAGCGGACTACAAAGGTTGTAATCCCTCACACTTAGATAAAAAGTTATCATCTTGCATGTTTAACCCTAATAATCTAGCAAAGATCTCGGCTTTGGGTTGTTCGGCACGTCTAAATTTTTATCCGAGCATGTTTGATGCCTTAGGAACCTTCACAAGAGTGCCTAGGAACCCTACAGTGGTATCAGAGCCTAGCTAGAGCAATAGGCGATGAGTTTTCGAAGTTAAAACTCCGATCGAACGCGAACCGACGAATTTAACCCCCTCTCTAGAAATTTTTTAAAATCTGGGATTTTTCTGAATTAAAAATACGTAAAAAACTCAGCAGGGAATTCTAAGAAATACCATGAAACACGAGCCCACAAATCCACCAAAGCGCGGCGGAACCGCGGCGAGAACATGCTTCTCGCGGCGGTTCCGCGGCCGTTTTGTGGGATTGTGACACGTGGCTTCATTGTAATATCCGTAGGTTCTTGTTGATGCTTCTGTGTATTTTTAATCTGTTTCAAGTGTTGAATATTCAGGGGTTTGTTTTGTAATAGCAGATTCGATCGGAATATTTAAATTCGTATTTCTTTCCGGATATTTAGAAACTGTTAAACTAGTTGAACGGATATCATTAACCCACTTTTTCCCGGCACGTAAAACTTTCAAGTGTTGAATTTTTTTCGGGTTTAAATCTTTCGGAAAAATTGTACAAGTTAAGCAGTGGACCCTCTAGAAGACAACAAACCTTAACTCGATTATGTGACCGTCTTGAACTACCTTTTGAACCTTCGGGTTTGGGGCAGTACGGCGTGCCACATGTGAGGCGTTGGCTTGACCCTTCTTCGGCTGGATCACTGGTACTGTGACATACTCTGGGATTATTTGAACTCCGCTCAAGAGTTGAGCACTTTGGGAAATTTTGGGTATTTGATTATCTGTTCGGAAAGTTTAATACTGTCTATTTATCTGGAATGTGATACAATATGTGGAATTCATAGAGTTAGGCATGAAATGCAAAGTATGTGATATTTCGGATTTACGATGTCTAAAGTGATTGTGAATTCCAAATATTGTAGTTTTACACTTTCTTTTCTGTGACCGTAAGTGTAATATGTGATATCGCCGGTTTCCTTGCTATATGTCAACGACAATTGGGATTCGCATATTTACTTACTTTGATGATATGAGATATTATGTGTTGCTGTGATATGTTATATTGGATCGTCGCGTTCTGAATAGCCGGGGGTTTTATGTGAGATGAGGGTTTTTATTTTCATTCATGTAAAATTCATTTGTAATGTAATATTCTTTTATTTGGGGCACTTCCAGGTTGAGGTTGATGTCACCCTTGTATATTATTTAATTTTCCGCATTAGGTAGACCCAAGGTGGGGAGCACAAGTAACCGGGTTCTAGGGTCCAGTGGGAGGCCATCTCGAGGAGTCGAGACCGGGTCTCCTAACCCTAGAATTGGCAGTGTTACTTGCCGCTCTCGTAGGGGTCTTGGGATGTGGGTTTGGCTATTCGTCGCGACCGTGGAATCCGTGTTTTATACAGGCTCGTATTGAAAACACGGACGTCCTAGTATATCCAATATTCCATATATGTTCTTCTGCAGCAATGTTCTGTGATGAGATCATATTACTGCCTGAGACGAATGCTTATACTATATATATATATGTTGATATATAAATATTACTGCTTTCGTTTCTTCTGTGATGCTTAGGAAGCATAAGCTGATGGGATATTTATTAATGAGATTAATAAAAAGAAAAGAAACCTAAAGATGTTGTAGAATCAAAACTTTATAAAAAAGGGTAGCTACAGTTTTGCTTTGCACAGTGATATATATGATATATCCTGCACCTTATTCGATGAGGAAAGAGCCGAGATCCCTTCACCGGGAGTGACCTCTTTAGCGAAACTGACAGATGCTACAAAACTCGGTTTGTCTTTTGATTGCTTTTAGTGTTTTGCTTTGCACAGCGGTATATATGATATATCCTGCACCTTATTAGATGAGGAAAGGGCCGACGATCCCTTCACCGGGAGTGACCCCTTTAGCGAAACTAAGAAAAGCCTCAAAAACACTCCTTTTTCAAAAATTACTCGATTCTACGACGATATCAAGTTCATTACGCTCATGGTTTTTCTGAAAAAAACCTGCGTAGCCCTCCGTCATTTCAGATAGATATTATTTAGTATTCGTGCTATGTTTGTTGACTTAGTCAAGGCGTAGTGTACGGTAGCTAAGTAGTGTTTATCTGCTAAAACATGAGATGTGATTGGATTAGGGTATTCGCACGGCCTTGTTGACTCAGTCAAGGGTCGTACGGGTGGGTTTAATTCAATCAAGAAATGTACGGGTTGAACTTGACTTGCGATTTATGGTTTGTTGACTTAGTCAAGGTCATAGATCGCTATGGGGCAAAATATTATCGGGAATTTCAAGCGTTGAAATTTGCAATGAGATTGCATACCTCCTATGAGATAGTTGGATCCCGATACCCACTGCGAGTAAGTGTTACTCCTGGGAGAGTTTTACACAGGACAATTAGTCATTCAAGTAGGTGTCTAGAAAAGTGTTAACGGGGTTACGCCTCTGGGAAAACGAGGTTTACTTTAATTAGGTCCGTGCGAAAGCACGGGGAACCTCCCTCAAAATACCAACACTGATCTGGCTGAAAGATTGACGAAATTGTAGGGTGTAATTAATCCCGGCTAATCTTACCTTTTAGGGTTTTAAGGTAGATTTGATAAAAACAGTGGGAGACATCCTGATTAGATAAGATACTAACCAATCTAATCTTGCAAGAGCATACGCTAAAGTGTTTTCTTCTCTCTCTCCCCAGGTAGCGACCATGTCAGGCCATAATCAAGATAATAATATGGATGTATTGACTAAACCTATTTATTGTACCGAGCAAGGGAACGTTGGACCCGTTCTTTCTTATAAGAGTTATAAGACTGAACAGGAAACAGGAGAATATCTAGATTCTCGCGCCGCCCAAAAGAACATGCATGTTGATGCATCTTCTTCGGGTGTGTTAGTTATTGAGAACTGTTTCTCAGTTCACCCTACGTCCTGGGTATTAGATACCGGATCAGGATCCCACATATGTAAACAGTTGCATGGGCTACGTAAAGGTAGAGAACTGGGAAAAGGTGATCATTCCGTTCAAGTAGGGAACGGTGCAAATGTTGCAGCCAAAGCAGTTGGCGAATATCACCTTGTATTACCAAGTCGTAATACACTGATTCTAAATGAGTGCTATTATATACCGAACATGATGTGCAACATTATTTCAGTTTCTTTATCAAGTAAAGAAGGATATAATTTTGTAGTAAAGGATAATGTTATGAACATATTCCTAGATCAAAGGTTGATTGCATCAGGCTCGTTACATAATGGCATATTCATTCTAAATCAGAATACAGTCCTGAATATACAAAACACACACAAGAGGAAAAGTTCAGATATGAACGAATCCTACTTGTGGCATTTTAGACTTGGTCATATCAATGCGACACGACTGGCTAAGTTACATAAGGATGGTTATTTGAATCCGTTCGAATTATCATCTTATGATACTTGCCATTCATGTCTCAAAGGAAAAATGACCAAAGCTCCGTTTAGTGGACACGGAGAAAGAGTTACTGAACTCTTAGGACTAATACATAGTGATGTATGCGGTCCCATGTCTACGCATGCCAGGAACGGTTCTTCCTACTTCATTACATTCACTGACGATCTCTCTAGATACGGACATGTGTTTCTGATGAAACACAAGTTTGAAGCTTTTGAGAAATTCAGAGAATATAAGCACGAAGTAGAGAACCAAACGGGCAAAAGTATTAAGATCCTTCGATCTGATCGAGGAGGAGAATACTTGAGCAATGATTTTCTAGATTATCTAAAAGAGAATGGGATTCTCTCTCAGCTTACTCCTCCTTATACACCACAGCACAACGGTGTATCGGAACGAAGGAATCAGACCCTATTAGATATGGTGCGATCTATGATGAGCGATGCTGAGTTACCTATTTCCTTCTGGGGGTATGCGCTTGAGACAGCCATATACATATTGAATCTAGTTCCGTCTAAATCTGTACCTACCACACCATATGAGATATGGAGTGGGAAGAGACCATATTTTAAACGAGTTAAGATATGGGGTTGTCCGGCCTATGTCAAAAGACAAAATCCGGACAAACTCGAGGCACGATCAGTCCTTTGCAAGTTTGTAGGATACCCTAAGAATTCTCAAGGATATTTTTTCTACCAAGCTGAGGAACAAAGAGTGTTTGTTGCTGAACATGCCACCTTTTTGGAAAGGGAATTTCTTGCAAAAGAAATTAATGGCAAAGAGGTAGAGCTGGAAGAGGTTCCAGCACCACAAACTGCAACTAACGATTTAGTAGAACCAGAGGATTCAGTGGTGCCCGACGTACCCCAGCCTCTCCGCCGATCTAGTAGGGTTTCTCATCCACCTGAGAGATACTATGGTTTTCTCATTGATGGTGGCAGTGAGGATTGCATCATGGAGGATGATGACCCAACTAGCTTCGAGCAGGCCATCACGAGTGGGGACTCTGTGAAATGGCTGGATGCAATGCGATCTGAGATGGAATCCATGTACACCAACAAAGTATGGACTTTGGAAAATGCTCCTGAAGGGGTAAAACCCATTGGGAGCAAGTGGATCTTTAAAAAGAAATTTGGTGTAGATGGAAAAGTTGAGACTTTCAAAGCTAGACTTGTAGCAAAGGGATTTTGTCAACGACCAGGTGTGGATTATGATGAAACCTTTTCTCCAGTGGCTATGCTTAAGTCCATCCGGATCTTACTTGCCATTGCTACATACCATGACTACGAAATCTGGCAAATGGATGTTAAGACCGCCTTTCTAAACGGTGATTTAGAAGAGTGTGTGTACATGACTCAGCCAGAGGGCTTCGTAGATAGTGGGAGCAGCGGAAAGGTGTGCAAGCTACTTAAATCCATTTATGGGTTAAAGCAAGCATCGCGGAGTTGGAACATCTGTTTTGATGTTGTTGTCAAAGAGTTTGACTTCATCAAAAATATAGATGAACCTTGTATCTATAAGAAGGTAGCAGAGGGTAAGGTTGTCTTCCTCGTATTGTACGTGGATGACATACTCTTGATAGGAAATGATATTCCTATGCTGCAATCAGTCAAGCTTTTCTTATCACAGAGATTCTCAATGAAAGATGTAGGTGATGCCTCCTGCATATTGGGAATCATGATCTATAGAGATAGATCTAAACGAATATTAGGATTGTCCCAATCCAGGTACATTGACACCATACTAAAGAGGTTTAGTATGGAAGAATCCAAGCGTGGGAACCAACCCACGATCTCTAGACTCACTCTCTCCAAAGAGATGTCTCCCAAGACTGATTTGGAGAGAGCTCGCATGCAAGGGATACCCTATGCTTCGGCAGTAGGCTCTATCATGTATGTGATGCTATGTACCAGACCCGATGTAGCATACTCACTAAGTGTAGTGAGTCGGTATCAAGCAGATCCTGGAGAGAGTCACTGGACAGCTGTGAAGAACATTCTCAAGTACTTACGAAGGACAAAGGAGATGTTCTTGGCGTATGGTAATGAAGAACTCCAGGTGGAGTCCTTTACCGATTCCAACTTCCAAAGTGATAAGGACGACTCTAAGTCGCACTCGGGTTTTGTCTTTACCCTCAATGGAGGGGCGGTATGTTGGAAGAGTTCCAAACAGGATACCGTTGCAGACTCAACGATGGAGGCTGAATACATCGCTGCCAACGATGCTGCCAAAGAGGCTGTCTGGATAAAGAAGTTCATTAGTGAACTTGGTGTCGTTCCATCTATTGAGCATCCAATACCTCTGTATTGCGATAACAATGGAGCTGTGGCTTTGGCCAAGGAACCCAGATCCCATCAAAAGTCTAGACATATTCTGAGGCGGTATCACCTGATCAGGGAGATAGTTGATCGCCGGGAGATCGAGGTCAGGAGAGTAGATACGAAGGACAACACCGAGGATCCATTCACGAAGGCTATTCCCCAGATACAGTTTGAGAGATTATTCGGGATGCTAGGTATGAGATACTACAGCAGCTGGCCTTAGTGCAAGTGGGAGATTGTTAGTTATGTATATGCCCTAGAAGCCATTGTTGTACATATGATGTATATTATAATGGATGCTTGGATATATATAGAGATGACTTTCTTGCTCGTCATGATAGTATGCTATTTGGTTTCACTTTATCTTAACATGTTGACTTGTATTGGTTTACTGTTTTTCTCTCACATGTTGATAAAGCCCTTAGGATCTGTACTCGACTGCTGGGACTATGATGAGATCATACTAGTGGGGCCACGGTAGTCGATGAGTACATCCTATAACTGTTCCTAGTCGAGGGTATATCGAGACAGGGCATCGATACACCAGAGTAGACTAGCGTATACGCATCTTGACCCATATGATGGGCGATGGATGATCTCATATCCATCGGTGTTTGACATCAGAGATGGTGTACGGGTGCTCAGTGGAGACTGGGTACACTGGACGGACTCGCCGAGAACTCCCAGATGGTGATATACCACACGTCAGATGGCAGTTCTCCGGTGACACCGGTACAGGGTAGTCTGTAGACCCGAGATCGTCATAGAGTCTTGTGTGATTCCCACTGTGCTTTGATTTCCACCTTACCACGTCCAAGAGGGCGTGCAAAACGGTGGCTTTTGGGTACAGTCCCGAATCACATGGAAGCAATGAGCGATAGGAGGGGATTCGTCTCTCCCGGTATAGGGAGTTGATGTTGTGCTGTGTTCGATTGGCTATAACTGGAAGTCCCTGGCCAGGGCTGATATAGAGATTTACTGGTAAGTGTTACTAGTAGTTTCTCGACCCGTTATGAGCCAAACATCGACACAACTTATCGGTTACTGGGGTCTGACGTTTACCACCCCTAGACTTGATATGCGACATATCAGACGAACAGACCGGACTGTACGGGAGTGTTACTGATCGGATTCACAGGAGAACGGACAGGCTAGCTTGTTGATCTTCTGATCGCTCAATACCTGGGTGGCTGTTACGTTTAGCTGACCGCTTGCAGCTTGTGGGTGTTTGATATGATCATCACCTGCTACCGGCGTATTGACGATTCTTTAGAGTCCTACACAGAGGTTTCTTGGCTCAGGAGAAACGGAGTAGAGGCACATATGTGATATGTGCAGGACCGAGAATAATGCGATATGAGATACCGTATTATATTCTCGCGATATTCAGATATGAACCGGGTCATCGGATCAATTGTTGATTCGATGAATCGGTACATGATATATTAGTCGGTAATATTCGATATAGCCGGATCGTTGGATCAAGTGTTGATTCGATGATTTAATGTATAATAATATATATGATATATTGTATTACATTATCTAATATTGGCTCGCTTTATTATTTCATTTTCTCACTGGACGATACATTGATATATATGCGATATATGTTAATTGTATTATTTTCTTTTGTTGCAAATATATAATATATATGTGATATATATTATTGTGACATGATATGATTTATTGTTAAACATGTTTAAGGATGATTAAATAAGGTTAGGGTTTGATTAGGGTTAGTTGCTTCATGCACCTTCTAGAAGCAATTTCTTTTGTCATGGTTAAGATATTTGTTGATGACACATTATCTAACCCAACCAAACCCTAACTCTAGTTTATTCTCTACACATTATTAGCCACTCATCCTTGACCATGGTTTACATATCAATCATATAGCTTTATTTTCTATTCATTACAAAAGGATTATTATCATTTTATCTTTTCCATTATCATCTTCTTCTCTCTTGAAAAAGCTTACTTGAAATTCTTTATGTGATGAATAAATATGAGAAAATGATTTAAAAAGAAAGCAAAAATACTACTCTCTCATCCTCATCTCATCTAGCCCATGAGATTAGTGTGTTCATCTCTTTAGAGTGAGAAAGCTTGAGTCTTTGCAACTTCGACGTAGATCATCGGAGATTTGGAACACTTCAAGCTAGCATGGGTCGTTCGAGTCGTGGAGCCTCTCATGAGTCCGGGAGATCGTGGATCGCGGCAAAGGGACTTCTACTCGGAGCTTGTGAAGCGAAGGAGCGGACTACAAAGGTTGTAATCCCTCACACTTAGATAAAAAGTTATCATCTTGCATGTTTAACCCTAATAATCTAGCAAAGATCCCGGCTTTGGGTTGTTCGGCACGTCTAAATTTTTATCCGAGCATGTTTGATGCCTTATGAACCTTCACAAGAGTGCCTAAGAACCCTACACGAACAGACCGGACTGTACGGAGATTGTCACAAACAGGCTCAGTAGGAGTTTGGATGAGCTTGCTCGTCGACCTTCTTATCGACAGATACTTGGGTAGCCGTTACGCACAGCTAGTGCCGTTGATGCGCGTGTGGTTAAACCCACTGTCTGAGTACTGTCGAGTCTTTAGAGTCCCACACAGGGGGTTTCCCAGCTTCGGGCGAAACGAGTAGAGGTCGTATGGTTTTACGACAGGGTTTGATCACAAACGTGTACTTGTGCGCATGTGGTGTTCGAGCGGACAATACTAGTGGGATTTGGTTTAAGCCGGATCCTTGTATTTGATTATTGGATTAGCTTCGTCTCATAGTATTCGTGTTTCTCAGAACACGGGTGCGGGTATGTATATACGGATGAGAGGGGGTATAGAAGGAGATAGCTCATTAGGGTTTTGACCATTGACTTGGTCAAAACAAATATGAGGTAAAGAAAAGACTTTTTTATTTTTGATAAATGATAATTATATATGGCATGGCTACTTGGGTTGACCTTTTGACATGGCTTGATTTGTTGACCTTAGATATTTTTGTGAGATATTTTTGACTCTAGATATTTTAGTGAGATATTTTCCATGCCATGCTTATGGTCATATAAAAGATAGCCATTCTATTTTTTATTATCATTATCACAAATACTTTCTCTTTCCTCAAGCTTGCTCTCTCCTTCTTCCTCTCAAAACCCTAAGTGTATCATGTGTTGATAATCAAGGGTTAATGAGACTTAGCTACTATAAATAACACTCTACTCACTCTTGTCTACTTAGATTAGCAAGCTAAGTATTCTAGTTACCTCAACTTGGAGGTTTAGCTCAAGGTTGGAACTCTCGAGTGGATCATCGTTGACACAAGGAGGCCGAAGTTTAAGCACGATCCATACTTCCATCGAGGAGTTTAAGGAGAGGATCGAAGACCCGAAGGACTTGGTTTCTTTAGGTATACTTTCTATCATAGTAGATAGAACCCTAACATGCTAATTAGGTTTATGGTTAAAGATCCGGGTTAGATTTATTCTAGCGCCAAGTTTCGTATCGTTATAAAATTTTTGTTCCGCATTTGACCACAGAAGTTGGCCGGGACGCTAGCGTAACCCTTCACTAGCCGCTACAACCACGGCCTATGCGGAATGAAAAACGAAAATTTCGAAAAGGCGCTAGAAACATAAACCTAGATCTAAACCAAACACTAAACTATCAAACTTCAAAGAGTTATATTACTCGGTTAAGAAGTTTTTATCTAAAGAATCGTGTCCTTCGGTGTTCTATCCACTTCTTTAGCTCCGAGAGGCTCCGGGATCGAGCTTGTAAGCTGGTCCTCCTTGGTCGAAGATGATCCACCCGAAAGATATGGTTCAAGGGTCTAACTTCACACAAACAAGCAAATGAAACAACTAAAGACCCTAGGTTACTAATCTAGGGTGCTTAGAGTGTAGGGAAGAAGATGGAGGTGCTCGAAAGAAGGAGAGAGAAAGGAAAATGGTGAGAATGAATTTCATAGTGAGAGAAAATGAAGAGCCATGGTTTTGTTAAAAGATTTTTGCAAATATAAAATAACAACCATGCTTGAATAGTGTAGACAAATGAATTATTAATTCATTTGTCTATCCTATTCAATCATACCTTTCACCAATCCTAAGCCACCTCACCCCTCCACCTCATTTCCATTTATCAAAAATAGAAAATACATGATGAGGTGTCCTCATTTTAGAATGCATACTTGTATAAATACAAGGATATGTTTCCGTATATACATACCCATATTCGTATTGAAATACGAGTACCCAAAGAGATAGTATAATACAATAAACATAATATTAGAATATACATATCGAAATATATATGTAAATTATTAAATCAATACTTAATTTAATAATCCGGCTTAATCCTAAACCGACTAGTATTATCAACCGTCCGATCAAAAGTCAGTGTAGCTAGTACACTCATTTGATCGGAACCCTGCACGTATCAAAATATGGCCACTTCATCATTTCTCCTAAACTAAGGAAACCTTCTGTGTGTGACTCTAAAGAATCGACAGTTCGCTGATAGTGAGTTACTAGATAAATTCATAACCACAAACACGTCAGTGGCACTAGATGTACGTAACGGCTACCCAGGTATCTGTCGAAAAAGAAGGCCAACGAGCAAACTCATCTGAACCCCTACTGAGCCTATCTGTGAAAATTTCCATACAGTCCGGTCTCTTCATATAAGAGTATCGCATAGCAGGTTTAGGGGGTGGTATACGTCAGACCCTAATAACCCGATAATTCATGCCGATGTGGCTCAGGACCGATCCGAGAAACTACTGATCTAACCATCAGTAAATATCATTTGTCTTGGCCAAGGTTTTATGGTGTTGTCCAACCGAACACAGTGCGATATTGACTTCTTATACCGGGAGAGATGAATCCCTAACAATCGCTCACTGCCTCCATGTGGCTTGGAACTGTACCCAACTAAAACCTATTTGTATGATTCATTAGAGCCGTGGTAGGGTAGTAATCTAAGTATAGTGGGAACTCATACGAGACAATGACGATCTCAGGTCTAAAGACTAACTTGTACTCATGTCAGTTGAGAACTTCTATCTGACGATAGGTATAATACCATCTAGATGTTATCGGCGTGTCCGTCCAGTGTACTCACCCCTAGTGAGCACTTGCATACGATCTTATGTGCTAAATACCAATGGCTGTAGGACCAATCATCGTCCCTCATCTGGGTCTAGATATGTATACACCAGTCTACTCTGAAATATCGATGCCCATTCTCGATACTCCCACGACTAGGGACTTTTAAGGATGTGCTTATGGACTACCCAACCCCCACATGTATGATCGCCATTATAATGCCGGTAGTCAAGCAATAATCCTACGGGCTTTATCAACATGTATTAGCGATATGTAATAACAAGTAAAACATATACACATGTTAAGATAAAGACAAACCAAAAAGCATATTATCATATCGAGCAAGATTTTCATGTACATACATATGTCCAAGCATCCACTACACACACACACAATAATGGCCTCTAGGGCATACATATCCAACAGTCTCCCACTTACACTAAGGCCAGTTATTGGTATATCGAGTACCTAACGTCTGCAATAGGGCCAGTTGTTGGCGTATCGCATATCCAACATCTCAAATAGTCTCTCGAACTGTGCTTGAGGGAGTGCCTTTATGAATGGATCCGCCATGTTCTCTTTTGTATCTACTCTCCGCACCTCGATCTTCCGGAAATCTACGATCTCCCGGCAATCTACGATCTCCGTGATCAGGTGATACTGCCTCAATATGTGTCTGGATCTCTGATAGGACCGTGGTTCCTTCGCTAAAGCCATATCCTTATTGTTGTCGCAATACAAAGGTAATGGATCAACAATGGACGAAACCAACTCAAGTTCAATAATGAACTTCTTCATCCAGACCGCTTCTTTTGCAGCATCGTTGGCATCAATGTATTCAGCCTCCATCGTCAAGTCTGCGAAAGTGTCTTGTTTGGAGCTCTTTAAACAGACCGTCCCTCCATTGAGGATAAACACATAACCTGAGACAGACTTGCTGTCATTCTTGTCACTTTGGAATCTTGAATTGGTAAAGGACTCCACCTGAATGTTTCCATTAACGTACACCAAGAACATCTCCTTAGTCCTTCTCAGGTACTTGAGAATGTTCTTCACTGCTGTCCAGTGGTTCTCCCCTGGGTTTGACTGATACCGGCTTACCATACTAAGTATGTAAGCTACATCTGGTCTGGTACATAATATCGCATACATTATAGAACCTACCACCGAAGTGTAAGGTATAATACTCATGCGAGCCCTTTCTTCATCAGTCTTTGGAGACATCTCTTTAGAGATGGTGATTCTTTGCAAAGCAGGTATATTACCACGTTTGCATTCTTCCATACTAAATCTCTTTAGTATGATGTCTATGTACCTGGACTGTGATAGTCCCAACAATCTAGTGGATCTATCTCTGTAAATCTTTATCTCCAGAATGTAGGAGGTATCACCCAGGTCTTTCATGGAGAACCTTTATACAATAACAGCTTGACCAATTGCAGCATAGGAATATCATTTCCTATCTGGAGAATGTCATCAACGTATAAGACGAGTAATACAACAGCTCTCCCTACAATCTTCTTGTAGATACATGGCTTATTCTCATTTTTGATGAAGTCATATAAGACTACGGTAGCGCCCCGGCCGTCTTTCCGAGGCCAAAATGCAGAAAATAAAACTTTTCTTAAACTAGAAACCGGTGCTATCGTATTCTTAAATCCCGGATCGAACCATTAATCTACAACTAGCTATCTAGAGAAGGGATAGAAAGGTTATACCGATCGATCCGTGTCCTTCGGTCTTTAGCCACCATCCCAAGCTCCTCGCGGCATCTCCGGTCTTGATCTCCTCGTCGGAAAGGGAACCACATCTACGAGTCTTTTTACGGGCTCCCGCTTCATCCGAAGCAACTCGGGCACGAAGTGTGCTAGCCGACGTATCCAAGGTGTTGTAGAGAATGTTTGTGATCACATTGTCTCTTGCATCCATGAGATGGATGGAGGTTGAAGGTGTTGCCATTGATGGAGATTATGAGCTAGAGAAGAAAGAGGAAGAGGAAGAAGTTTCTCTCTTTCTTTTCTTTTGTGATGGAATGATAATTAGAGTGAGAGTAGATTATCAAAATACAAGATCTAGCAACCATCTCGTGGAAGCCCCTCTCTCTCTACTTATCAATTCATCACTCAAATCCATCATATAATGTGACATATGCACATTAAAAGAGACTATGAGTCACTAACCTTGCACATGCCACATTAAATGCATACAATGATGATTTCTAGCTCATAATTTCCATATGCAAACATTAATCCAAATGTTTTCAACAATAAAAAGATACGGCAACATCTAAAGTAAACTCATGCCGGATCACAAGGATACCCCTCACATGTATATACATACCTGCATCCGCATTCCGACTGAATGCGAATGCGATGAGACTAAAGTAATCCAACAAATCTAATACTAGGATTCAGCTTAAACCAAAGCCCACTAGTATGATCCGCCCAATCATGATCCGTGCACTACTGCACGTATATGATCGGACCCTGCCATATATCATACGGCCTCTACAACGTTTCGCCCGAAACTTGAGAAACAGTCCGTGGGAGACTCTAAAGACTCGTTAATACTTTGGCTGTGGATTTAACCACTAGCACGTCAAAGGTACTAGCCGTACGTAACGGGCTGCCGGGTTTTGACCAAAAGGGAGGTCGATGAGCGAACTCATCCTGACACCTTACTGAGCCTGTCAGATACAATATCCGTACAATCCGGTTCGTTCGTCTATGAGCATCGCATGGCGGGCCTAGGGGGTTGGTAAAAGTCAGACCCCCAAAAGCGGTACAAGTCGTGTCGGAGTGTAGCCCAGAACACCCTGAGATACTACTGGAATACCTACCAGTAAATCTCATGCCTTAGCCAAGGACTTCGTGTAATGGCTCTCCTAGACACAGCGCGATCTCACCCCCAATACCGGGAGAGACGAAACCCCTGCCGATCCGCTCACTACCTCCATGTGGCTCGGGACTGTACCCAACTAAAACCTGTTTGCACGACTCCTTTGAGCCATGGTAGGGTAGTAATAAAAGTACAGTGGGAACTCACACGAGACAAATGACGATCTCAGATCGATGAAGTAACCTGTACACATGTCACCAGGGAACTGCTATCTGACGTCAGGTATAATACCAACTAGCATGCTCCCGGTGAGTCCTGTCCGGTGTACTCATAACCCAATGAGCACCTGTATACATCTTAGGTGAACCAACTGACACCAATGGCTTCTGAGACCGGCCACCGCCCCTCGTCGGGGTCTCGACTGTATACACTAGTCTACTAATGGAGTATCGATGCCCAGTCTCGAAACTCCCACGACTAGGGACGTTTTAAGGATGTGCTTATAGACCCCAGCTCCCACATATATGATCGCCATCATACTGCTAGTAGTCAAGCAAGAATCCTAAGGGCTCTATCAACGTGCAATAGCGACCTGTAAGGTCACCTAAAGCAGTACACGATGATAAAGATAAACCATGCTAGCATACTATTCTCTATCAACGTGTAATAGTGAACAACAATGTCACCTAAAGTATGTACACGATGATAAAGACAAACTAGATAGCATACAAACCTCTCGAGTATGACTGTCCTACCGGTATAGGTCCTCCCTCAATCATTGAAATCACGTGCCTACGATCCAATAATTGACTCTGAGGGCACTATATCCAACAATCTCCCACTTGCACTCAAGGCTAATTATTGCGATGTCGCATACTCGCAGCCCGTGTGATACCGAACACCCAACTCCTCTACTAATCAGTCTTACAAAGCCCGTTTGCGAAACTATTACGTTCGAGGAACAGCCTCAGTAAGTGGATCCGCCCTGATGTTTCTTTCTATGTCTCTCTTTATCTCAAGTTCGCGGAGAAAGCCATCTCCCGAAATGAGCAATACCTGTCTTAGAATATGTTTGGATATCTGATGGGACCTAGTTCATAAATGAACACCAAATCCAAACTTCTTAGACTGTATCATCAACTGAACTTAATCAATATCCTGCGTCATGCCTCCCTCAGTATCCGCTTGGACCTCCTGTCTTAACTACTTGTAAGTCCATGCTACCTCTCCCGGTACTTTCGGGCAAGCGGAATTTGGTAAAAACGATTTTTATAGAGGTGGTAACATAGACCTATAACCCGGATCTTGGTTAAACTTCTAACTAACAACCTAACTACGAGTTCCTAACTACTCGGTTAGGGGGTTATACCTTTCTTGTCTTGAACTCCTTCGTCTTCAAGCTCCGATGGTGGTCCGGATTGGCTTCTTCCCGTCGTCTCCGTACGCCGAAGATAGATCCACCTGAAAGCTCCAACCTTTGGCTCCTTCTTCGTTCTTTGAAGAAACTAGTTCACTCGGTTTGCTAAACCTTGTGAACTAGAGTGAGTAGAGAAGAGTTTGTATGGGATTTTATCTATGGTTCTTGATTCTCAACTCATGAGACAAGAGAACCATAGAGTCAAGAGAGGGAGCAAGAGGAAGATGGTGAGAGCAAAACAAAAGAGCTCAAGAACAAGAGAGAGAATGAGCAAGAAAGAATGAGCAAGTCTTTTGTCTCTCAGCCTCTCATAATCCAAAGTCATCATAACTCATTATACCAAATCAAGTATTATGTGATGGTTGAAGCAACCATAACCATATCATTTCATGCACTCATTTTGCACAAATGAGCAAGCAAGCAAAAGTCTTTGCCATGAAATGATGGCTATGGTTATCATGATGGTCAACTAGTCAAGCCTAGTCAACCTGTCAACAAAGTCAATAAGTCAACAAAAGTCAACAAGTCAACAAAGTCAACAAAAGTCAACAACCATGTCACCATAATACTTAATTAATATAATAGTTAATCACATATCATATTCTCATTAGGGTTGAGCAAAAAGTCAAATAGTCAACGGTCAACTGTCAACAACCCTAATGAGAATCCGCTGCCTCTGCCTCCCTGTCAACTGTGCATACACACCCGCATCCGTGTTCCGAGGGGCACGAATGCATACTGGATAAATCCAATCCCAAAACGTACACTAGGATCTGGCTTAAACCAAAGCCCGCTAGTGCAAACTGTCCGGACACTGTACGTGCACAAGTGCACGGATGTGACCGAACCATGTCGCAAAACCATGCGACCTGTCGCAATACCATGCGACCTCTACTCTTTTGCCTAAAGGCGAAAAGCTTTCTGTGTGGGACTCTAAAGACTCGACACTACGCTGGCAGTGGGTTTAACCACAGACCGCAAGCGGCACTAGCTGTGCGTAACGGTCCCCAGGTAATGCCGACAAGAAGACCGACGAGGCGAAACCCATCTGAACTCCTACTGAGCCTGAATGTGACATTCTCCGTACAGTCCGGTCTGTTCGTCTAATACATCGCATGGTGGGCCTAGGGCGCGGTAAACGTCAGTCCCCCAATAGCGGTACAAGTCGTGCCGGAGCAAAGCCCAAAACACCCTGAGATAACACTGGAAGCCTACCAGTATATCTCGTTTGCCCTGGCCAGGGACTACTCGTGTAATGGCTCTCCTAGACACAGCGCGATGTCAATCCCCAATACCGGGAGAGACGAATCCTGTCTAACCGTCACTGCCTCCAAGTGCTTCGGGACTGCACCCAACTACTACCTGTTTGCACGGCTCCTTTGAGCCGTGGTAGGGTAGTAATCAAAGTACAGTGGGAACACACTCGAGGCGAAGTGACAGTGTCAAGTCAGCGGACTAAGCTGTACTCATGTCACCCGGGAACTGATAACTGACGATAGGCATAATACCAACTAGTCAGTTCCCAACGAGTCCTGTCCAGTGTACCCGTAACCTAACGAGCACCCGCATACTATCTCAAGTACGACGTACTGACGGCTGTGGGACAGACCGTCTCCCACACTGGGATGAGAAGCGCATGCGCTAGTCTACTCCGGAGTATCGATGCCCTGTCTCGATAGTCCTGCGACCAGGGACCTGCATAAGGATGTGCTTATAGATTACCCAGCCCCACTAGTGTGACGGCCATCACATAGCTGGTAATCAAGCAAAGATCCTAAGGGCTCCACTAATGTGTATAGGCGATATACTAAAATAAACACATGTACACATTGAAGTAGAAACAAACCAAGTAGCATACTACTATTTTGAGCAAGATTGTATATACAAGGTGAATATCCCAAGCTTCCATTAAGTAATATATAAACTAGTATGATACAGTAATGGCCTCTAGGGCATATACACTAACAATCTCCCACTTGCACTAAGGCCATGTACTGGCGTATCGAATACCTATCATCTCGATCAGCCGCTCGAACTGAGTCTGGGGCAGGGCCTTGGTGAATGGATCTGCAATGTTATCTTCTGAAGCGACTCTCCGAACCTCGATCTCCTGGCGATCTACGATCTCCCTGATCAGGTGATACCGCCTCAAGATATGCCTGGATCTCTGATGGGACCTGGGTTCCTTCGCTAAAGCTATAGCCCCGTTGTTGTCACAATACAGAGGTATTGGATCAACAATGGACGGAACCACCTGAAGTTCTTTCAAGAACTTCCTCATCCAGACAGCTTCTTTTGCGGCATCAGATGCAGCGATGTATTCCGATTCCATCGTCGAGTCTGCAACGGTTTCCTGTTTAGAGCTCTTCTAACACACCGCCCCTCCATTGAGGGTAAAGACAAAACCCGACATGGACTTGGAATCATCCTTGTCACTCTGGAAGCTGAAGTCAGCAAAGGCCTCGATCTGGAGGTCTTTTCCGCCATACACCAAGAACATCTCCTTAGTCCTTCTCAGGTACTTGAGAATGTTCTTTACCGCTATCCAGTGTTTCTCCCCAGGGTTTGACTGATACCGGCTTACCACACTCAGTGCATAAGCTACATCCGGTCTGGTACACAACATCGCATACATTATAGAGCCTACCGCAGAAGCGTAGGGTATAATAGACATGCGATCCCTCTCCAAATCAGTCTTGGGAGACATCTCTTTAGAGAGGGTGATCCCGTGACAAGCCGGTAGGTTACCGCGCTTGGAATCTTCCATACTGAATCTTTTCAGTACGGTGTCGATGTACCTGGACTGTGAAAGTCCTAATATCCTCTTGGATCTATCACGATGGATCCGGATCCCCAGGATGTATGAGGCATCACCCAGGTCTTTCATGGAGAACCTGTGTGACAAGAACCCCTTGACAGATTGTAGCATAGGAATGTCATTTCCTATTAAGAGAATGGCATCCACGTATAAAACGAGGAATACTACAGTTCTCGCTACAAATCTACTATAGATGTATGGTTCATCTGGATTTTTGATAAAGCCAAATTCTTTGACCGTCTCATCAAAGCAGATGTTCCAACTCCGCGATGCCTGCTTTAGTCCATAGATGGACTTAAGCAACTTGCACACCTTTCCGCTGCTCCCACTCTGAATGAAACCCTCTGGCTGGTCCATATAGACACACTCCTCTAAATTTCCATTTAGAAAAGCGGTCTTTACGTCCATTTGCCAGATCTCATAATCGTGGAAGGCAGCAAAGGCAAGAAGGATCCGAATGGATTTCAGCATGGCTACTGGAGAAAAGGTTTCATCATAGTCCAAGCCAGGTCTTTGACGAAAACCCTTTGCTACCAGCCTAGCTTTATAGGTCTCAACCTGCCCATTTACACCAATCTTCCTTTTGAAGATCCACTTGCATCCTACGGGTTTTACCCCGTTTGGAGCAATGTCCAACGTCCATACCTTGTTGGTGTACATGGACTCCATTTCGGTCCGCATTGCATCCAGCCATTTCACTGAGTCAACGCTCTGAACGGCCTGCTGGAAGCTAGTAGGCTCATCATAATCTATGATGCAATCCTCTCTATCCCCGTCTATGAGAAAACCGTAGTATCTCTCGGGCGGATGAATCTGCCTACTACTCCTGCGGAGCGGCGTAGGAATGTCCTGTTCTTTCGAACCCTCTGGTTCCACTAAGCTTTCAGTAATAGTCTGTGGTTCTGGAACTTCTTCCAGTTCTATTGTGCTCCCACTTATCTGGGTTTCCAAAAACTCAGTTTCCAAGAAGCGGGCATGCTGAGAAACAAAAACCTTTTGTTCCTCAGTGGAATAGAAAAGATACCCCCTGGAGTTCCTTGGGTATCCCACAAACTTACACTGTACTGAACGTGCCTCAAGCTTGTCCTCATGCTGCTTTTTTACAAAAGCTGGACATCCCCATACCTTAAGATACTTAAGACAGGGTTTCTTCCCAGTCCACATCTGATATGGGGTGGTAGGCACAGTCTTGGTGCGAGCCTTGTTCAAGAGATACGCAGCTGCTTCTAGTGCATATCCCCAGAATGATCGCGGCAACTCAGCGTTACTCATCATGGACCGAACCATATCCAATAGGGTTCGGTTCCATCTCTCTGATACACCGTTATGTTGCGGAGTGTATGGAGGAGTAAGCTGAGAGAGAATACCATTCTCTTTTAAGTAATTCAGAAATTCGGCACTTAAGTATTCTCCACCTCGATCCGATCTTAGACTCTTGATACTTTTGCCGGTTTGTTTCTCTACTTCATTCTTATACTCCTGGAATTTTCCAAAGGCTTCAGACTTATGTTTCATTAAGAAGACATTACCGTACCTTGAGAAGTCATCCGTAAAAGTAATGAAGTAAGAATAACCGCTTCGAGCATGTGTAGACATTGGAACGCACACGTCACTGTGTATGAGTCCCAAGAGCTCGCTCGCTCTTACTCCATGTCCAGTAAACGGAGTCTTTGTCATCTTTCCTTTGAGACAGGATTGACAAGTGGCGTACGATTGATATTCGAACGGATTCAAATATCCTTCTGTATGTAACTTAGTCAACCTTCTCTTATTGATGTGACCCAGTCTACAATGCCATAAGAAAGTCTGATTTATTTCCGGAGACTTTCTTTTGTGTGTATTCTGGACATTGAAAATCTGTGGTCGGTTCAATACGTATATACCATTACTCAATGTACCTGACCCAATCAGAACTTGATTAAGGTGAATGTTTACAACATTACTTACAAACGCAAATTCATAACCTTCTTTAGAAACTAAAGATACAGAAATGATATTACAAGTTGCGTTGGGTATAAAAAAGCAATTACGCAAAACCAAAACATGTCCATCTGACATTCCCAGGTGATAGTCCCCCACGGCTTTAGCATCCATGCTAGCTCCGTTCGCAACTCTGAGGGTCATGTCACCTGCCTTCAAAACCCTACGGTTTCTCAACGCCTGCAAAGAATTACAGATGTGAGATCCTGATCCGGTATCCAATACCCAGGAAGTAGAGTTTATTGAAAGACAGTTATCAATAACATACACACCTGAAGCTGAAGCTGCAACCTGCTTCAATTCCTGTGTTCTGGCCTTCCAGGCCCTGCAATCATTCTTCCAGTGTCCTTTCTTATGACAATAGAAGAATTCTTCCTTATCCATAAGCTTCCCCGCTTTCTTCGTTGCTTTAGCTTTTCCCTTCGTATCCACCTTACTAACACCGCCCCTTGGTTTGGCGGGGGCTTTCTTCTTCTTTCCCTTGGCTTTTGCCTTGGACCTAGAAGAAGATGATCCTCCTACAAACAAAGTGGATGTTTCCCTACCTTTCTGTAGGGTGCCCTCTGCGCTCCTCAGCATGTTGAGGAGCTCTGAAAGTTCAACCTCTTTTTCTTGTAAGTTGAAGTTCAGTATAAACTGGGCGTAAGTGGAAGGAAGGGACTGGAGAACTATGTCCTTATAGAGTTCACTCTCCAATGTGGTCCCTAGGTCCGCGAGCTCCTCAATGTAGCCGATCATCTTTAGCACGTGCTCGGCTACTGATGATCCGACGGCCATCTTTGCCGAAAATAACTTTTTCGACGCTTCGTATCTTGCGATACGAGATTGCTCTCCATACAGTTCTTTTGTATGGAGAAATATGGATTCAAGGTCCATATTCTCGTGCCTCCTCTGATGTTCGTTGTCCATCGAGGCAAGTACGAGGCACTTGGCCTTCGCGCTATCAATCTCCCAAGTCTTGCAGATTTCCTTATCCGCGACGCTGGAAGTAGGACCAGGGACAGGGGAGCTTTGGTGGTAAGAAGATACCCCAGCTTGTCGTAAGTGATTGCCATTTTGACATTCCTGAGCCAATCTTTGTAGTTTGACCCTGTCAGTATATTTTTATCTAGAAGTAACTTAAGTCCAGTCATGTCGATTGGTTGCTGCAATTAGGAGAGAGAAGAAGAAACACTCAGCATGATGCTCTTGCAAGTTTAGAGTGGTTTTTAGTTTGTCTAAACAGGATGGCTCCCACTATTTCTCGAATCCCTCCTCAAACCATAAAGGAAGAATTAGTCGGGATCTATCCCACCGCACAATACTTGCTTAACCGTTCAGCCAGGCCAGTGTCGGTACTTCGAGGGAGGTTTTCCAACGCTTTCGCGAAGTTCCTTAATTAAAGAACCTCTTTTCCCTGGGGGCGTAGCCCCGCTAACACCTTTCTAGGCACCTACTAGGTTTATAGCATTGATCGTTTAGTGAGAAATTTCCCGAGGAGTAGCATATACTCACAGTAGGATCGGGATCCAAATATCATCGCGTGAAGAAACTGAAGGAATCCTACCAGAATCATCACACTCTAAATGGTATGCAACGCTAGCAAGTTTCAGTACTTATGAAACTCCCGATGTGGATTTTTGCCCCATGCTCTTATGACCTTGACGAAGGTCAACAAATCATAAGTCACATGTCAAGTTCTTCCCGTCATTATCCAGTTTAATTTGAATCCACCCGTATATACCCTTGACGAAGGTCAACAAGGTAATGCGAATATCTCAAACCAACGCATCTATCTATGCTACATATGAATACCCAACAGCTACCAATCACTATGCCTTGACGAAGGTCAACAAACACAGCTTGAATACTATTGAATATTCATACGAAACGACGGAGGGCTATGAATGGTTTTGGCGAAACCGTGAACGTAGTGAACTTGATATAGTCGATGGAACGAGATAGCTTTTAAAAGGAGTGGCTCAAGCTCCGCATTTAAAAGTTGTTTTGAAAAGGACCGAGTGGTTTTTCGAAAGTGTTCCAACGACTTTAACTTGGTTTATTATCTTGCATTAGTTCTTTTAATGCGTGATATTCTTGCATTAGTTCTTTTAATGCGTCCCATCATTTAATCCTACCATTGCAGAAAACAACCAAAATATGACGTACGCTTATGCCATTCGCATTCGCCACTGGGCCCCGTCATTACCCGTTAGGTTACTTAACTAACGACAGAGCGGGGGATGGGCTAGCGCGTCTGTAAAACATAAGCAACGCCTAAATAATATCATATATAGATATACTGCAATGATAAACATTTCAGATCACAGATGAATACATTGGATATACTAGGAATCTGTAATTCGTATGAGCCTGTAACGAAAAACAGATTACACGGTCGCGGTGAATAGCCAATACCCCACCCAAGACCCCTACGGGTGCGGCAAACTACCCGCCAAGTACCCGAAGCGTAGCAACCTCCCTCATCTTCATGAGTAGGCCACTCGACACTTCGGCATACCCGGTAGTTTGTGCACCCCCTCCATGGGTCTATCCTAGGAGCAAAAACAGTAAAAAAAAATTATACAATGACGGCTACAACCCCGACCCGGTTGTGCGGCCATACAAATAATTATTACATCAATTTACAAATTTACATGAATTGAAAGAAAAGAAAACTCTCGTCTCACAACCCCCGGCTATTCACCCGCGACAATCCAACATATTCATATACACATTCCAGCAACATTACAGATCACAGATTTGTATAACCCCCACTAATCGACATATAGCGATTAGTAGACGTTCAATACAAATATCACATTACAGAAAAACCCGTTAGCTTAAGTCTTTTAGAAGTTCGATCAAAAATACGGATTTTCGGGACCCCAAAAATAAAATTTTCGTTCTTGAAAATCTGGGCAGAAAATATATATTCCAAAAATCCCAAAACAACCCCAGAATAAAACTGCACCAAACTTGGACCTCGGCCGAGTCAACTCGGCCGCGGATCCGCGGCGAGAGCGTGCTCACGCCGCGTTTCCGCGGCGCTTTGACTCGATCGTTGGACCAATTTTGGTGGGTGTTCACACAAAAGCCTAAGCCGATTTTAGGTGTGAAAATAATCAACTTTTGAACAGAATAAAAATCGACAGAAACTTCAAATTTTGGGGTTCGTTTTCGGGACTTTTCCTTTGATCGATCTTCTAGTTACTTGCTAACATGTTAGATAGAGTTTAACTAGGCTCTGATACCACTGTAAGTCCATGCTACCTCTCCCGGTACTTTCGGGCAAGCGGAATTTGGTAAAAACGATTTTTATAGAGGTGGTAACATGGACCTATAACCCGGATCTTGGTTAAACTTCTAACTAACAACCTAACTACGAGTTCCTAACTACTCGGTTAGGGGGTTATACCTTGCTTGTCTTGAACTCCTTCGTCTTCAAGCTCCGATGGTGGTCCGGATTGGCTTCTTCCCGTCGTCTCCGTACGCCGAAGATAGATCCACCTGAAAGCTCCAACCTTTGGCTCCTTCTTCGTTCTTTGAAGAAACTAGTTCACTCGGTTTGCTAAACCTTGTGAACTAGAGTGAGTAGAGAAGAGTTTGTATGGGATTTTATCTATGGTTCTTGATTCTCAACTCATGAGACAAGAGAACCATAGAGTCAAGAGAGGGAGCAAGAGGAAGATGGTGAGAGAAAAACAAGAGAGCTCAAGAACAAGAGAGAGAATGAGCAAGAAAGAATGAGCAAGTCTTTTGTCTCTCACCCTCTCATAATCCAAAGTCATCATAACTCATTATACCAAATCAAGTGTTATGTGATGGTTGAAGCAACCATAACCATATCATTTCCTGCACTTATTTTGCACAAATGAGCAAGCAAGCAAAAGTCTTTGCCATGAAATGATGGCTATGGTTATCATGATGGTCAACTAGTCAAGCCTAGTCAACCTGTCAACAAATTCAACAAGTCAACAAAAGTCAACAAGTCAACAAAAGTCAACAACCATGTCACCATAATACTTAATTAATATAATAGTTAATCACATATCATATTCTCATTAGGGTTGAGCAAAAAGTCAAATAGTCAACGGTCAACTGTCAACAACCCTAATGAGAATCCGCTGCCTCTGCCTCCCTGTCAACTGTGCATACACACCCGCATCCGTGTTCCGAGGAGCACGAATGCATACTGGATAAATCCAATCCCAAAACGTACACTAGAATCTGGCTTAAACCAAAGCCCGCTAGTGCAAACTGTCCGGACACTGTACGTGCACAAGTGCACGGATGTGACCGAACCCTGTCGCAAAACCATGCGACCTGTCGCAATACCATGCGACCTCTACTCTTTTGCCTAAAGGCGAAAAGCTTTCTGTGTGGGACTCTAAAGACTCGACACTACGCTGGCAGTGGGTTTAACCACAGACCGCAAGCGGCACTAGCTGTGCGTAACGGTCCCCAGGTAATGCCGACAAGAAGACCGACGAGGCGAAACCCATCTGAACTCCTACTGAGCCTGAATGTGACATTCTCCATACAGTCCGGTCTGTTCGTCTGATACATCGCATGGCGGGCCTAGGGGGCGGTAAACGTCAGTCCCCCAATAGCGGTACAAGTCGTGCCAGAGCGAAGCCCAAAACACCCTAAGATAACACTGGAAGCCTACCAGTATATCTCGTTTGCCCTGGCCAGGGACTACTCGTGTAATGGCTCTCCTAGACACAGCGCGATGTCAACCCCCAATACCGGGAGAGACGAATCCTGTCTAACCGTCACTGCCTCCAAGTGCTTCGGGACTGCATCCAACTACTACCTGTTTGCACGGCTCCTTTGAGCCGTGGTAGGGTAGTAATCAAAGTACAGTGGGAACACACTCGAGGCGAAGTGACAGTGTCAAGTCAGCGGACTAAGCTGTACTCATGTCACCCGGGAACTGATAACTGACGATAGGCATAATACCAACTAGTCAGTTCCCAACGAGTCCTGTCCAGTGTACCCGTAACCTAACGAGCACCCGCATACTATCTCAAGTACGACGTACTGACGGCTGTGGGACAGACCGTCTCCCACACTGGGATGAGAAGCGCATGCGCTAGTCTACTCCGGAGTATCGATGCCCTGTCTCGATAGTCCTGCGACCAGGGACCTGCATAAGGATGTGCTTATAGATTACCCAGCCCCACTAGTGTGACGGCCATCACATAGCTGGTAATCAAGCAAAGATCCTAAGGGCTCCACTAATGTGTATAGGCGATATACTAAAATAAACACATGTACACATTGAAGTAGAAACAAACCAAGTAGCATACTACTATTTTGAGCAAGATTGTATATACAAGTTGAATATCCCAAGCTTCCATTAAGTAATATACAAACTAGTATGATACAGTAATGGCCTCTAGGGCATATACACTAACACTACTGCCCCTCGTCAGAGGGAAAACTATAACTCTGACAGTCACTCTGTCATCCAGGTCACCTTGGAAGCCTGGAATGATAACCGTCTCTCGAAAGAGGCTGCCATTATCAAATCCCTAGAACATCTACTTATGTTCTAAAACTTCTTTCGAATGTTTCTCCAGGATTGGATTAATATCATCTTATTTTATCTAGTACAAAAACAACATCTGGTGTGGTACTTGACATCCCATGATTGACTCAATTGCCTAAGCAAGTGATCTGCCAATCATGTACATCCCTCTCCCCTTTAGTCTGTAAGACACCTTTAGAGAGGGTGACTCCATTACCTGCAGGTACACTACCGTGCCAGGAGTCGTCCATTCTAAAACACCTTTAGAATACTGTCTAAGTACCATAATTGGGAAACTACCCAAATTTAGATCTAAAACTGTAGATCTAGTATCCAGAGTGTCTGATATAATATCGAAGTCCTATGTGGAGAAACCACTGTGTGACAACCAAAGTATAACCGATCATAGTATAGGAATTTCACTTCCTACTCTGTGTATATCATCTAAATACCAGGACATCACACCCTACTACCTTCTTAACAGATCAATCACCTATTTTGATGAAGTCAAACCCATGACTGTCACATCAAAAATAGATGATCTATCTCCGCCAATACCGCTTTAGTCTATAAATAGACATAAGCCACTTGTCCACCATGCTTCCGCTGCTCCCACTGACTACGACAACCCTCTGGCAGAATAATATACACGTGCACTTCTAAAGCTAGTTTAGAACGACGCTATACTCATCCTCATGCCGGGTCTCACAGTCTGGAACAACAGCAATGACAAGTCTGGGTAAACAAGAACCTCCCTGTCACCGTCCTTGAGGCTACCGGAGTACTTCTCGGGTGCCTGAGGTTACCCACCATATCTGCGGAGTGGCCTATACAATGTCAAACCAGATTGAATCTTTAGGTTCTTATCAAATTTTCAGTAATCGTTTGCGGTTCTGGAATCACTTCCAGTTCTACCATACTCCCACTACTGTTTTCTGAAAAAATCCATTTTACTAAAACTGTGGCGAGTCAAGAACAATATCACTATTGATCTTCCAGATGGTAGAAAGTCAACCTTCGTCATAGCCCAGGTCAACCCACAAACTGCCATTACAGAAACGTGCCTTGAGTTATCCAAAGTCTGGTTTTAAGCATAAGCCGGACAACTCCCCGTACCTTAACATCGTTAAGATATGAACCGTTCTATATCCAATATAGAAACAGAGGCACTGATTTAATTGGAACCAGATTCAAATCGTGCAGCTGTCTCCAGTGCATGTCAACTAAATGGAGAGAGGCCGATCATCATTATTCAACTTAGGAGTGCATCCAAATATGAGTAACCTGAAAGAGAAACAAGTTTCTCAAAAACCATTACTATCAACTGAATACCATACACAAGTATCTACATCTTCGATCACCTTGAAGAATCCTGATACTTGCAATACCTGGTTCTCTACTTTATTCATATACCTATAATTTCTCAAAACTTGGACCTTGTGTTTCTACGAAATACCTGTCTAAAAACCAGAGAAGTCACAAGTAAACAGAATATAGTACGAGGACCAACCCCTCTGTCCTAATGGATACTGGACAATATACAATGCTTTGTATAAGTCCCCTGAGTTGAATAACTCATTCCCTATATGTCGTAGGTTGAAAACTGTACTTATGGTTAAGAAGAATTACACCGCTGTTTAATGCTCCTTACCTAACCATGCACTGATATAGGTAAATGTCATGGACATAATTTCAAAAAGTTATATCTCACTTTATAAAAATAAACGTACAGATATATCAATTTGAAATTGGTGCATAACAACGGATATTCAAAACCAAATATTTGTCGTCCGGCAAAACAACCCAGGTGACTTCCTCAAATATCACCAATTACAACGAATCCCGATATAATGAGGATGATCACCCAATTCCCAATAACTTGCTCCCACTCATAATCTGTAAAACCATACAGATATGAGAATCAAACCTGGTAAATACATACCCTGGAGCAAGGGCTAATTGCGAAATCAGTTTTCTTTTAACAATACACACTGAAACTGAAATATGTAAATATTTCGGAGGGGTATCTGGGTATTCTTATTAATACCTCTTCCATTATCAGATTCACAACTGTAACCGTATATTTCTTTGCCATCTCTCCAAATCCCTTTATATGTCTTTAGTCATTACCTTCTGTACACCCACTTAGGCTAAATAGTTTTCTTCCCTCCCTACCGTTCGGCACCAGCCTATGGTTTGGAAGAAGACTATCCAATAAGCATAATGGGTTTACTCTCCTAATCCTAGGAGCACTCGCAACGCGAGAGACGGTAAAGATAAAAGACAACTGAATAAACCTTATTCCTATTTCTCCTGAACCAGAATCCATCCCCGAACTGGAACAAGTCCCTTCGAGTTCGTATATAACCATACGATGGAGTATCCAAATAACTGTGGATCATCGTAGTGATACAGAGTGTTCTGGAGAAATACAAAGGTGAAGTAGGAGTGGCGATGAAATACTTGGTTTGGTCGTGAATAACAGTCGCAGTTTACTTTGCCCTCTTTCTAATCCCTTTATTTGTCTTAACTTATTACCTTCTGTACACCATCGTTAGGCTAATTGGTTTTCTTCATTCCCTACCGTTCGGCACCTGCCTATGGTTTGGAAGAAGACTATCCAATTAGCATAATAGGTGTACCGTCCTAATCCAAGGAACACTCGCAACCTGAGAGAAGGTAAAAGGAAAAGACAACTGAATAGTCCTATTCGTTTTCTCCAGAACCAGAAACCATCCTCGAATAAATTCCTTCGAGTTCGTATATAACCATACGATGGTTTTATCCAATGGAAGTGGATGTTCGTAGTAATACAGGGTGTTCTGGAGAAAAAGGGTAAAAGTAGGAGTGGCAATGAGGTATGCAACTCAGACAATCCAAAAGCCAGTGTTTTAAAAAGGTTTGGTTAATCTTGGTCACTGAGTTATAGTCAAGGGTCGGGTCATGGTCGCTGCCAAAGAGAGAGAGAAAGGAAACACTCTGCGTGCACTCTAACCTAGATCAGAATGGTTATCACTTTATCTAATCAGGAAACCTCCCACTGTAACCTCAAATTCTCCTCCAAACCTGAAAGAAGAATTAGTCGGGATCACCCGAGGAGTAAATCAACTCATCAGCGGGAATCGGGATCCAACTATCATCGCATGATAATGTGATGGAATCCACTCACGTTATCACACTCCATAAGGTATGCGCATGCCTGGCAAGTTTCAGTTTCTTTAGAAACTCCCGATGTGTGTTTTTACCCCTAGGACCCAAGTGACCTTGACACAGTCAACAAATCAAAGAGTCATAGTCAAGTTCAACCCGTCATTATCCTGGATTTCATTAAACCCACCAGTACGAGCCCTTGACACAGTCAAAAAGGCCGCACGACTGTCCTAACCAATCTCATAATATGCCACAAACAAACATTACTTAGCTACCGCACACTACGCCTTGACACAGTCAACAAACGCAACACGAATACTAAGTAATACTTGTAAGAAATGACGGAGGGCTATGTCTAGTTTTTGGCAAAAAACTTTTAACGTAATGAACTTGATATCGTTGAAGAAACTGCATAGCTTTTTATAAAAATATAGTGGTGAAAACCTTTGCTAAAGAGGTCACTCCCGGTGAAGGGATCTCGGCTCTTTCCCCGTAGAATGAGGTGTAGGATATTCCAGCTGAATACCACGATGCAAAGTAAAAAGGCAATCGGCTATAGTGAAGTTATTACCCTGACGCAAACTTTTGTCCAAGGGGTCACTCCCGGTGAAGGGATCTCGGCCCTTGCCTCGTCGACTGAGGTGCAGGATATTCCAACTGAATACCACTGTGCAAAACAAAAAGAGAACGTCCTTGCAATAACAGCTTTTTGAAAAATTGTTCCAACAACATCGAACAGGTTTGTTTAACTTGCATTGATCCGAATCAATGCAGTCCCATCAATTAATCACACCACAAAAGAACAAAAATATGATGTACGTATATGCCATCCGCATTCGCCACTGGGTCCCGTCATCACCCGTTAGGTTACTTAACTAACGACAGAGCGGGGACTGGACTAGCGCGGGTGTAAAACATATATAACATCTACTAGTATATATATTAATATATAATATTCGCTCAAGGCGTGATAAAATGCAACATCACAGAAATGTAATAAGCATCACAGAACAATACAGATAATCTGGGATCCCCGGGTTTCATAGAGCCGCTACTGAAACCCGATGTTCCCCTGGTCGTATGGATAGCCTGTGGAATGAAATCCTAGACTCGTACGGGAGCGGCAAGTTACCCGCCAAAATCTGAAGCGAGGTAGCCCCCTTCAACAACGTGAATAGACCACCCAGCACTTCACGGAATCCGGTAACTTGAGCACCCCTCCTTGGGTCAACCTGTACCCCCTACGAGTGTGGCGAATAGCCCTCAAATTCAAGAGTGAAGCCCCCTCTGTCTCAAAGCCATGAGATGCGGGCCCGTTGCCCTCTAGAACCCGGCTATCCGTGCACCCCACCGCGGGGTAATCCTAGTACAGAAAGTAAAATATACAACGGGTACATCGACCTCAGCCCGGTCGTGCCCCAAAAGAATAATATACAAACAGGCAGTGACGGAAGTCCACATGTCGGACGCTCGCCCCGCAATATCAAATGTACAAATAATACAAAACTGTACTACCATTGCATCCAGGCTATCCACTACGACAAATCCGCGACATCACAACACAACACAGAACATCAACGTGAATGTCACGTTCGCAAATCCGTCTAAAAGAACTATAGCAATTAGACAGGATTTACCGCTCAAATGACATTCACGGTCGCAGATATAATGTAAATACTGTGAACTAACATATTTAAATTTTCGATCGACAAAATTTCCCGAAGTGGGCCCCTAGCACAAATCCCAGTGCTCAAAATAATCTGGGCCAAAACAAAAATTACCAGAAACCCCAATTCCAAGTCAGAGAACACTGTACAAAATTTAGTGCAGTGAAGGATCTTTACTGCGGCGGAACTGGGGCCAAAACAAGGGTATGGCCGTGGTTCCGCGGCGTTACCGTACGATCACTTTACCAAATTTTCACAGAGCTCCTAAAAAACCCTGCCTGATTTCTGCATCACACAAAATAATTTTTTGACCAGAGGAAAAATTCGACAGAAACTGATGACTTGGAAATGCAGTTTTTGGAAATTTCGTCCGATTGAAATTCTAAACACGCTAGAGCAAGCTAGAAAAGGTTAATGGCGTGGCTCTGATACCATGTAAGACTACGGTAGCGCCCTGGCCATCTTTCCGAGGCTAAAATACGGAAACGAAAACTTTTTTTAAACTAGAAACTGGCGCTATCGTATGCTTAAATCCCGGATCGAACCATTAACCTACAACTAGCTATCTAGAGAAGAGATAGAAAGGCTATACCGATCGATCTGTGTCCTTCGGTCTTTGGCCACCATCCCAAGCTCCTCGCGGCATCTCCGGTCTTGATTTCCTCGCCGGAAAGGGCACCACATCTACGAGTCTTTTTATGGGCTCCCGCTTCATCCGAAGCAACTCGGGCACGAAGTGTGCTAGCCGACGTGTTCAAGGTGTTGTAGAGAATGTTTGTGATCACATTGTCTCTTGCATCCATGAGATGGATGGAGGTTGAATGTGTTTCCATTGATGGAGATTATGAGCTAGAGAAGAAAGAGGAAGAAGAAGAAGTTTCTCTCTTTCTTTTCTTTTTTGATGGAATGATAATTAGAGTGAGAGTAGATTATCAAAATAAAAAAGCTAGCAACCATCTCATGGCAGCCCCTCTCTCTCTACTTATCAATTCATCACTCAAATCCATCATATAATGTGACATGTGCACAATAAAAGAGACCATGAGTCACAAACCTTGCACATGCCACATTAAATGCACAAAATGATGATTTCTAGCTCATAATTTCCATATGCAAACATTAATCCAAATGTTTGCAACAATAAAAAGATACGGCAACATCTAAAGTAAACTCATGAAAGATTACAAGGATACCCCTCACCTGTATATACATACCTGCATCCGCATTCCGACAGAATGCGAATGCGATGAGACTAAAGTAATCCAACAAATCTAATACTAGGATCCGGCTTAAACCAAATCCCACTAGTATGATCCGCCCAATCATGATCCGTGCACTACTGCACGTATATGATCGGACCCTGCCATATATCATACGGCCTCTGCAACGTTTCGCCCGAAACTTGAGAAACAGTCCGTGGGAGACTCTAAAGACTCGTTAATACTTTGGCTGTGGATTTAACCACTAGCACGTCAGAGGTACTAGCCGTACGTAACGGGCTACCAGGTATTGACCAAAAGGGAGGTCGATGAGCGAACTCATCCTGACACCCTACTGAGCCTGTCAGTGACAATATCTATACAGTCCGGTCCGTTCGTCTATGAGCATCGCATGGCGGGCCTAGGGGGTTGGTAAAAGTCAGACCCCCAAAAGCGGTACAAGTCGTGTCGGAGTGTAGCCCAGAACACCCTGAGATACTACTGGAATACCTACCAGTATATCTCCTGCCTTTGCCAAGGATTTCGAGTAATGGCTCTCCTAGACACAGCGCGATCTCACCCCCAATACTGGGAGAGACGAAACCCCTGCCGATCCACTCACTGCCTCCATGTGGCTCGGGACTGTACCCAACTAAAACCTGTTTGCACGACTCCTTTGAGCCATGGTAGGGTAGTAATCAAAGTACAATGGGAACTCACACGAGACAAATGACGATCTCAGGTCGATGAACTAACCCGTACACATGTCACCAGGGAACTGCTATCTGACGTCAGGTATAATACCAACGAGCATGCTCCCGGCGAGTCCTGTCCGGTGTACTCATAACCGAATGAGCACCTGTATACATCTTAGGTGAACCAACTGACACCAATGGCTTGTGAGACCAGCCACCACCCCTCGTCGGGGTCTCGACTGTATACACTAGTCTACTAATGGAGTATCAATGCCCAGTCTCGAAACTCTCACGACTAGGGACCTTTTAAGGATGTGCTTATAGACCCCAGCTCCCACGTATATGATCGCCATCATACTGCTGGTAGTCAAGTAAGAATCCTAAGGGCTCTATCAACGTGCAATAGTGACCTGTAAGGTCACCTAAAACAGTATACTATGATAAAGATAAACCATGCTAGCATACTATTCTCTATCAACGTGTAATAGTGAACAACAATGTCACTTAAAGCATGTACACGATGATAAAGACAAACCAGATAGTATACAAAGCTCTCGAGTAAGACTGTCCTACCGGTATAGGTCCTCCCTCAATCATTGCAATCACGTGCCTGCGATCCAATAATTTACTCTGAGGGCACTAAATCCAACAAGTCAAATTCCTTGGCTATCTCATCAAAATAGATGTTCCGGCTCCGTGATGCCTGCTTTAATCCAAAAATGGATTTAAGCAACTTGCACACTTTCCTAATACTCCCACTGTCTTTGAATCCCTCCGGCCGATCTATATAAACACACTCTTTTAAACTTCCGTTTAGAAAAGTCGTTTGTACGTCCATCTGCCAGATATCATAATCATAGAAGACAGCAATGGCAAGTATGATCTGAATGGATTTGAGCATAGCCACTGGAGTAAAGGTTTCGTTATATTCCACACCTAGTTTTTAATGAAAACCTTTTGCAACAAATCTATCCTTATAGATTTCCACCAATCTTCTTCTTGACACCAATGGCTTGTGAGACCGGCCACCGCCCCTCGTTGGGGTCTCGATAAGTACACACTAGTCTACTCTGGAGTATCAATGCCCAGTCTCGATACTCCCTCGACTAAGGACATTTAAGGATGTGCTTATAGACCACTCAGCTCTCGCGTATATGATCGCCATCATAATGCTGGTAGTCAAGCAAGAATCCTATAGGATCTATCAACATGTAATAGTAATCCGTAATACTACATAATGCATGTATATGATGATAAAGACAAACCAGATAGCATACTTTCATTTTGAGTAAGAATGTTCCATCCGTATAGGTCCTCCCTCAATCATCATAATCACCTGTCTGCGATTATAATAATTGCCTTGAGAGCACTATAACCAACAATCTTCCACTTGCACTTAAGGCTAATTATTACGGTGGTGCACACTCACAGCCCGTGTGATACCGAACACCCAACTTCTCTACTAATAAGTCTCATAAAGCTCGTTTGTGAAGCTATTGCGTTCAAGAAATAGCCTAAGTGAGTGGATCCGCTCTAGTGTTTCTATCTTTATCTCTCTCTATATCTCAACTTCGCAGAGAAAGACTATCTCCCGAAATGAGCAATACCTGTCTTAGAATTTGTCTGGATATCTGATGGGACCCAGTTCACAAATGAACTCCAAATCCAACAAACTTCTTAGACTGTATCATTTACTGAATTTAATCAGTATCATGTGCCATGCCCTCCTCAGTATCCGCTTGGACCACCTATCCAACATACCGCCTCTCAAAAGAGGGAAAACTATAACTCTGATAGCCACTCTGTCATCCACGTCACCTTGAAAGCCTGAAATGATAATTGCCTCCTGAAGGAGGCTGCCATTACCATTTACCAAGAACATCCACTTATGTTCATAACTGCTTCCCATTGTTTCTCCAGGATTGGATTAATATATACTTATTGCATCCAGTGCAAAAACAATATCTGGTGTTGTACTTGACATCTCATGATTGACTCAATTTCCTAAGAAAGTGATATGCCAATCATGCAAATCCCTCTCCTCATCAGTCTAAAAGACATCTCTTTAGAGAGGGTGACTCCATCACCTACGGGTACACCACCACGTCAGGAGTCATCCATTCTAAGACACTTTAGAATAGTGCCAAGTACCCGAATTAGGACACTTCCTAAATCTAGATCTAAAACCATAGATCTAGTCACCAGAATCCCTGCTATTATATACATATCCTATTTGGAGAAACCACCTTGTGACAACCACAGTATAACCGATCGTAGTATAACCGATCGTAGTATAAGAAGATCTCTTCCTATTAAGTGCATGTCATCCAAATACCAGGACATCACTCCCTATTACCTTCTTACCAGATCCATCTCTTATTCTGATGAAGTCAAACTCTATGATTGTCACATAAAAAATAGATGATCTATCTCCGCTATACCTGCTTTAGTCTATAAATAGACATAAGCTACTTGTCCACTATGCTTCCGCTGTTCCCACTGACTACAACAACCCTCTAGCAGATTCATATATACGTGCACTTCTAAAGCTAATTTAGAAAGACGTTATACTCATCCTCCTGCCAGACCTCATAGTCTAGAACAACAATAGTGGAAAGTTTGGGTAATCAAAAACCTCCCAGTCACCATGTTTGAGGAGACCGAAGTACCTCTCGGATGTCTGAGGTTACCCACCAAATCTGCAGAGTGGCTAATGGATCTTCGAAACCAATTGAATCCTCAGGTTCTACGAAATTTTCAGTAATCGTTTGCAGTTCTGGAATCACTTCCAGTTCTATCATACTCCCACTAATGTTTTCTGAAAAGAATCCATTTTACTAAAACTGGTGGCAAGCCAAGAACAATATAACTATTGATCTTCGAGATGGTAGAAAGTTAACCCTCGTCAAAACTCGGGATAACCCACAAACTGCCATTACTGAAACGTGCCTTGAGTTTGTCCAGATTCTGGTTTTAAGCATCAGCCGGACAACTCCATATACCTTAACATCGTTAAGATATGAATCCATTCTATATATCCAATATAGAAACAAAGACACTAATTTAATTGGAACCAGATTCAAAAATCATGCAGCTGTTTCCAGTGCATATCAACCAAATGGAAGAAGGCCATGCAGCATTACTCATCTAGGAATACATCCACCTATGAGTAACCTGAAAGAGAAGCAAGTTCTCAAAACTATTCCTTACAACGGAATACCTAACACAAGTATCTACATCTTCAATCACCTTGAAAAATCGTGATATTTGCAACATATGGTTCTCTACTTTATTCTTATACCTATATCTTCTCAATATCTGGACCTTGTATTTCAATGAAATACTTGTCTAGAATATGAGAAGTCATGAGTAAACAGAATATAGTACGAGCACCAACCTCTTTTTCCTAACGGACATTGGACAACATACAATACTTTATATAAGTCCACTGAGTTTAATAACTCAAACCTTATGCGTCGTAGCTTGAAAATTGTACTATGGTTAAGAAGAATTACACCGTTGTTGAATGCTTCTTATCTAACCATGATATAGGTAAATGTCATAGACATAATTTCAAAAACTTATATCTCACTTTATAAAATAAACATACAGATATATCAGTTTGAAATTAGTGCATAGCAACGGATATTCAAAACCAAAAATTTGCCGTTAGGTCAAACCAAGGTGATTTCCTCACATATCACCAAATACAAGGAATTCCGATATATAGAGGATCTAATCACCCAATTCCCAATATCTTACTCCCACTCACCATCTGTAACAACATACAGATGTGAGAAACAAATCTGGTAAATACATACCCTGGAGTAAGAATATAATTGGGAAAATAGTTTTTCACTTAACACCGCACAGTAAAACTGAAATATGAAAATTTTTCGAAGGGGTAGCCGGATATTCCTAGTAATGCTTCTTCCACTATCCAGATTCATGACTTTAACCGTATATTTCCTTGCCATCACTCCAATCGCTTTATATGTCTATACTTATTATCTTCTGTACACCACACTTAGGCTAATTGATTTTCTTTTTTCCCTACCCTTCGGCACCAGCTTAAGGTTTGGAAGAAGACTATCCAATAAGCGCAATAGGTGTACTCTCCTAAGACTAGGAGCTCTCGCAACCTGAGAGAAGGTAAAAGGAAAAGACAACCGAATAATCCTATTCAATTTCTCTCGAATCGGAAACCATCCTCGAACTGGAACAAGTTCATTCGAGTTCGTATGTAACTATACGATGGCATTCCCAAGCAATATGGATCTTCGTATTGATACAGATTGTTCCAGAGAAAATGCAAAGGTGACATAGGAGTGGCAGGGGTATACACTGTTTCGTCGTGAATGATAGCAGTCGCAATTTCCTTTGCCCTTTATCTAATCGCTTTATATGTCTTTACTTATTACCTTCTGTACACCACACTTAGGCTAATCGGTTTTCTTCCTTCCCTACCTTTCGGCACCTTCCTATGGTTTGGAAGAAGACTATCTAATAAGCGCAATAGGTGTACTCTCCTAATACCAGGAGCCCTCACAACCTGAGAGAAGGTAAAGATAAAAGACAACCGAATAATCCAATTCAATTTCCCCAGAACCAGAATCCATCCTTGAACTGGAACAAGTTCCTTCGAGTTCGTATGTAACTATACGATGGAATATTTAAGAAATATGGATCTTCATAGTGATACGGAGTGTTTTGGAGAAATGCAAAGGGGATGTATGAGCGGAAATGATATATGCGACTAAATGTCAATCCAAAAGCCAAAGTGTTTTTAAGAAGGTTCGGTTAACTTGGTTCATGAGTTTTTAAGGTCAGGCCATGGTCGCTGCCAAAGAGAGAGAGAGAAAAGAAACACTTAGCATGCACTCTAACCTAGATTAGATTGGTTAATCACTTTATCTAATCAGGATGGCTCCCACCGTTTCCTCGAATTCTTCTTCAAACCCTAAAAGGAGAATTAGTCGGGATCATCTAAAATCACCCGAGGAGTAATACCTAATCATCAGTGGAAATCGGGATCCAACTATCACCGCATGATAACTTGATGGAAGGCACTCAAGTCACCACACTCAAGAAGGTATGCACATGCCTGGAAAGTTTCCTGTATGTTTGAAACTCCCGATGTGGTTTTTACCCCTAACGACCAATAACCTTGACGCTTGCCAACAAGTTATAGGCCACTAGTCAAGTTCAACCCGTCATTGTCCTGGATTAACTCGAACCCACCCACACAAACTCTTGACGCATGCCAATAAAGCTGTATGACTGTCTCGATCAATCGCATATCCATGCAACAGATAAATATCACTCAGCTACCGTTCACTATGTCTTGACGCTTGCCAACAAACATAGCACGAATACTAGGTGGTATCCATCTGAAATGACGGAGGGATACGGCTGGTTTTTGGCAAAAAACCTTTAACGTAATGAACTTGATATCGTTGAAGGAACCGAGTAGTTTTACAGATATATAGTAGCGTAAACTTTTGCTAAAGTGGTCACTCCCTGTGAAGGGATCTCGGCTCTTTCCTTATCGAATGAGGTGCAGGATATTCCTAACTGAATACCATGATGCAAAGCAAAAGAATCGACTATAGTGAAGTTATTACGATGATGCAAACTTTTGCTCAAGAGGTCACTCCCGATGAAGGGATATCGGCTCTTGCCTCATTGAGTGAGGTGCTGGATATTCATAACCGAATACCGCTGTGCAAAAAAAAGGAAATGTCTGTAATTTCTGTTTTTAAAAACATGTTTCCAACAACATCATATAAGTTTGTTTTCCTTGCATTAATCATAATTAATGCAGTCCTATCAATTAATCCATATCACACCAGAAAAGAACGAAAATAAAATGTACGTATATGCCATCCGCATTCGCTACGGGGTCCCGTCATGCACCGTTAAGTTACTTAACTAACGGCAGAGCGGGGGCTGGACTAGCGCGGATGAAAAAAATATACAAAATGTACTAGTATATATATAAATATATATAGCATTCGTCCCAGTCATGATATAAGCAACATCACAGAATCTCAGCAAGCAACACAGAATGGTGGATAATCTTGGAGCCTCGGGTTTCATTTGAGCCGCAAATGAGACCCGACGTTTACTGTCGTATAGATAGCCTGTGCAATAAAAACCTGGACCCCTAGGAGCGCGGAAAGTTACCCGCCAATGCTAGAAGTGAGGCAACCCCAATCAACAAAGTGAATGGGCCACCTAGCACTTCACGGAATCCGGTAACTTGAGCACCCCACCGTGAGTCAACCTGTACCCCCTACGAATACGTCGAATAGCCCGCCAATTCTAGAGTGAGGCCCCCTCCGTCTCAACGCCATGAGATGCGGTCCCATTGCCTTCTGGAATCCGGCTATTCGAGCACTCCTCCGTGGGGTTATCCTAGTACAGAAAATGAAAATATATGTACAAGGGTGACATCGACCTCAACCCGGTCATGCCCCAAATAAATAATATACAAACTGGCAGAGACGGCAGTCCACATGTCAGAAGCTCGCCCCGCAATATCAAATGTATAAATAAATCTCAACTGCACTACTATCATTGCACTACTGGCTATCCACCACGAAAATCCAACTACAACCTCAGCATAACACAGAACATCAACGCGAATGTCATGTTCACAAACCCGTCTAAAAGAACATATAGCAGTTAGAAGAGTTATACGGCTCTAATGACATTCACGGTCGCAGATAGTAATGTATGTACTGAAACATAAAAACGGTGTTAAAATAGCGACTACGAAATACTCCGTATTGCCCCAAACCATGAGATGACAGTATGTGAAATCTGGGCAAAAACAAACAACACCTGAAAACCAATATTCAAGTGACTGGAACACCACATAAATTTCAAGAGCCAAAACCCTTTTAAGACCGGCCAGGCCGGGAAATATGTGATTCTCGCCGGCCATGTCTAGGTGTTTGGGCCTCGTATTTTGGTGGTGTTCTAGTTACAACAAGACTAGCCTTCTGCAATTGTTTAAAAAAAATTTAGAAGACTTGAAAATATCGAAAGCAACTTGAATATTTTCTGTATTGTTTCGGAATTATTTCGGTTTCGTTACTTTAAATATCGTTTAAACTGCTAGTTTAGGGTTTATGGGTTGGCTCTGATACCATGTTGGGTTATGCAAGCGCCCTGTCTATCTACCGTGACCGTTTGCGGAACAAAATTTTTCAAAACTGGCACTAGAACAACCCGATAACCCGGATCTACCATAAACCTAAAGCTAGCAAACTAAAGAGGAGTTTAGAATGGTTATACCGAATGTTCCGAGTCCTTCGGACTTCTACCATCTTCCTAAGCTTCTAGATGCCACCATGATCAAGCTTGATCGCCGGTCTCCCTCCATCAAAGATGATCCACCTGAGGATTTGTAGTTCGAGCTCCATCCTCATAGCCGAGGTAACTAGGATACCTAGTTCACTAAACTAGATAGCATAGATGATGTAGAGTCTAATGATAGATTAATTTGTCTCATAACACCCTAGGTTTCTCAATACACGAGACTTTTAGGGTGGAGGTAGAAGAAGATGCTTGAAGATGAGAGAGTGAAGCAACCATGAAAAAATGGTTAAGTGTTGTGAAGCAAAGAAATGAATCAAGCCTCCCAAAATATCTCACAACACAAATAAATATCAAGCATGCCACAATAGTAACTCATGAGTCACCCCATGAGTCACCACAAAGCCATGCTTCATATAAAGCTAAAGAACACATCATCCCTCCACCTCATTAACCATTTAACAAAATGGTTAAAACAAACAAATGAGATGGCATCTTCTAGAAGCACCTTATAATAAATTACAAGAATACCCCTCATTCGTATATACATACCCGTATCCGTATTCCGAAAAATACGAATACAAAGAGATGAAAATAATCCAATAATATAACACTAGAATCCGGCTTAAACCAAAACCCACTAGTATTATCCGTCTGAATCATGATACGTGCACAAGTGCATGTATATGATCGAACCCCGCAGTAAAACCATACGGCCTCTACATCATTTCGCCCGAAGCAGGGAAACCCTCTGTGTAGGACTCTAAAGACTCGTCAATACGTTGGCAGTAGTAACTACAAGCACGTCAGCGGTACTAGCTGTACGTAACGGCTACCCGGGTATTGAGCGAAAGGAAGGCCGATGAGCAAACTCATCCGAACCCCTACCGAGCCTGTTCGTGACAATCTCCGTACAGTCTGATCTGTTCGTCTAAGAGTATCGCATATCGATTCTAGGTGGTGGATAAAGTCAGACCCCTAATAACGCGATATTTCATGTCGGTATGAAGCCCATCACCAACTGAGAAACTACTGATCCAAATAAGTAATTCTCGACTACCTTGGCCAAGGATTTCTGGTGATGGCCACCCGTGCACCTCGCGACATCAACCCCCAATACCGGGAGAGAAGGATCCCCGACGATCCGCTCACTGCCTCCATGCGGCTCGGGACTGTACCAAACTAAAACCTGTTTGCACGACTCCTTTGAGCCGTGGTAGGGTAGTAATCAAAGCACAGTGGGAACTCACATGAGACAAATGATGATCTCAGGTCGACAGACTAACCTGTACACATGTCACCTGGAAACTGCTATCTGACAATAGGTATAATACCAATTAGCATGTTCCCGGCGAGTCCGTCCAGTGTACTCATAACCCAATGAGCACCTGTATACTATCTTAGGTGATAAAAAGACATTAATGGCTTGTGAGACCGGCCACCGCCCCTCGTCAGGGTCTCGATAAGTACACACTAGTCTACTCTGGAGTATCAATGTCCAGTCTCGATACTCCTTCGATTAGGGACATTTAAGGATGTGCTTATAGACCACCCAGCTCTCACGTATATAATTGCCATCATAATGCTGGTAGTCAAGAAAGAATCCTATGGGCTCTATCAACATATAATAGTGATCTGTAATACCACATAATGCATGTACATGATGATAAAGACAAACCGGATAGCATACTATCATTTTGTGTAAGACTGTTCCATCCGTATAGGTCCTCCCTGTAGGGTGTTTTTCGTCACCCCATTGAGATAGGAATACGCGTGCGCTTGTCAGGCGCATTACAGATTCCCCCTGCCTAGGGTAGGCTGGGGTTTATTAATTGTGGAGATCCGAATCTCCAGCAGCCGTGGACTAAGCTTCCGTTAATTACCCATCGCTTTTGGAGAGAGGGAACCTCTGATTGACGGGTCAAACAGGTCATGCGAACTCAATGTGCAGTATGCGTGTGTTGTGTTTTGAAAGAGGGTTTTGGATATCGGGGGCCCCGCAGAGTTTTACGGGGGTCCCGCTACTTGGATAGCGGGCTGGGGGTCAAGTGGGCCAGCAGCCCCCTTACGGGGTGCGGGGCAGCGCATCGTTAGAAAAATTTTCCTAGCAGAGGACGTGTTTTGATTGTAGAGTGTACGAAAAATGAAGGGTGAGGAGCGTCTTAAAGACGCATGCATGGCACGTGGGCATTGGGCGCCCACGGGTCGCGAGCCCGGTGCGTGGGCGCTTGGCGCCGACGGGTCGGGTGCCCGGCGCGTGGGCGCCCGAGGGTCACGTGCCAGGCGCGTGGGTACTTGTGTTAGTTATATGTATGCCCTAGAGGCCATTACTATACATAGGATGTATATTATAGTGGATGTTTGGACATATATAGGGAGGACTTTCTTGCTCGACATGATAGTATGCTATCTGGTTACTCTTTACCTTAACGTGTATACTGATTGTCTCTCTGATTACATGTTGGTAAAGCCCTTAGGATGTGTACTTGACTACCTGGACTATGATGCGGATCATACTAGTGGGGACATGGTAGTCCATAAGTACATCATTCAAGGTCCCTAGTCGTGGGTGTATCGAGACGGGGCATCGATATACCAGTGTAGACTAGCGTATACCTTCTCGACCCATACAGATAGGCAATGGATGATCCCATATCCATTGGTGTTTGACATCAGAGATGATATACGGGTGCTCAGTGGAGACTAGGTACACTGGACGGACTCGCCGAGAACTCCCAGATGGTATTATACCTTACGTCAGATGGCAGTTCTCTGGTGACACTGGTACAGGTTAGTCTGTAGACCCGAGATCGTCATAGAGTCTTGTGTGATTCCCACTGTGCTTTGATTTCCACCTTACCACGTCGAAGTGGGCGTGCAAAACAGTGGTTTTTGGGTACAGTCCAGAATCACATGGAGGCAATGAGCGAAAGGAGGGGATTCGTCTCTCCCGGTATAGGGAGTTGATGTTGCGCTGTGTTCGATTGGCTATAACCGGAAATCCCTGGCCAGGGTTGCTGAGATTTACTGGTAAGTGTTACCGGTAGTTTCTCGAACTGTTATAGACCTCATATCGACACGACTTATCGAGCTACTGGGGTCTGACGTTTACCACCCCTAGGCAAGATATGCGACATATCAGACGACGAGACCGGACTGTACGGTAAGTGTTACTGGTTGGATTCACAGGAGTGTGAGCGGGCTTGCTCGTCGATCTTCTGATCGCTCAATATCCGGGTGGCCGTTACGTTTAGCAGACCGCTTGCGGCTTGTGGGTACTTGATATGATCATTACCTGCTGCCGGCGTATTGACGAGTCTTTAGATTCCTACACAGAGGTTTTCTGGCTCAAGCGAAACGAAATAGGAGCGCATATGAGATATGTGCGGGACCGAGAATAATACCAGTATGTGATACTGTATTCGATTCTCGTGATTTGTGACATTGATCGGTTATATGCGATATATCCGGGTTATCGGGTCAAGTGTTGATTCGATAAATTGTTACTATTGATATTTGTCGGTTATATTTGATATGACCGGATCATTAAGTCAAGTGTTGATTTAATGATTTAATGTATAATTATATATTTGATATATCACTTTACATTAACTAATATTGGTTCACTTAAGATGTTTTTCTCACTTGTTTGTGCACATTGTATATGTGATATATTTTTGTGCACAAGTTTGTATCATGTTTGATGATACATGCAAACTTGGGTGTATGTTTGATTTAAACCTTGGTTAAGTAAATGGTTAGGGTTTTTATTTATTTATTCATTTATTTATTTATTTATTTTTGGCAAAAGAAAAGAAAATGGTGGCTTTTTTGTTTTATAGTTGAAGCTTCATGAAGCATTGAAAAAGTCTACCATTTTTGTTTCATGCTTAACCCTAACCATTCAACCTAACTTTAGTTTATTCTCTACACCTAACTATGGTTGCAAATATGATAAGTATCATATTATTTCCTATTTTTCATATACTTATGATATTCTTTTTCTTCTTTTTCTTCTTCTTCAAAGAAGAAGAGAGCTTGCAACCTTCAATGGTGATTTCATGAAAAGAGTGAGAAATCCAATTCTAAAGTGAACCCACTTCCTATTTCTTCATCCTCTACCACTTGCCAAGTAGTATAGGGTGTTTTATTCACAAGTTTCATGACTTGGTGAAGTTGGAGCTTGATCTTGAGTTGCCTCGACGTAGATCATCTTCGGCTTCGAAGTCGACGACATAGCCCGCCCATTTCTCCGACGAAGCCGACGCTAGAGCCCGGAATCCGTTGATCGCAGCGAGGGGACATCATCACGGAGCTATGGAGGTGGAGGACCGGATCTACAAAGGTTGTATTTTCCGTTTACTCTTAGTTAAGTTGTTAACTATTTGCATGTATCGCTTAAACTCTAGTCAACGACCCGTATTAGGGTTTCTCGGCACTTGTAAAATTTGAAATTGGCGTGGTTGATGCCTTGTGAGACCTCATTAGCGTGCCTAGGGACCCTACAGCTTGGCGCCCGCGGGTCACGTGCCCGACGCTTGCGTATCACGTGCGCGGCACGCGCGCGCGCTGGGCGCCAGCGGGTCACATGCGCGGCATGCGCGCAGTGGGCGCCCGTGGGTCACGTGCGCGGCACGCGACTGCTGGGTGCTCGCGGGGCACATGCGCAGCACGCGACCGCTGGAAACACAAGCGGAAAGGGGCTTAGCCCCTAGGTTGGGGAGTTGAACTCCCGAGGGATTTTGGAGTTGAACTCTTAACAGAAATTTAATTTATGGAGTTAAACTCTTAGGAATCTTTGGCTCTCCTTTTGAGCCTTGGATCCTCCCAATGTGGGATTTTTGGAGATGGGCTCTGTTACGACCCGAAAAGAATGGAACATGACCGGCACTAAATTACGAAATGTCTCGAGTCGTACGTAATCTAAGTAAGCTAAAACCAAAAAATCAAAACCAAAGAAGAGTAGAGTGAAGGAAAAACCAATTTAAAGCAAGTAGTTTTAATCAACATAGGCCGAAATATGTAATTTTAAAAATCTTAAGTATTTTCTGAAAATTTCGGCAGAGTCTCCTTTGTAAATACTGGCCCCCAAACGGGATACAACATGAATAGTATAAGAAATACAAAAAAGGAAACCCAAGCGGGAGCTCGCTCTTCGTCAAACGACGGTCATAACCACGCAAGCAATATAATATACAACGCCGAAGGGCGAGGATCAAAACTTAAGAAAACCCAAAATCAACATTAAAACCATGCTGAGGGAAAAGTGTACAAGATGCTTTATAGGATAAAGCAGGCATCGCGGAGTTGGAACGTCTGTTTTGATGAAGTAGTCAAAGAGTATGACATCATCAAAATGGTAGATGAACCTTGTATAAACAAAAAGGCAGTAGGGAGTATGGTGACGATCCTCGTAGAGTACGTGGATGACATACTCATGATAGGGAAGGAGTTTCCTATGCTACGCTCAGTCAATCTCCGCTTATCACAAAGATTCTCCATATAGGATCAAAGTGATACCTCCTAAATCTTGGGTTTTGGATCTATGAGATAGATCTAAATGGATGTTAGGACTCTCACTAGTTGTAGTGAGATAGTATCAATCGATCCTGGGGAGAATCACTGGAAGGGTTCCAGGGTGATAAGGACGACTGAAAGTCAGTCACAGGCATTGTCTTTACCCTCAGTAAAGGGACGGTATGTTGGAAGAGTTCCAAGCTAGATACCGTGGCTAACTAGACGATAAATGCAGGATGCATCGCTACTTAAGATGCTACCAAAGAGGCCGTTTGGGTGTATATTGGTTCATGAGATGAACTACGTTCCTACCATTGTGAGACAATGGAGTTGTGGCTTATGCCAAGGAACGCCGGTCCCATCAGTGATCCAGACATATTCTAAGGCAGTGTCACCTGATCATGGAGATGGTTGATATCCAAGGGATCGAGGTTAGGAGAGTAGACTTAGAGGACAACACGGCGGATCCACTCACAAAGGCCTTTTCCCAGAGAGAGACTATTATGGGATGGTTGAGTATGAGATACTACAACCACTGCTATTAGATGGCCCTAGTGCAAGTGGGAGATTGTTAGTTATATGTATGCCCTAGAGGCCATTACTATACATATGATGTATATTGTAGTGGATGTTTGGACATATATAGGGAGGACTTTCTTTCTCGACATGATAGTATGCTATCTGGTTATTCTTTACCTTAATGTGTATACTGATTGTCTCTCTGATTACATGTTGGTAAAGCCCTTAGGATGTGTACTTGACTACCTGGACTATGATGCGGATCATACTAGTGGGGACATGGTAGTCCATAAGTACATCCTTCATGGTCCCTAGTCATGGGTGTATCGAGACGGGGCATCGATATACCAGTGTAGGCTAGCGTATACCTTCTCGACCCATACAGATGGGCGATGGATGATCCCATATCCTTTGGTGTTTGACATCAGAGATGATATACGGGTACTAAGTGGAGACTGGGTACACTGGACGGACTCGCCGAGAACTCCCAGATGGTACTATACCTTACGTCAGATGGCAGTTCTCTGGTGACACAGGTACATGTTAGTCTGTAGACCCGAGATCGTCATAGAGTCTTGTGTGATTCCCAACGTGCTTTGATTTCCACCTTACCACGTCCAAGAGGGCGTGCAAAACGGTGGTTTTTGGGTACAGTCCCGAATCACATGGAGGCAATGAGCGATAGGAGGGGATTCGTCTCTCCCGGTATAGGGAGTTGATGTTATGCTGTGTTCGATTGGCTATAACCGGAAATCCCTGGCCAGGGTTGCTGAGATTTACTGGTAAGTGTTACCGGTAGTTTCTCGAACTGTTATAGACCTCATATCGACACGACTTATCGAGATACTGGGGTCTGACGTCTACCACCCCTAGGCAAGATATGCGACATATCAGACGACGATACCGGACTGTACGGTAAGTCTTACTGGTTGGATTCACAGGAGTGTGAGCGGTCTTGCTCGTCGATCTTCTGATCGCTCAATACCCGGGTGGCCATTACGTTTAGCAGACCGCTTGCGGCTTGTGGGTACTTGATATGATCATTACCTGCTGCCGGCGTATTGACGAGTGTTTAGAGTCCTACACAGAGGTTTCCTGAGTCAAGCGAAACGAAATAGGAGCGCATATGAGATATGTTCTGGACCGAGAATAATACCAGTATGTGATACTGTATTCGATTCTCGCGATTTGTGACATTGATCGGTTATATGTGATATATCCGGGTTATCGGATCAAGTGTTGATTCGATAAGTTGTTACTATTGATATTAGTCAGTTATATGTGATATGACCGGATCATTAAGTCAAGTGTTGATTTAATGATTTAATGTATAATTATATATTTGATATATCACTTTACATTAACTAATATTGGTTCACTAAAGATGTTTTTCTCATTTGTTTGTGCACATTGTATATGTGATATATTTTTGTGCACAAGTTTGTATCATGTTTGATGATACATGCAAACTTGGGTGTATGTTTGATTTAAACCTTGGTTAAGTAAATGGTTAGGGTTTTTATTTATTTATTCATTCATTTATTTATTTCTTTTTGGCAAAAGAAAAGAAAATGGTGGCTTTTTTGTTTTATAGTTGAAGCTTCATGAAGCTTTGAAAAAGTCTACCATTTTTGTTTCATGCTTAACCCTAACCATTCAACCTAACCTTAGTTTATTCTCTACACCTAACTTTTGTTGCAAATATGATAAGTATCATATTATTTCCTATTTTTCATATACTTATGATATTCATTTTCTTCTTCTTCTTCTTCTTCAAAGAAGAAGAGAGCTTGCAACCTTCAATGGTGATTTCATGAAAAGAGTGAGAAATCCAATTCTAAAGTGAACCCACTTCCTATTTCTTCATCCTCTACCACTTGCCAAGTAGTATAGGGTGTTTTCTTCACAAGTTTCATGACTTGGTGAAGTTGGAGCTTGATCTTGAGTTGCCTCGACGTAGATCATCTTCGGCGTCGAAGTCGACGACCTAGCCCGCCCATTTCTCCGATGAAGCCGACGCTAGAGCCCGGAATCCGATGATCACAGTGAGGGGACATCATCATGGAGCTATGGAGGTGGAGGACCGGATCTACAAAGGTTGTATTTTCCGTTTACTCTTAGTTAAGTTGTTAACTAGTTGCATGTTTCGCTTAAACTCTAGTCGACGATCCGTATTAGGGTTTCTCGGCACTTGTAAAATTTGAAATTGGTATGGTTGATGACTTGTGAGACCTCATTAGCATACCTAGGGACCCTACAGTGGTATCAGAGCCTAGCTAGAGCCTTAGGCGAAGTGTAGACGATGTTAGAATTCCGGTCGAACCCCGAAACCCTAAAAATGACCCCTCTCTGTACATTTTTACAAAACTGGGTTTTTTCCAGATTAAAAATGCTTAAAAAATTCAGCAGGAAATTCTAAGAATTACGGTGCAAAAACGAGCAAACGATACGCCCAAAGCGCGGCGGAACCGCGGCAGAAGCATGGCTTCTGCGGCGGTTCCACGGCCAAATTATGTGATTACGCTTCCATTTTTGCACAGTAATTTGTCTCTTCAGGTGCTGAGTTTTCTGGGAATTTTTAATGTTTACTCAAGAGTTGAGTTTTCTGGGTTGTATTGGGAGTTCGTAGATTCGATCGGATTATCAGACTTTGTCTATGTGTCTTTCCGGGTAATTTTTGAATATGTTAAAAAGTTCGACTGGATATAAATACCCACTTTTTCCCATGTCGGGAAATTTCCAAGTGTTGGATCTTTCCGTGGTTTAATAACGTTCTAAGTAGTGCAAGTAACGCGATGGACCCTCTAGAAGACAACAAACCTTAACTCGATTATGTGACCGTCTTGAACTGCCCTTTGAACCTTCGGGTTTGGGGCAGTACGGCGTGCCACATGTGAGGCGTTGGCTTGACCCTTCTACGGCTGGACCGTTGGTACTGAGGCACGAAGTGAATGTTTTTAAACTTATTTCATGTGTTGAGCTGTTTCGAGAAAACTTGGGTGTTCGATTGTTCGATCGGAAAGTTTAACATTTTCTATTTATCCGAAATGTGATACAATAATTGGAATTCACAAGTAGTTATGAGATAACTGAATGAATGTTATAAATCTAACACTTCAGTCTCACTTGATCGGTTGCCACGGAATTTTGATGCGATCAAAAGTCCGTCGCAATCGCGTAGCGTATGCGGATACTCGCCGGATAAACTTAATAGACAGCTACACCCCATAGCCCCAACCAAGTGACTTTAGGAGAACCCCGTCGCCGAAAGCATCCGTTCGGGAGCTCGCGGCAGCGGTATTCCTCCTCGGTGCACTTCATCGACGGCGTCGAGGGTGCGGCCGCCTACTAAAGTTTGCGACGAGCATTCGATCAGGATGTCGGGAATCCTGTTGAATTGCCCGACTTGATATTGAAAAGTGTTTTCGATAATGAGACTAAAATGCGGGGTTTATAATTTTTAGGCATGCGATGTCTAAGGAATTCATTTGATTAGGCATGCGATGTCTATGCAGGTTGCGGATTCCAACTGTTGTAGTTTTACACTTTCTTTTCTGTGACCGTAAGTGTAATATGTGATATCGCCGGTTTCGTTGCTATATGTCAACGACAATTGGGATGCGCATATTTACTTATGTTGATAACATGTGATGTTATGTGTTGCTGGATATGTTATATTGGATTATCGTGTTTGAATAGCCGGGTTTTTTTATGTGAGATAAGTGTTTTTCATTTTCATTCATGTAAAAACTTGTATGTAATATTCTTTTATTGGGGCACTTCCAGGTTGCGGAAGATGTCACCTTTTGTATATTATTTACTTTTCCGCACTAAGATAGACCCAAGGAGGAGGGCACAAGTAACCGGGTTCTGGAGTCCAGTGGGAGACCAACTCGAGGAGTCGTGTCCGGGTCTCCTAACTCTAGAATTGGTAGGGTTGCTTGCCGCTCTCGTAGGGGTCTAGGGGTGTGGGTTTGGCTATTCATCGCGACCGTGGAATCCGTGTTTTATACTGGCTCGTATTGAAAACACGGACGTCCTAGTATATCCAATGTTTCATATGATTCTTCTGCTGCGATATCTGTGATGTGATCATGTGATATGTTCTGTGATGGATACTGTATATAGTATATATGATATATTATATAGGCGTTACTTATGTTTTACACCCGCGCTAGCCCTGCCCCGCTCTGTCGTTAGTTACCTAACCTAACGGTGCACGAGGGGACATCGAGGCGAATGCGGATGGCATAAGTGTACGTCGTATTTATCTGTGATGTTTAGGTAAATTTAAATGATGGGACTTTATTTATGTGATTAATGAAAGAAAAAGAAACCTAAAGATGTTGTGGAATCGAATTTCAAAATAAAACAGGTAGCTACAGTTCTTGCTTTGCATCGCGGTGTTCCTTGTAGAACATCCTGCACCTTATTCGATAAGGAAAGGACCATGATCCCTTCACCGGGAGTGACCCCTTTAGCAATAACTGGCAGATGCTACACATTCGGTTTGTCTTTTGATAGCTTCTATAGTTTCTGCTTTGCACAGTGATATATATGATATATCCCGCACTTCATTCGACGAGGAAAGGGCCGATGATCCCTTCACCGGGAGTGACCCATTTAGCAAAACTAGAAAAGCCTAAAAAACACTCCATTTTAAAATCATTTGATTCTACAACGATATCAAGTTCTTTGCGCAATAGGTTTTCACAAAAACCTGTCATAGCCCTCCGTCATTTGAGATAAGTTGTATATAGTATTCGTGCTGCATTTGTTGGCTTTCGTCAAGGTGCAGTGTGCGGTAGCTATATGCTGCTTATCTGCTGCATACGATACGATTGGATTAGGGTAGTCGTGCGGCTTTGTTGGCTTTCGTCAAGGGTCGTGCGGGTGGGTTTAATTCAATCAGGAAATGACGGGTTGAACTTGACTAGCGGACTATGGTTTGTTGGCTTTCGTCAAGGTCATAGCACGTTAGAGGCAAAATATTATCGGGAGTTTCAAGTGTTGAAATTTGCAATGAGATTGTATACCTTCTATGAGATAGTTGGATCCCGATACTCACTGCGAGTAATTGTTACTCCTGGGAGAGTTTTACACATTACAATTAGCCGATCAAGTAGGTGTCTAGAAAGGTGTCAACGGGGTTACGCCTCTGGGAAAACGAGGTTTACATTAATTAGGTCCGTGCGAAAGCACGGGGCACCTCACTCAAAGTACCGACACTGGCCTGGCTGAAAGATTGGTGAACTTGTAGCGTGTAATTAATCCCGGCTAGTCTTTCCTTTTAGGGTTTGAAGGAAGATTTGATAAAAACAGTGGGAGCCATCCTGATTAGATAAAATAATAACCAATCTGATCTTGCAAGAGCGCACGCAGAGTGTTTTCTTCTCTCTCTCTCCAGGTAGAGACCATGTCACGTCTTAATCAAGATAATAAAACGGATATATTGACCGAACCCACTTGTTATACTGAGCTAGGGAACGTTGGTCCCGCTCCAACTTATAATTGTTATAAGACAGAGCAGGAAATTGGGGAATACCAGATTTCCCGTGCCGCCCAAACGAAGAAAGTGCATGCCGATGCATCATCTTCGGGTGTGTTCGTTACACAGAACTGTTTCTCAAATGTCCTTTACGTCCTGGGTATATGATACCAGATCAGGATCCCACATATGTAATATATTACATGGGCTACAGAAAGGTAAAGAACTTAGAACGGGTGATAAGTTTCATGAGGCAGAAAACGGTGTAAGTGTTGTAGCCAAGTCTGTTGGTCACTGTCACCCTGTATTACCAATACATTGATTCTGAACAAATTCTATTAGATACCGAACCTGATATACAAAATCATATCAGTCTCTTTATTAGAAAAGAAATGATAAAATTTTGTATTGTTGGATAATGTTTTGAACATTTCCTATATCAAAAATTGATCGGTTCAGGCACGTTATCTAAAAGCATTGACGTTCTAAATTAAACTACAGTTCCTAATATACAGAACACACACAAGAGGAAGAGTTCAGAAATGAACGGATCCTTCTTGAGGCATTGTAGACTAGGTCATATCAATGCGACCCGACTAGCTAAGTTGCACATAGATGCATATTTAAATATGTTTGAATTTACATCTTGTGAAACTTGCCAGTCATGTCACTGAGATAAAATGACCACAGCTCTGTTTATTGGAAACAGAGAAAGAGTTAGTAAACTCTTGGGATTGATACATGTTGATGTATGTAAGGTCCCCTGTCTACACATACCAGGACTGGTTCTTTATACTTTATTACATTCTCTGATGATCTTTCGAGATTCAGACCTATGTTCCTGTTGAAACACAAGTCCGAACCTTTTGAGATATTCACAGAATATAAGATAGAAGTAGAGAACCAAAATACGGGTATAAGTATTATGTCCTATGATGAGATCAGGGAGGAGAATACTTGTGCATGGAATTCCTGGACTATTCTAAAGGAGAATGAGATTCTCTCTCAGCATTTCTCCTCCGAATACACCATAGCACGATGGTATATCGGGGCGGAGCAACTGCACTCTATGATGAGTACTACTGAGTTTCCTATTTCCTTTTGGGAGTTATGCACTTATGAAGTTGCATACCTATTGAATAGGGTTCCGATCAAATCAGTTGCCTACCACTTCATATGTGATATGGAAAGGGAAGAGCCCATATCTTAATTTAGTTAAGATTTGGGGTTGTCCGGCCTATGTCTAAAAGAAAAATCCGGAAAAGCTCGAGGGAAGGTCTGTTATGTAGAACTGGAAAGGTTCCAACTATACAAACTACAGCAGATGATTTGATAAAACCAAAGGATTCAATAGATACCAACGAACCTCAGCCGCTCCGCCGATCTAGTAGGGTTCCTCACCCACCTGAGAGATACTTCGGTCTCTCTATGATAATGGGAGCGAGGATGGCATCATGAGATGATGACCCAACTGGTTTCGAGCTGGCCATCAGGAGTGGGACTCTGTAAGAATGGCTGGATGCTTAAAGATCTGAGATGGAATTCATGAACACCAACAAAGTATGGACTTTGGCTGCTATATCTGAAGGGTTAAATCCCCATCAGGAGCAAGTATATCTTGAGAAGATTACTTGGTGTGCATGGAAAAGTTGAGACTTTCAAAGCTAGACTTGTTAAAGGTTTTCGTCATCGACCATGCGTGGATAATGATGAAACCTTTTCCAGTGGCTATTCTTATGTCCATCCGGATCCTACTTGCCACAGCTACATACCATGACTACGAAATCTGGCGGTTGGGTGTCATGACTGCTTTTCTAAAATGATGTTTTAGAAGAGAGCGTCTGTAAGTACACAGCCAGAGGGCTTCGTAGACAGTGGGAGCAGCGGAAACGTGTACAAGATGCTTTATAGGATAAAGCAGGCATCGCGGAGTTGGAACGTCTGTTTTGATGAAGTAGTCAAAGAGTATGATATCATCAAAATGGTAGATGAACCTTGTATAAACAAAAAGGCAGTAGGGAGTATGGTGACGATCCTCGTAGAGTACGTGGATGACATACTCATGATAGGGAAGGAGTTTCCTATGCTACGCTCAGTCAATCTCCGCTTATTACAAGGATTCTCCATATAGGATCAAAGTGATACCTCCTAAATCTTGTGTTTTGGATCTATGAGATAGATCTAAATGGATGTTAGGACTCTCACTAGTTGTAGTGAGATAGTATCAATCGATCCAGGGGAGAATCACTGGAAGGGTTCCAGGGTGATAAGGACGACTGAAAGTCAGTCACAGGCATTGTCTTTACCCTCAGTAAAGGGACGGTATGTTGGAAAAGTTCCAAGCTAGATACCGTGGCTAACTAGACGATAAAGGCAGGATACATCGCTACTTAAGATGCTACCAAAGAGGCCGTTTGGGTGTATATTGGTTCAGGAGATGAACTACGTTCCTACCATTGTGAGACGATGGAGTTGTGGCTTATGCCAAGGAATACCGGTCCCATCAGTGATCCAGACATATTCTAAGGCAGTGTCACATGATCATGGAGATGGTTGATCTCCAAGGGATCGAGGTTAGGAGAGTAGACTCAGAGAACAACACGGCGGATCCACTCACAAAGGCCTTTTCCCAGAGAGAGACTATTATGGGATGGTTGAGTATGAGATACTACAACCACTGCTATCAGATGGCCCTAGTGCAAGTGGGAGATTGTTAGTTATATGTATGCCCTAGAGGCCATTACTATACATAGGATGTATATTGTAGTGGATGTTTGGACATATATAGGGAGGACTTTCTTGCTCGACATGATAGTATGCTATCTGGTTATTCTTTACCTTAATGTGTATACTGATTGTCTCTCTGATTACATGTTGGTAAAGCCCTTAGGATGTGTACTTGACTACCTGGACTATGATGCGGATCATACTAGTGGGGACATGGTAGTCCATAAGTACATCCTTCAAGGTCCCTAGTCATGGGTGTATCGAGAGGGGCATCGATATACCAGTGTAGACTAGCGTATACCTTCTCGACCCATACAGATGGGCGATGGATGATCCCATATCCTTTGGTGTTTGACATCAGAGATGATATACGGGTGCTCAGTGGAGACTGGGTACACTGGACGGACTCGCCGAGAACTCCCAGATGGTATTATACCTTACGTCAGATGGCAGTTCTCTGGTGACACTGGTACAGGTTAGTCTGTAGACCCGAGATCGTCATAGAGTCTTGTGTGATTCCCACTGTGCTTTGATTTCCACCTTACCACGTCCAAGAGGGCGTGCAAAACGGTGGTTTTTGGGTACAGTCCCGAATCACATGGAGGCAATGAGCGATAGGAGGGGATTCGTCTCTCCCGGTATAGGGAGTTGATGTTGCGCTGTGTTCGATTGGCTATAATTGGAAATCCCTGGCCAGGGTTGCTGAGATTTACTGGTAAGTGTTACCGGTAGTTTCTCGAACTGTTATAGACCTCATATCGACACGACTTATCGAGATACTGGGGTCTGACGTTTACCACCCCTAGGCAAGATATGCGACATATCAGACGACGAGACCGGACCATATTCGGGTTTTTCGGCACTTGTAAAATTTGAAATTGGCGTGGTTGATGCCTTGTGAGATCTCATTAGCGTGCCTAGGGACCCTACAGCTTGGCGCCCGCGGGTCACGTGTCCGGCGCTTGCGTATCACGTGCGCGGCACGCGCGCGCGCTGGGCGCCCGCGGGTCACGTGCGCGGCATGCGCGCAGTGGGCGCCCGTGGGTCACGTGCGCGGCACACGACTGCTGGGTGCTCGCGGGGCACATGCGCAGCACGCGACCGCTGGAAACACAAGCGGAAAGGGGCTTAGCCCCTAGGTTGGGGAGTTGAACTCCCGAGGGATTTTGGAGTTGAACTCTTAACAGAAATTTAATTTATGGAGTTAAACTCTTAGGAATCTTTGGCTCTTCTTTTGAGCCTTGGATCCACCCAATGTGGGATTTTTGGAGATGGGCTCTGTTACGACCCGAAAAGAACGGAACATGACCGGCACTAAATTACGAAATGTCTTGAGGCGTACGTAATCTATGTAAGCTAAAACCAAAAAATCAAAACCAAAGAAGAGTAGAGTGAAGGAAAAACCAATTTAAAGCAAGTAGTTTTAATCAACATAGGCCGAAATATGTAATTTTAAAAATCTTAAGTATTTTCTGAAAATTTCGGCAGAGTCTCCTTTGTAAATACTGGCCCCCAAACGGGATAAACCATGAATAGTATAAGAAATACAAAAAAGGAAACCCAAGCGGGAGCTCGCTCTTCGTCAAACGACGGTCATAACCACGCAAGCAATATAATATACAACGCCGAAGGGCGAGGATCAAAACTCAAGAAAACCCAAAATCAACATTAAAACCATGCTAATACAACGCGCGAATCTAAGGTCGAAAGAATAACAAGTCTGATTTTCTTTCTCTCTCAAATATACAATCTGGTTGATGGAGTTTCTAGATACAACTGAAATAATGAATAACTAAAGGTGGTCCTGATGCAAAGAACCCACCTAGCAAAGCAATCACCCGGAAGGAATTGTGCGCCAGCAAAACGCAACGAAACCTGTACGGCAAAACCTGCAAAGAACTGTGGCACAACGGGGGTGAGTTACCAACTCGTGAGTAGAAAACATCTACGAGTAGAAATCGCATGCATAACTCTATCCTAGGTCATATCAGGTAATAACCTCAAATAAAATCCTGGTCCAGCTATATATAGTGTAATACTACCTGCTCGTGTCCGTGTCCCATATAGCAACTGTTGCGCCACGGCAGCGCCCCGGCCGTCTATCCGAGGCCAAAATGCGGAATCAAAATTTTTCCTTACTTGGAAACTGGCGCTACCACGGACAATGAAAACCCGGATCGTAACCATTAACCTAATGCTAGCTAACAAGGGATGGGAAGAGAAGTATACCGAGTGATCCGAGTCCTCCGGTCTTCTCGTCATCGTCCCAATCTCCCGCGGAAAGTCTAGTCTCCATATCGTCGCCTCCTCGCCGGAAGGGCACCACATCGCTTGCGTCTTTTATGGGCTCCCGCCTCAATACCGAGGCAACTCGGGCGCGAAGTTGGCTGGCCGACGAGTCCAAGATTTGCTGTAGAATGTGTAGGGTTGAAGCTATGTCTCATTTGGGGTTTGTTGCCTTTGAAGATGATGGAGGAATCAAGATAAGAAAAATGGTGCTTGCATTTTTCTTGACATGAAAAGAGATCAAAAACTACACTCCCAAAAATGAAGCTCTCATCTTCTTTTCTCTCAAATGTCTTCAACCATATCATAATGAGAATGGTGGAGGAATGAATACAAAAATGCAAGAGGGAGGTGAGTGTAGGATAAAGAGAATGGTGACCATATCCAAACCTCATCATAACAATCTCACATCAAACACAAATCAATCCTAATCACCTTTTACAAGAAATGATGATAGAAAAGAAAGGAATAAAAAGATGGTTTCATAATTAATACATTTGCAAGAAACCCCTCCACAATGTGTTATTTGCAAACTTGCAAATAACACCCTCCATCGGAAAAGTCCGACCGGGAAAGAACAAAGGAAAACCGGCCGGAACGGAATGCAAACTGGCAACTCCAGAAAACTGGTCCCGTAATAAATTACAGGAAAACCCCGATACTGTGCATACACACCCGCATCTGTATTCCTACCGGATACAAATGCAATGAGACAAAATCTACACTGTACTAAACTAGGATCCGGCTTAAACCAAAGCCGGCTAGTAAAATCCGTTCGATCCTGATCCGTGCAATACCGCACGTATCTGATCGAACCTTGCCATATAACTATACGGCCACTAGTACAAACCGTCCGATCCTGATCCGTGCAATACCGCACGTATCTGATCGGACCCTGCCATATCTCCATACGGCCTCTACAGTGTTTCGCCCGAAAGCTTGAGTAACTGTAAGTGTGGTGGACTCTAAAGACTCGTCAATACTATGGCTGTGGATTTAACCACTAGCACGTCAGAGGTATTAGCCAATACGTGACGGGCCACCAGCTATTGACCAAAAGGGACGTCGATGAGCGAACTCATCCTGACACCCTACTGAGCTTGTCAGTGACAATATCCGTACAGTCCGGTCCGTTCGTCTATGAGCATCGCATGTCGGGCCTAGGGGGTTGGTAAAATTCAGACCCCCAAAAGCGGTACAAGTCGTGTCGGAGTGTAGCCCAGAATACCCTGAGATACTACTGGAATACCTACCAGTAAATCTCCTGCCTCGGCCGAGGGCTTTGTGTAATGGCTCTCCTAGACACAGCGCGACCTCACCCCCAATACCGGGAGAGACGAACCCCTGAAGATCCGCTCACTGCCTCCATGTGGCTCGGGACTGTACCCAACTAAAACCTGTTTGCACGACTCCTTTGAGCCGTGGTAGGGTAGTAATCAAAGTACAGTGGGAACTCACACGAGACAAATGACGATCTCAGGTCGATGAACTAAACTGTACACATGTCACCAGGGAACTGCTATCTGACGTCAGGTATAAGACCAACTAGCATGTTCCCGGCGAGTCCTGTCCGGTGTACTCATAACGCAATGAGCACCTGTATACATCTTAGGTGAACCAACTGACACCAGTGGCTTGTGAGACCGGCCACCGCCCCTCGTCGGGGTCTCGAGTATATACACTAGTCTACTAATAGAGTATCGATGCCCTGTCTCGAAACTCCTACGACTAGGGACCTTTTAAGGATGTGCTTATAGACTACCAGCTCCCACGTATATGATCGCCATCATACTGCTGGTAGTCAAGAAAGAATCCTAGGGGCTCTATCAACGTGTAATAGCGACATGTCAGGTCACCTAAAGCAGTACACGATAATAAAGATAAACCAGATAGCATACTATCATCTCGAGTAAGACTGTCCAACCGGGATAGGTCCTCCCTCAATCATTGCAATCACGTGCCTGTGATCCAATAATTGACTCTGAGGGCACTATCTCCAACAATCTCCCACTTGCACTCAAGGCTAATTATTGCGATGTCGCATACTCACAGCCCGTGTGATACCGAACACCCAACTCCTCTACTAGTCAGTCTCACAAAACCCGTTTGCGAAACTATTGCGTTCGAGGAATAGCCTCAGTGAGTGGATCCGCAGTGAAGTTTCTTTCTATGTCTCTCTATATCTCAAGTTCGCGGAGAAAGCCATCTCCCAAAATGAGCAATACCTGTCTTGGAACGTCTGGATGTCTGATGGGACCTAGTTCATAAATGAACTCCAAATCCAGACTTCTTAGACTGTATCGTCAACTGAACTTAATCAGTATCATGCGCCATGCCTTCCCTCAGTATCCACCTGGACCACATGTCCAATATACTGCCCCTCGTCAGAGGGAAAACTATAACTCTGACAGCCACTCTGCCATCCAGGTCACCTTGGAAGCCTGGAATGATAACCGTCTCCTAAAGGAGGCTGCCGTTATCATATCCCTAGAACATCAACTTATGTTCTAAAACTGCTTCCGACTGTTTCTCCAGGATTGGATCAATATCAACTTATTGCATCTACTGCAAGAACAACATCTGGTGTGGTACTTGACATCTCATGATTGACTCAATTGCCTAAGCAAGTGATCTATCAATCATGCGTATCCCTCTCCCCTTTAGTCTGTAAGACACCTTTAGAGAGGGTGACTCCATCACCTGCAGGTACACTACCGTGCCAGGAGTCGTCCATTCTAAATACTCATAGAATGCTGTCAAGGTACCCAGATTGGGAAACTACCCAAATCTAGATCTAAAACCATAGATCTAGTAACCAGAATGTCTGATATAATATCCAAGTACTGTGTGGAGAAACTACTGTGTGACAACCAAAGTATAACCGATCGTAGTATAGGAATATCACTTCCAACTCTGTGTATGTCATCCAAATACCATGACATCACACCCTACTACCTTCTCAACTGATCCATCCCCTATTCTGATGAAGTCAAACCTATGGCTGTCACATCAGAAATAGATGATCTATCTCCGCTGTATCTGCTTTAGTCTATAAATAGACATAAGCCACCTGTCCACCAATGCTTCCGCTGCTCCCACTGACTACGACAACCCTCTGGCAGAGTCATATAGACATAAACTTTTAAAGCTAGTTTAGAACGACGCTATACTCATCCTCCTGCCGGGTCTCACAGTCTGGAACAACAGCAATGGTAAGTCTGGGTAAACAAGAACCTCCCTGCCACCGTCCTTGAGCATACCGAAGTACCTCTCGAGTGCCTGAGGTTACCCACCAAATCTGCGGAGTGGCAAATGGAATGTCAAACCAGATTGAATCTTTAGGTTCCTGTGAAATCTTCAGTAATCGTTTGTGGTTCTTGAATCACTTCCAGTTCTACCATACTCCCACTACTGTTTTCTGAAAAATCCATTTTTATTTAAAACTGTGGCGAGTCAAGAACAATATCTCTATTGATCTTCCAGATGGTAGAAAATCAACCCTCGTCATAGCCTGGGTCAACCCACAAACAGCCATTACAGAAATATGCCTTGAGTTATCCAATGTCTGGTTTTAAGCATAAGCCGGACAACTCCCTGTATCTTAACAACGTTAAGATATGAACTGTTCTATATCCAATATAGAACCAGAGGCACTGATTTAATTGAACCAGATTCAAATCATGCAGCTGTCTCCAGTGCATGTCAAGTAAATGGAGAGAGGCCGATCAGCGTTACTCAACTTAGGAATGCTTCCAATTATGAGTAACCTGAAAGAGAAGCAAATTCTCTTAATCATTACTATCAACTGAATACCACACACAAGTATCTACATCTTCGATCACTTTGAAGAATCCCGATACTTGCAATACCTGGTTCTCTACTTTATCCAAATACCTATAACTTCTCAAAATTCGGACCCTGTGTTTCCACGAAACACTTGTCTAAAAACTAGAGAAGTCATAAGTAAACCGAATATAGTACGAGGACCAACCCCTCTGTCCAGATGGACCCTGGACAACATACAATACTATGTATAAGTCCCTTGAGTCTGATAACTCATTCACTGTGTGCCGTAGGTTGAAAACTGTACTTATGGTTAAGAAGAATTACACCGCTGTTTAATGCTCCTTACCTAACCATCCACTGATATAGGTAAATGTCATAGACATAATTTCAAAAAGTTATATCTCACTCTATAAAAATAGACGTACAGATATATCAATTTGAAATTGGTGCATAATAGCGGATATTCAAAACCAAATAATTGTCGTCCGGCAAACAACCCAGGTGACTTCCTCAAATATCACCGATTACAACGAATCCCGATATAATGAGGATGATCACCCAATTCCCAATAACTTACTCCCACTCATCATTTGTAAAACCATACAGATGTGAGAATCATACCTGGTAAATACATACCCTGGAGTAAGTGTCTAATCGGGAAATCAGTTTTCCTTTAACAGTACACAGTGAAACTGAAACATTGAAATGTTTCGTTGGGGTAACCTGGTATTTCTAGTAATGCCTCTTCCATTATCCAGATTCACAACTGTAACCTTGTAATTCTTTGCCATCTTTCTAAATCCCTTTCTATGTCTTTAGTCATTACCTTCTGTACACCCCTTTAGGCCAAATGGTTTTCTTCCTTTCCTACCGTTCGGCACCAGCCTATAGTTTGGAAGAAGACTATCCAAAAAGCATAAAGGGTGTACTGTCCTAATCCTAGGAGCACTCGCAACGCGAGAGAAGGTGAAGATAAAAGACACCTGAATGTACTTTATTCCTATTTCTCCTGAACCAGAATCCATCCCCGAACTGGAACAAGTTCCTTTCGAGTTCGTATATAACCATACGATGGATTATCCAATAAACTGGGATCTTCGTAGTAATACGGAGTGTCCTGGAGAAATACAAAGGTGATTTAGGATTGGCGAAGAAATACTTGGTTTGGTCGTGAATAGCAGTCGCAATTTACTTTGCCCTCTTACTAATCCCTTGCTTTGTCTGAACTTAATACCTTCTGTACACCATTTAGGCTAACTGGTTTTCTTCATTCCCTACCGGTCGGCACCAGCCTATGGTTTGGAAGAAGACTATCCAATTTGCGTAATAGGTGTACTACTCCTAAACCAAGGAGTACTCGCAACCTGAGAGAAGGTGAAAAGAAAAGACAACTGAATAGTCCTATCCGTTTTCTCCAGAACCAGAAACCATCCTCGAAGTCCTTCGAGTTCGTATATAACCATACGATGGTTTTTTCCAATGGAAGTGGACGTTCGTAGTAATACGGGGTGTCCTGGAGAAAAGGGTAAAAGTAGGAGTGGCAAAGAGGTTTGCAACTCTGACAATCCAAAAGCCAGTGTTAAGAAGGTTTGGTTAACTTGGTCACTGAGTCATAGTCTTAGGGTCGGGTCAATGGTCGCTGCCAAAGAGAGAGAGAAAAGAAACACTCAGCGTGCACTCTAACCTAGATCAGAATGGTTATCACTTTGTCTAATCTGGAAACCTCCCACTGTACCTCAAATTCTCCTCCAAACCTGAAAGAAGAATTAGTCGGGGTCACCCGAGGAGTAAACTAACTCATCAGTGGGAATCGGGATCCAACTTATCATCGCATGATAACGTGACGGAATCCGCTCACGCTATCACACTCCAGAAGGTATGCGCATATCTGGCAAGTTTCAGTTCTTTTGAAACTCCCGATGTGATTTTTACCCCAAGCGGCTTATGACCTTGACTAGGTCAACAAACCATAAACCGCCAGTCAAGTTCAACCCGTCATTATACTGGATTGCATTAAACACACCCGTACGTGCCCTTGACTAGGTCAACAAGGCCGCACGACTGTCTTAACCAATCCCACTTATGCAACAAACAAGTACCACTTAGCTACCGAACACTACGTCTTTACTAGGTCAACAAACGCAACACGAATACTAAATAATACCTGTAGGAAATGACGGAGGGCTACGGCTGGTTTTTGGCGAAAAACCTTTAACGTAATGAACTTGATATCGTTGAAGGAACTGCATAGCCTTTTATAAAAATATAGTGACGAAAACCTTTGCTAAAGAGGTCACTCCCGGTGAAGGGATCTCGGCTCTTTCCCCGTAGAATGAGGTGCAGGATATTCCAAATGAATATCACTATGCAAAGCAAAAGTAATCGGCTATAGTGAAGTCATTGCCCTGACGCAAACTTTTTGTCCAAGGGGTCACTCCCGGTGAAGGGATCTCGGCCCTTGCCTCGTCGACTGAGGAGCAGGATATTCCAACTGAATATCACGATGCAAAGCAAAAGTAATCGGCTATAGTGAAGTTAATGCCCTGACACAAACTTCTGTCCAAGGGGTCACTCCCGGTAAAGGGATCTCGGCCCTTGCCTCGTCGACTGAGGAGCAGGATATTCCAAATGAATACCACTATGCAAAACAAAAGTGAACGTCCTTGCAATAACAGCTTTTTGAAAAATGTTCCAACAACATCAGAATAGGTTTTTTTAGCTTGCATTGATCCGAATCAATGCAGTCCCATCAATTGATCACACTACAAAGAACGAAAATATACTGATGTACGTATATGCCATCCGCATTCGCCACTGGGTCCCGTCATTACCCGTTAGGTTAGCTAACTAACGACAGAGCGGGGACTGGACTAGCGCGGATGTAAAACATATACAACATCTACTAATATATATACCAATATATTATATTCGCTCAAGGCGTGATAAAATGCAACATCACAGAAATATACAGCATCACAGAATAAAACAGATATCTGGAACCCCGGGTTTCACAGAGCCGCTGCTGAAACCCGACGTTCCCCTGGTCGTGTGGATAGCCTGTGCAATGAAAACCTAGACCCCTACGGGTGCGGCAAGTCACCGGCCAAAACCTGAAGCGAGGCAGCCCCCTTCAGCACCGTGAATGGACCACCCAGCACTTCACGGAATCCGGTAACTTGGGCACCCCTCCTGGGTCAACCTGTACCCCCTACGAGTGCGGCGAATAGCCCGCCAATCCTAGAGTGAAGCCCCCTCCGTCTCAATGCCATGATATGCGGGCCCGTTGCCCTCTAGAACCCGGCTATCCGTGCACCCCTCCGCGGGGTAATCCTAGTATAGAAAGTAAAATATACATACACCGGGTACATCGACCGCAACCAGGCCGTGCCCTAAAAGAATAATACAAACAGGCAGTGACGGCAGTCCACATGTCGGACGCTCGCCCCGCAATATCAAATGTACATATAAAACAAAACTGTACTAACATTGCATCCAGGCTATCCCCCACGACCGATCCGCAACAACACAGCATAAACATAGAACATCAACGTGAATGTCACGTTCGCAAATCCGTCTAACCGGGCTATAGCAGTTAGACAGGATTTACCGATCGAGTGACATTCACGGTCACAGATATAATGTAAATACTGTGAAATAATGTGTTTAAAATATCCAATCGATCAAAAATTAACAAGTGGGCCCCCAAGTAATACTGTAGTACTCACAGAAATTCTGGGCCTAATTTTAATATTCCAAAACCCCTATCTTAAGCCCAAAAGCCCACCACAAAAATTGGTCAAATGAAGCAAACATACTGCGGCGGAACCGCGGCAAAAGAGGGGTCATTGCCGCGGTTCCGCGGTCGTACGGAATGATCAAGCTACCAAATTTTTGCAGTGTTCTTAGGATTCTCTGTACATCATTCTGCAATCACCTGAAAAATTTTTAGAGCCCGGAAAAAAACGACAGAAAACTGATGCAAGCAAAACGCGGTTTTTGGAATTTTGGTCGATCGGATAAGTAAAACACATTAGAATAAGCTAGGCAAGGTTAATGGCATGGATCTGATACCATGTTGCGCCACGGCAGCGCCCCGGCCGTCTATCCGAGGCCAAAATGCAGAATCAAAATTTTTCCTTACTTGGAAACTGGCGCTACCGCGGACAATGAAAACCCGGATCGTAACCATTAACCTAATGCTAGCTAACAAGGGATGGTAAGAGAAGTAAACTGAGTGATCCGATTCCTCCAGTCTTCTCGTCATCGTCCCAATCTCCCGCGGAAAGTCTAGTCTCCATATCGTCGCCTCCTCGTCGGAAGGGCACCACATCGCCTGCGTCTTTTACGGGCTCCCACCTCAATACCGAGGCAACTCGGGCGCGAAGTTGGCTGGCCGACGCGTCCAAGATTTGCTGTAGAATGTGTAGGGTTGAAGCTATGTCTCATTTGGGGTTTGTTGCCTTTGAAGATGATGGAGGAATCAAGATAAGAAAAATGGTGCTTGCATTTTTCTTGACATGAAAAGAGATCAAAAACTACACTCCCAAAAATGAAGCTCTCATCTTCTTTTCTCTCAAATGTCTTCAACCATATCATAATGAGAATGGTAGAGGAAGGAATACAAAAATGCAAGAGGGAGGTGAGTGTAGGATAAAGAGAATGGTGACCATATCCAAACCTCATCATAACAATCTCACATCAAACACAAATTAATCCTAATCACCTTTTACAAGAAATGATGATAGAAAAGAAAGGAATAAAAAGATGCTTTTATAATTAATACATTTGCAAGAAACCCCTCCACAATGTGTTATTTGCAAACTTGCAAATAACACCCTCCATCGGAAAAGTCCGACCGGGAAAGAACAAAGGAAAACCGGCCGGAATGGAATGCAAACTGGCAACTCCAGAAAACTGGTCCCGTAATAAATTACAGGAAAACCCCGATACTGTGCATACACACCCGCATCTGTATTCCTACCGGATACAAATGCAATGACACAAAATCTACACTGTACTAAACTAGGATCCGTCTTAAACCAAAGCCGGCTAGTAAAATCCGTTCGATCCTGATCCGTGCAATAGCGCACGTATCTGATCGAACCTTGCCATATAACTATACGGCCACTAGTACAAACCGTCCGATCCTGATCCGTGCAATACCGTACGTATCTGATCGGACCCTGCCATATCTCCATACGGCCTCTACAGCGTTTTGCCCGAAAGCTTGAGTAACTGTAAGTGTGGTGGACTCTAAAGACTCGTCAATACTATGGCTGTGGATTTAACCACTAGCACGTCAGAGGTATTAGCCAATACGTGACGGGCCACCAGCTATTGACCAAAAGGGACGTCGATGAGCGAACTCATCCTGACACCCTACTGAGCCTGTCAGTGACAATATCCGTACAGTCCGGTCCGTTCGTCTATGAGCATCGCATGTCGGGCCTAGGGGGTTGGTAAAAGTCAGACCCCCAAAAGCGGTACAAGTCGTGTCGGAGTGTAGCCCAGAACACCCTGAGATACTACTGGAATACCTACCAGTAAATCTCTTGCCTCGGCCGAGGGCTTTGTGTAATGGCTCTCCTAGACACAACGCGACCTCACCCCCAATACCGGGAGAGACGAACCCCTGAAGATCCGCTCACTGCCTCCATGTGGCTCGGGACTGTACCCAACTAAAACCTGTTTGCACGACTCCTTTGAGCCGTGGTAGGGTAGTAATCAAAGCACAGTGGGAACTCACACGAGACAAATGACGATCTCAGGTCGATGAACTAACCTGTACACATGTCACCAGGGAACTGCTATCTGACGTCAGGTATAAGACCAACTAGCATGTTCCCGGCGAGTCCTGTCCGGTGTACTCATAACCCAATGAGCACCTGTATACATCTTAGGTGAACCAACTGACACCAGTGGCTTGTGAGACCGGCCACCGCCCCTCGTCGGGGTCTCGACTATATACACTAGTCTACTAATAGAGTATCGATGCCCTGTCTCGAAACTCCTACGATTAGGGACCTTTTAAGGATGTGCTTATAGACTACCAGCTCCCACGTATATGATCGCCATCATACTGCTGGTAGTCAAGCAAGAATCCTAGGGGCTCTATCAACGTGTAATAGCGACATGTCAGGTTACCTAAAGCAGTACACGATGATAAAGATAAACCAGATAGCATACTATCATCTCGAGTAAGACTGTCCTACCGGGATAGGTCCTCCCTCAATCATTGCAATCACGTGCCTGTGATCCAATAATTGACTCTGAGGGCACTATCTCCAACAGCAACATATCAGATATATGATGTATGAATGCATTACGAATGGAAACAGAGTATATCATGAGTGAGACAACTGTTTTCTTTAATCAATAAGATTTCTATATGTATGTCAATCACGTATCATCAATGAATGCAATAGAGAAATCAGTGTCAAGTATGGACACAAAACATAAGTCTCAGTATCAAATCTCAATATCTCAAATCTCAAGTATCAATATCTCAGGCATCCGTATGATCTGCGGTATCGGCCCGCGGGCTCCGGCAGAACGGATCAGCCTATAACCATCTCATGACTCTGGCCAGTATCCTCCGGATAACCGACGAGTACAAATAATATCACCGGTAGGTAGTGCTCCCCTGCCAGGCTCATCGAATACAACTCGAGCTTCTTGCCCCGGGGTACCATACCGGGCCTACCATGTACCCGAGACGGTTCATCCAACTCCTCGAATCGGGTTTCCAAATCCAACAGCAATCATGAAAACTCATGGTGGACGACTCATACATCACGAGAAAACCGTAATTTGCATTTTAAAATGATGATACTAAGCTTTTATTAAATTCTTGCGGTTTTCCCCCAAATCCAGAAATCTCATGTCAATACGAAATCATCAAAATCATGATACCAAAAAACAGTGAATACCGGCATAAATCTCCATTATACTGCATAACCAATGAATATATGGATGCATCTGATATCATAAAATGAATGCAATAATTAAACTAGCATATGGAAACTATAACATATTACAACTATTAGCTAGCAAGCTATGTCACTGAAATAGTATTTTCTAAAGTGTACTTGATATGGCAATTACCGATGAAGATGTGTGTGAGCCAACATACGAGTGTACGTGGAGCATACGCGTCATCGGTAATGGTGTTGGTGTCCTGACAGCTTGGTTTCATAATTACTACGTATACAATAACATGCAATGAGGCGATAATAAAAAATAATAAGAAAAATGAATAGTAAGTACAACAATAATATGCGGAACATGAATAATAACGTAACAACAAGGAATCTACCTTACTATACATGTATTTTACTGTTTTACCGTTTGAAATAATACGAATCGTGGTGTTTGAAAATAAGGATTACGGTGTTTTTAAGAAAAGATACGTCATTTAAAATATCCGTAGTATCCCTTGGTATGTCTTTAAAATTCTCACGATTCGTCAGTTTTGGAAATAGGTATGACTCGGGTCCAGTCTGACATCTACTAGGTAAACTACAGGTCTAACTAACAACCAATCGAAAGGGGTACGGAGACCACCTACATCTGAGTCGATATATATCTGTCTATATAATAGTCGGTGATCCCGCCTCAATGGTATCTCATATGATACACCATCTGATATGACATCCTCAAATCAAGAGTGCGGATCTATCATCAATATTTAGCTCGTATGGTAAATCCATCGTATGGCATCCCAAATTGGGTACGGGTCAATATCATATTTATCTTATTATTCATCTGGTATTCTTATCATCACATCAAGAATTAGGGGTACTGACCTACAGTCCAGTACAATCTGATACCATCAACATATATGTAAATGCGTGTGTATGAAACACATCGTCTACCGATCCGCTATCATCACATTTCGCATCTTCTAATACGATCTAAATCATATCACCGATCTCGTGACATCAAGCCCAAACTCATCGAATCATCCCCAACTATCGTGTGTGTGTGTGTATATATATATATATATAGTCCCATTTACGCACAAGTACTAAAATGCATGCAAGTGTGTGGGAGTGCGTGTATACAAATCCTTACTCTGGGGTTTCGTGACTAAGAAATCCGCTAAAGTCCTTTCTTCAATTCTCGCTAACCCTAAACCCATAAGCTCCTAAGGCTTCTCTTACTAGGTGTTCATATCTAATAATAACATATAAAAGTATATCGTTACCACATCACCTCATTTCTCATAACTTTGCGGGGGTGCTATACTCCATCCACCCGACTTCCCCCGCAGATATAAATCTACTCACCTGATCTCCGCTCGCCGGTGCCGACGTCGCCACGCGCTTGCTTGTCGTCTCGAAGTTTACATGGTGGTACCTACATTTCACAACGTATCGTATCGCATAAAAACCTAATTCGAAATCGAAACGGCATACGAAAACCAAATCGGCACGCGTATCACGCTTAGGTCAAAAACTATCGCCTACGTATGCAAGAATAGCCAAACCAACCCTCGATGTCGATGTACAAACATCAAACCATCGAGAAAAACCCAACCACACCAATCATGATTTCAAAACTTACTAATTATACAAGAAATAGGGTTTAATTCATCAAAACCATAAAATTAAACAAATTGTTTTATTTCCCAAAAACCCAGTTAGCACAAATTCCCATTTCGGTTCAAAACTTGATGTTTTAACCAATCTAAAAATTTTAACGATTCTAATGGCCAAAATGCTCATTAAATATCATAACTAGGTCATACAAATCACTTCCAAATTTTTAATCTCACTAATTATCATTAACTCAAAATTCAAGTTTGCAAAAATATCAAATTTTAACACTTTTTAAAGCAAAATTCACAATTCATCAATTAAGCTTGGTTTTGCATGAACTAAAGTAGTAAACTATAATTTAAAATGTTAATAATATCCTGAATACCCTAATTAGATTCTTAATCTCACATTTGCAATTAAATTCCAAAACTTAGTTTGCAAAAATACTTAATTTGGACATTTTAAATGTTACAATTTGGAAATTAGCAACTAGATTAGTTTTGCAAAACATTAACATGTTAATCTACTCATGGAAACCTTAATGATGTGATAAAACCCTATCTTGATTTTAATCTCACATATTTCCATTAATCCCACAATTCAAGTTTGCAATTGAACCAAAATTAAACACCAAATACTAGCAATTACATAGCTAGAATATGTATATTTAATTTTATATTAAAAGATATTTATATCTTGATTTTTACCGAAAACACCCGTTATTTTACCGATTTTCCGAAATTTCACCTAAACGATTTTCAAAACGTTACAATCTTCCCCCCTTAAAGAAATTCGGTCCCCGAATTTAAATTAAAACTCCCCCCAAATACTAAAACATTTAAGCAAAACCATCAAGTCGTTGGGGCTCGAAAATCATAAATACATAAAACACATCATAGCGCAATGCACGCGCATGAAAAACGGATATATGACCCAAAATCAAAACTCCGACAAGCATCCCGCAATCATCGGAGTTATGGTGAAGACACAATTTGTAGATCCAATACGAAAACCAACATGAGATACTTCAACTAAACATGTAAACATCCTTAAAACATCTGAAAGAAATGCACGCCAAACCCTTTTCAAGTTGCTGTGCGATGCATATATTGTGGCACAGTGGCGGACGTTTATTGTAAGAAAATAACTATATATATATATATATATATATATCCTTTGTTTAACATACACGTTCTGCCGTTTTGAAAGCAATTTAGAAGGGTTTCCCTTTTTAAACAGTTTCATGTCATTACTGACACGTAGGTAAATATTGAGACTATAGCTCCTCCTTGGAAATCCCTTCGATAACTATCAATGCATGCAAAAATATACTCAGGTACTGTCCTCGGACTAGTCATGCTCAGTACTAAACCAAATAGCAAGTACCATAAATATACTGCTCCAAAAGAAATCAATCCCAAATATATGTATAAATGCCACGTGCGTCTGGTGCGCATGGAAATCGAAATCCATGAATGTGCCATACATGTGCACAAAACCAAATCTAAGTGCAACGGGTGTGCACGAAACACCTGTTAAGGGCAACGTGTGTGCCTGACAGCAGAACCAGGTGCATCTGATATGCACGAAAAATCTTGATTTAGTGTATCTGGAGTGCACCTAAATCGCATTAAGCGCCTTAAGTATGTGCAAAATCCAAGCCAAGTGCACAAGGTGCAAGAAAAAAATATCGAATATCACAATCAAAATCGACGGTATACAACATATCTCAATCCAAATCCAAATCAGGTATACCGTGGTATAAAATCTAACCATCTTGTGCATCGGCGTGCACAAAAGCAAATCAAAATACTAAAAGTGCATGAAACTATGCCGAAAGCATAAGTCAAATCATATGCATGCCCTAGGCATAAAATCAAATATCATGAAACTCGGTCATCAAAACTCAATCATGAAATAATTCACCCAAAAATACTGAAATCCAAAGGGACGGATACGTGATAGTCAATCACCAAATCACAAATCATAATTATTGTCGTCGATATGTCCGTCCTTCAAAGTCGAGAAGGTGTCGGTGCATCCAATGCTAGCAGAGCAAGATATCTACTTGCCTCCTGATCATGGCCTATCTCCTGGTGCCCTTAGGCTCTCGTCTCTCACTGCAAATTGCTAAGTACATAGCATCCCGGCTCAACGGTCCAATATGGAAACGATAACGGAAGCAGTCCGCTCTGACACATCCTCTAAAGACTCTGGTCAACTATCATGGTTACTCATAACATGTCTCGTCGACGATGCCAAACTCTGGCCTACTGGGTGTGCGTCATATGACTGCTCTTGGGTACAGGTCTTCCCGTTCAGTATTTTCAGAAAAGTCCTATCGAAGTCTCTCCCAAGTCTCGTTTCTGCCGAACTTCTTGGAAGTTATCATCCTTTTACTATATCTATTTCTTGTTCCGGAACGGCTGCATACTCATCAAGACTCCTCCTGGAATATATATCCATAGTCAACGCTTCTGCTTGCGTATCACATCTCTGATGTCGGCGGAGTGGAACGTCATCTCGTCAAGATCTCGTACGAACCACTTACTCCACTTTTCTCAAATGTCGACTGCTGCGGACTCGTCTCTTCGTGGTTGTATGGACTGCGCTCCAACGGCTATACTCGTATCTGGAGTCTCCCAAGCAATGCATCTCATCACCTGATATCCGAATGAAGTCGAATCCTCCAATCGATTTGTCAAAACCTCATAATCCCCCAAGAGCTCAACATCATGGGTACAGTTTAATAGTATCGAATATATGCCACAGCACCTATGGACCAACTGTAGAAGGGCAGACCCAAGCCTCACTAATGGCACCTCTAAACTGCCGCAAACCCTAAGGTTCACCGGCGTTCCATGGTCATTAAATCGAGTTAGGGTTTCATTCTTTTAGAGGGTCCGTAGAATTGCTTGCATTGTTTTCTGAATACTTTAAACTTGGAAAATGGGTTCCTGACATTCGATCATCTCTATCGACTCCCAACGTATCAGCGTGAAGTCGCCTCTAGTTGGAATCAATCCATCTGATGACCTCGCATCGGGGTAGGCAATGAATCACATGTCCTAGTCTATTATCTTTGGTGACTAGCAACCTTCTATCATATCTCGAAGTGTAACTCATGCGGTATAGCTCCAAACTTCTGGGACGATATCTCTTCAGTCGCAGCAACATCTGAATCTTTTGTCCGCACGCTGAACAGTTCCTCAAGCATCAAAATATGGTGCATTAACGGTCATCACATCCTGGCTGGCCTCTTGCAGTGGCCATATCCTCTGGTGCTGATCTGTACGTTCGAGAAATCTCGTAAAAGCGATCCATCGAACGCTCATGGCACGAAAACACAATGAAACGACGCCTCTATGCAATCGTATGTCCCTAGAATCGCGTACTGGTCAGTCCTCGTCCGTGACGAACTCATGCTGACGCAACTCTAGCCATGGCTCTCCACACCCGTACACCCATGATAACAAAACCATAAACTAGTACCGATGAGGCTAGATCATAGAAAGGAATATAATGTTGTGCAAAGAAATGTACATCCTAAGACTTCTTAAGTGGAGTATCGTATCGTAAATATGCTGCGGAACATACGTACGGTACGTCACTGTACTTGAGTCACCTACTCCATCAACCAAGGGTCATCCAACACTCCGAAGGTAAAACCTAACGCTCTGATACCAACTTTGTCACGACCCGAAAAGTACGGAACATGACCGGCACTTAAATTACAAAACGTCTCAAGGCGTATGTAATCTAAGTAAGCCAAAACCCAAAAATCAAAACCAAAGAAGAGTAGAGTGAAGGAAAAACCAATTTAAAGTAAGTAGTTTTAATCAACATAGGCCGAATTATGTATTTTTAAAAATCTCAAGTATTTTCTGAAAATTTCGGCAGAGTCTCCTTTGTAAATACTGGCCCCCAAACGGGATACAACATGAATAGTATACGAAATACAAAAAAGACATCCCCAAGCGGGAGCTAGCTCTTCGTCAAACGACGGTCACAACCACGCAAGCAATATAATATACAACGCCGAAGGGCGAGAATCAAAACTCAAGAAAACCCAAAATCAGCATGAAAACCATGCTAATATAACGCCCGACTCTAAGGTCGAAAGAATAACAAGTCTGATTTTCTATCTCTCTCAAATATACAATCTGGTTGATGGAGTTTCTAGATACAACTGAAATAATGAATAACTAAAGGTGGTCCTGATGCAAAGAACCCATCTACCAAAGTAATCACCCTGAAGGAACAATGCGCCAGCAAGCCACAACGAAACCTGTACGGCAAAACCTACAAGGAACTGTGGCACAATGGGGGTGAGTTGCCAACTCATGAGTAGAAAACATCTACAAGTAGAATTCGCATGCATAACGCTATCCTAGGTCATATCAGGTAATATCCTCAAATAAAATCCTGGTCCAGCTATGTATAGTGTAATACTACCTGCTCGTGTCCGTGCCCCAGATAGCAACATATCAGATATATGATGTATGAATGCATTACGAATGGAAACAGAGTATATCATGAGTGAGACAACTGTTTTCTTTAATCAATGAGATTTCTATATGTATGTCAATTACGTATCATCAATGAATGCAACAGAGAAATCAGTGTCAAGTATCGACACAAAACATAAGTCTCGGTATCAAATCTCAATATCTCAAATCTTAAATCTCAAGTATCAATATCTCAGGCATCCGTATCATCTGCGGTATCGGCCCGTGGGCTCCGGCAGAATGAATCAGCCTATAACCATCTCATGACTCTTGCCGGTATCCTCCGGATAACCGACGAGTCCGAATAATATCACCGATAGGTAGTGCTCCCCTGCCAGGCTCATCGAAAACAACTCGAGCTTCTTTCCTCGAGGTACCATACCGGGCCCACCATGTACCCGAGACGGTTCATCCAACTCCTCGAATCGGGTTTCCAAATCCAACAGCAATCATGAAAACTCATGGTGGACGACTCATACATCACGAGAAAACCGCAATTTGCATTTTAAAATGATGATACTAAGCTTTTATTAAATTCTTGCGGTTTCCCCCCAAATCCAGAAATCTCATGTAAATACGAAATCATCAAAATCATGATACCAATAAACAGTGAATACCGGCATAAATCTCCATAATACTGCATAACCAATGAATATATGGATGCATCTGATATCATGCAATGAATGCAATAATTAAACTAGCATATGGAAACTATAACATATTACAACTATCATCTAGCAAGCTATGTCACTGAAATAGTATTTTCTAAAGTGTACGTGACATGGCAATAACCGATGAAGTTGTGTGTGAGCCGGCAAGCGAGTGTACGTGGAACATACGCGTCAACGGTAATGGTGCTGGTGTCCTAACAGCATGGTTTCATAATTACTACGTATACAATAACATGCAATGAGACGATAACAACATAATAAGGAAAATGAATAGTAAATACAACAATAATATGCGGAACATGAATAATAACGTAACAACAAGGAATCTATCTTACTATACATGTATTATACTGTTTTGCCGTTTGAAATAGTACGAATCGTGGTGTTTGAAAATAAGGACTAAGGTGTTTTTAAGAAAAGACACGTCTTTTAAAATATCCGTAGTATCCCTTGGTATGTCTTTTAAATTCTCATGATTTGTCAGTTTTGGAAATAGGTATGACTCGGGTCCCGTCTGACATCTACTAGGTAAACTACAGGTCTAACCAACAACCAATCGAAAGGGGTACGGAAACCACCTACATCTGAGTCGATATATATCTGTCTATATAATAGTCGGTGATCCCGCCTCAATGGTATCCCATATGATACACCATCTGATATGACATCCTCAAATCAAGAGTGCGGATCTATCATCAATATTTAGCTCGTACGGTAAATCCATCGCACGGCATCCCAAACTGGGTACGGGTCAATATCACATTTATCTTATTATTCATCTGGTATCCTTATCATCACATCATGAATTAGGGGTACTGACCTACAGTCTAGTACAATCTGATACCATCAACATATATGTAAATGCGTGTGTATGAAACACATCGCCTACCGATCCACTATCATCACATTTCGCATCTCATAATACGATCTAAATCATATCACCGATCTCGTGCCATCAAGCCCAAACTCATCGACTCATCCCCAACTATCATCCACTATCCTCATTATCCATGTATATATATATATATAGTCCTATTTACGCACAAGTACTAAAATGCATGCAAGTGTGTGGGGGTGCGTGTATGCAACTCCTTACTCTGGGGTTTCGTGACTAAGAAATCCGCTAAAGTCCTTTCTTCAATTCTCGCTAACCCTAAACCTATAAGCTCCTTAGGCTTCTCTTCCTAGGTGTTCATATCTCATAATAACATATAAAATTATATCGTTACCACATCACCTCATTCCTCATAACTTTGCGGGGGTGCTATACGCCGTCCACCCGGCTTCCCCCGTAGATATATGTCACGACCCGAAAGTACGGAACGTAACCGGCACTTAGATTACGAAACGTCTAGAGGCGCAACGTAACCTAAGTAAACCGAAGCCCAGAAATCTAAACTATAAAAGAAGAAGAAGAAAACATGTAGAATACAAGTTTAAAAGCAACATCAAATTTTTCCAAAAATTTCGGCAGAGTCTCCTCTGTAAAAACTGGCCCCCAAACGGGCTACAACAAGTATAATATGCATAAACAATAAAAAGCATCCCCAAACGGGAGCTAGCTCAACGCCAACAGGCGGAAACAACCACAACAAGCACAATAATATACAACGCCAAAGGGCGTGGCTCAAAACTCAAAAGAAAACAAATCCACCAAATCAGAATAATACATGCGCGACTCTAAGGTCGAAATAAAAGACTGGTCCAATAAACTTATCAATTAATACAAGTATGGTTGATGGAGCTTTCTAGATACAAATGAAATAATACAGATACAATGGTGGTTCAGATACAAGTGAACCAACCTACCGTGCAAATCACCCGAAAGGAAATCATGTGCCAGCAATCTGCCAAGAAAACCTGTACATCGAACCTGTAATAAAATTTGGCACAACGGGGGTGAGTTGCCAACTCGTGAGTAGAAGACATCTACGAAAAGAAATCGAATGCACGACGCTATCCTAGGTCATAGTAATACACCACTAAGTCCCAATCACCTAGTAATAGCAGGGTAATACTACGTGTAAAAGCAAATACTCCGTGCTCGTGTCAGTGCCTCATATAGTACTATGTCATATGAATGGATATGCATGCACCATGAATGTAAAATAACCAAATCCTGAAATCCAGATATGTCTGTATAAGAAATCTTTTAGCTGTTATCGCAGTAAAATGTGTATAAGAATCTGAAATCTCAACAATGAAATCCATAGAAATCCGTGTCAAGCATCGACACAAACATGTAAATCTCAAGTCTCATAGTCTCAATATCTCGGGCTCCGTCAGTCCGGATCGGCCCATATCATCAAATCTCACGACAACGGTCGGTATCCTCCGGATATCCGCCGCGCCAGACATCACCGGTAGGTAGCCTTCCCCTGCCAGGCTCATCGTCTACAACTCGATCTTCTTGCCCCGGGGTACCATACCGGGCCCACCATGTACCCGAGACGGTTCATCCACTCCTCGAATCGGGTCTCGAAATCCAACAGAAAACATGAAATACTCATGGTGGACGACACATACATCATGAGAAAACCGCATCTTATTTTAAAAAGAGAAGAGGAGAGAGAGAGAAGTTTTTATATATTTTTGCGGTTTTCCTCAAAAATCCAGAAATCTCATAGAAATCCAAATCTCAAAATCATGAGTAAGTATATGATAAGTGTCGGCATATGCCCATACTACTGTGCGATAACATGAAATATGAATACATGAATGTCTAAGTAATAAATATCATGTCTTATACTAACATCAGAGAGTAATCACAATATTATATCGGTTTAGTGGTTAACTGATTCTATCAATAAAAGATAATATGATCTAAAGTGTACGTGACATAGCAATTACCGATGACGATGTGTGTGAGCCGGCAAATAAGTGTGCGTGGAATATGCGCATCATCGGTAATGGTGCTGGTGTCCTAACAGGTAAGGTTTATACTGATTATAGCAACATATGTAAGAACATGCACCATGATGATTACAGTATGAATGTAAATACAGATGTGCATTATCCATTCCTCTGCGAAATACGAGTACAACTACCACTATGTGAGTCGAACCTAAACTAGTGTCCATCGAACATCCTAAGGAACTAAACCTAATAGACTAGTCAGTAAGAAACTAGAGTCTACCTAAGGTCTGAATCAATATCTCTAATAGTCGGCGATCTCGCCTCAATAGCGTCACGTACGTAGTACGGCTTCCTCGAATCAAGAGTGCGGATCAATCATCAAATCTAAGCCTCGAATGGTAAAATCCATCATACGGCATCCCAATATCGGGGTACGGTCAAGTATCTCCTAGGTGTCTCCTCATTCGTATAATGTCATCATCAACACATCTCATGATCAAGGTGCTAAACTGTGATCGCATACATCAATCATATATCATTGCCATCATGATAAGCATCATTAGTTTATCCTCAGAAATATCATGTCATATGTGTAATATTGTGATTAAATCATACCGATATCTTATCGTCATCAAGTCACAAGCTACAGCCCAGGTACTAATTTAGCGTCTCATGTACCTCAATATCACCACCACCCTTTATATGTTCATGTTCATTATCTCATTCTTTAATGATCCGCTAACACTTTAATACGACTGTATATTCAAGAATCACGGCATCAAGCCCAGTTATACTGTTTCATCATACCTCAAATATCATATCACATCAGCGAATCCCATATACGTGTTGTGTATATATATACACCTATACCTAGTTTTATATATATACACACATATACGTATACGTCGTGTCAAGTTTTGATGTGTGCGTGTGTGTTTCTATCAGAAACCTACGAACCTCTCCCAAAGTATTCATCCTCAGGTGTGGTTTTCCTAAATCAGTCTAGTCCCGCCTAGGGTCATTACCAGGGTCCTACTCAGTAAGAATCTAGGGTCACATCTGGTTTCCTAATATCAATAAGTGTTATTCCTATTCTACGTTGCGGGAGTGCTAAACGCCATCCACCTGACTTCCCCCCGTAGATATGCATCTACTCACCTGGTCCATGTCTGCCGACGACGGTGTCGCCATCCTCCTCTTCATCGCCCGCAGTCCACTTGAAGGGTACCTAAATGAAAACATATAAATAACATCGTAAACCGAATCACATACAAAAGTCAAACGATACAAGGAACAAGCATAGGTTAAAACCTATGTCCCGTCCACGCAAAAGAACCAAATACCACTCGATATCGGCGTACAAACTCCGATGGATCGAGATAAACATCAACAAACAACTAGTAGTTTTAAAACACATTACTTATACTATAAAACATGATTAAATCCATCGAAACCCTAAAATCTATCAAACCGTCCAATTTCGTAAAACCCGAAAATGCCAGTTTACCGTTTTTCATCAAAACTTGACATTTAAATGAAACCAATGGTCATAAAACTCATTAAATAGCATAACTAGACTATACAAACTATTACTATATTTTTATTACATAAATTTATATAGATTTGAAATTTCTAGTTTGCACCCTTTAACAATTTTCAACATTTTTCAAGCAAAACACAACAATTCCACCACAAAACATGATTTTGCATAAATTAGTGACTTAAACCACAATTCATGATGATAATGATATAATGAAACCATAATTATATTTTTAATCTCATTTATTTAGGAATTTCTAAAATCTAGTTTACAAAAATAACAATTTTTATCACAATTTATCAATTATCCATAGAAACTAGCAATCAATTTAAGTTTTCCATTCCACCAACAAGTTAAAACTCTTATTAAGACCAAAATATAGTATTACAAATATTAATTGAGATTTATTTCACCAATAATTAGGTTTTATAGAAACCTAGCTAGCAAAAATTCCTAATTTAAACAATTTTCAATGAAAAATTTACAATTCAACAACCATGCAATATTTTCCAATTCTAAAAGTGTTAAACTAACTATTATAACCCTAAATAATTAAAAAAAATAATAACTTGAATTTACAAACCCTAACTTGAATTTTTAAAAAAAACATAGAATTAATTCATTAAATCTAATTAAGCTTAATTGAACATCTAATAACAATAAATCAAAAGAAAGAAATTATACCTCCAAAAATATGAAATCCAAACAAGAAATGAACCTCCAAAATGTATGCTATCCCACTCCAAAATCCATGTAAATATGAGCAAGAATAGAAGGGTAAAAAATATATAGGATTTTGTGGAATTTTAATTGAATTTTTGATGTATTTTTGATGATTTTTGAATAAAAATGAGGTGGAAAATGGGGGGGGGGGCATCCATGGTGATGGGGAGGCCGGCCACAATAAGGGGAAGAGGGAGAAACACATGAGAAATGGTGTAGAAACTTCTCCAAAATGTCATCATCTTAATGTCTTTTCATGCTTTATTCATTTTCTTTTAATTCTTTTCTAAAATAACTCAAGAAAGATCTAGAAACAAGGAAAAATTTGCAAATAAATTTTGCATGATACACACTAAATTCTAATATGCCATGGTTCATTTTTACAAATTAAAACCATTTAAATTTGTAATTTACACTAATTTAGTGTAAAAATAAAGCTTATGTTAATATTTAAAATAATTAATTTAGGAAAAATATTTTATTAAACTAAAAATTTATAAGTAGCTAAATAAACACCATTTACTAGTAATTTAATAATTAAAATAGATATTTTTAAAATTATAATGAAAAACAATCCCGATTTGGTTTTACGAAAATTACATTTTACTTTACCGAAAATCCTAAAATTCACTTAAACACTTTTATTCATTTAATTATTTATTTAATTACTTTTAAAACGTTACAATCTTCCCCCCTTTAAGAAATTCGGTCCCCGAATTTAAATTAAAACTCCCCCTCCAAACACTAAAACGTTTAGCAAACACTCAAATCGTCGGGGCTCCGAAATTATCAATACATAACAAAAATCAACTCCGTCAAGCATAATGCAATCATCGGAGTTATGGCGAGAATAAAATATCAAAACCCAATATGAAAACCATCTTAATATACCTTAATCTATAACTTATATATAGTGCGCATCATAGTAAAGCCGTTCAAATATCTGAATAAGGAAATATGCAAAAACCCCTTTTTGAAAATCGCCGTGTGATGCACGTGTCACGGCATAAGTAGCGGACGTTTATTTTAAAAAAATAGCTATATATATATATATCCTTTATTTAACATACACGTCCCGCCTGGTTACTAAATCAAATAGTAATGGTTATGAAAACATACTGCTCAAACTGAAATCAATCCTAATCACATCGTAAAAATATCATGTGCGTCCGATGCGCACTGAAATCGAAACCAAATACAAATACCACGAATACTCATAAAACAAAACTAAGTGCAACAGGTGTGCACCAAAAACATCTGTCATGTGCAACGGGCGTGCACGACTCAATATCAGGTGCATCTAATCTGCACAAAACCCCGATTTAGTGCATCTGGTGTGCACAAAATCGTATCATGTGCGCCAAGTATGCGTAAGAATCCTAATCAGGTGCACATGGTGCACGAAAACATACATCGAACATCAAAATCGAAATCACGGTACAAAAATGCACGAAAACTAGGTCAAAACATATGTCAAAATCATGTGTAACCCCTATACATGAAATCAACTCAAAATCTCAAAATATGTAAAACCAAATCAAGTGTACTGGGTGTGTACTCAACAACATCAATACAAATGATATATGAAACACAAAGAGAATGAAGGTACACACATGAAATACCAATCGTAGCACAAAATCCTCAAAATACTAAAATCCAATCAATGAAAATATGAAATTCAAATCACTAAATCACAATCGTAAACACTATCGTCAATGCGCGCCCCTTTCCTCTGATGTCGATTGCTTCGAACTCGTCTCTTCGTAGCTATGCAGACTGCGCTACCAACGGCAACACTCATATCTAGAGTCTCCCATGTAATCGATCCCTTCACTTGATATCCGGACTACATTAAACTTTTCGATCGATCCATCAAAATCCCATAATTCCCCGAGAGCTCAACACTCAAGTACAGTTTAAAAATATCCGGTACATACCCCAGCATCGATGATCCAGCCGTAGAAGGGCAAACCCAAGCCTCACTAATGGCATCGCGGAACTGCCGTAAACCCTAAGGTTCAAGGGCGTTCTCGTAGTCATTATGTCGAGTTAGGGTTTCATTCTTCTAGAGGGTCCATCGAAATACCTGCATGTTCTTCCGAATACTTTAAACTTGGGAAAATGGTTTTCTGATAAACGTTCGAACCCTTTAACTTCATCCGGACGGCATGTGAATACCCTTCGTCCGCACGCTAAGCAATCCTTCAATCCTCAAGAATAAACGATACCCTAATGGCTATCGCATTTAAGCCACAGCTCCCTCTGCCAGTGCGCCCGTGGTAACAGAAAACCACCCTCCGACATCGACGAAGATAAATCAATGGAACGAATGAAATACGGTGCAAACAAATGTACATCCTAAGGCTCCTTAAGCAAAGTAGCGTATCGTAAGTATACCGCGGACCATACCCACGGTACGTTACTCTACCTAAATCGCCTACTCCATCAACCAAGGGTCACCAATACTTATACAAGGTTAAACATAGCGCTCTGATACCAATTTTGTCACGACCCGAAAGTACGGAACATGACCGACACTTAGATTACGAAACGTCTAGAGGCGCAACGTAACCTAAGTAAACCGAAGCCCAGAAATCTAAACCATAAAAGAAGAAGAAGAAGAAGAAAACATGTAGAATACAAGTTTAAAAGCAACATCAAATTTTTCCAAAAATTTCGGCAGAGTCTCCTCTGTAAAAACTGGCCCCCAAACGGGCTACAACAAGTATAATATGCATAAACAATAAAAAGCATCCCCAAACGGGAGCTAGCTCAACGCCAACAGGCGGAAACAACCACAACAAGCACAATAATATACAACGCCAAAGGGCGTGGCTCAAAACTCAAAAGAAAACAAATCCACCAAATCAGAATAATACATGCGCGACTCTAAGGTCGAAATAAAAGACTGGTCCAATAAACTTATCAATTAATACAAGTATGGTTGATGGAGCTTTCTAGATACAAATGAAATAATACAGATACAATGGTGGTTCAGATACAAGTGAACCAACCTACCGTGCAAATCACCCGGAAGGAAATCATGTGCCAGCAATCTGCCAAGAAAACCTGTACATCGAACCTGTAATAAAATTTGGCACAACGGGGGTGAGTTGCCAACTCGTGAGTAGAAGACATCTACGAAAAGAAATCGAATGCACGACGCTATCCTAGGTCATAGTAATACACCACTAAGTCCCAATCACCTAGTAATAGCAGGGTAATACTACGTGTAAAAGCAAATACTCCGTGCTCGTGTCAGTGCCTCATATAGTACTATGTCATATGAATGGATATGCATGCACCATGAATGTAAAATAACCAAATCCTGAAATCCAGATATGTATGTATAAGAAATCTTTTAGCTGTTTTCACAGTAAAATGTGTATAAGAATCGGAAATCTCAACAATGAAATCCATAGAAATCCATGTCAAGTATCGACACAAACATGTAAATCTCAAGTCTCATAGTCTCAATATCTCGGGCTCCGTCAGTCCGGATCGGCCCATATCATCAAATCTCACGACAACGGTCGGTATCCTCCGGATATCCGCCGCGCCAGACATCACAGGTAGGTAGCCTTCCCCTGCCAGGCTCATCGTCTACAACTCGATCTTCTTGCCCCGGGGTACCATACCGGGCCCACCATGTACCCGAGACGGTTCATCCACTCCTCGAATCGGGTCTCGAAATCCATCAGAAAACATGAAATACTCATGGTGGACGACACATACATCATGAGAAAACCGCATCTTATTTTAAAAAGAGAAGAGGAGAGAGAGAGAAGTTTTTATATATTTTTGCGGTTTTCCTCAAAAATCCAGAAATCTCATAGAAATCCAAATCTCAAAATCATGAGTAAGTATATGATAAGTGTCGGCATATGCCCATACTACTGTGCGATAACATGAAATATGAATACATGAATGTCTAAGTAATAAATATCATGTCTTATACTAACATCAGAGAGTAATCACAATATTATATCGGTTTAGTGGTTAACTGATTCTATCAATAAAAGATAATATGATCTAAAGTGTACGTGACATAGCAATTACCGATGACGATGTGTGTGAGCCGGCAAATAAGTGTGCGTGGAATATGCGCATCATCGGTAATGGTGCTGGTGTCCTAACAGGTAAGGTTTATACTGATTATAGCAACATATGTAAGAACATGCACCATGATGATTACAGTATGAATGTAAATACAGATGTGCATTATCCATTCCTCTGCGAAATACGAGTACAACTACCACTATGTGAGTCGAACCTAAACTAGTGTCCATCGAACATCCTAAGGAACTAAACCTAATAGACTAGTCAGTAAGAAACTAGAGTCTACCTAAGGTCTGAATCAATATCTCTAATAGTCGGCGATCCCGCCTCAATAGCGTCACGTACGTAGTACGGCTTCCTCGAATCAAGAGTGAAGATCAATCATCAGATCTAAGCCTCGTACGGTAAAATCCATCGTACGGCATCCCAATATCGGGGTACGGTCAAGTATCTCCTAGGTGTCTCCTCATTCGTATAATGTCATCATCAACACATCTCATGATCAAGGTGCTAAACTGTGATCGCATACATCAATCATATATCATTGCCATTATGATAAGCATCATTAGTTTATCCTCAGAAATATCATGTCATATGTGTAATATTGTGATTAAATCATACCGATATCTTATCGTCATCAAGTCACAAGCTACAGCCCAGGTACTAATTTAGCGTCTCATGTACCACAATATCACCACCACCCTTTATAATTTATATGTTCATGTTCATTATCTCATTCTCTAATGATCCGCTAACACTTTAATACGACTGTATAGTCAAGAATCACGGCATCAAGCCCAGTTATACTGTTTCATCATACCTCAAATATCATATCACATCAACGAATCCCATATACGTGTTGTGTATATATATACACCTATACCTAGTTTTATATATATACACACATATACGTATACGCCGTGTCAAGTTTTGGTGTGTGCGTGTGTGTTTCTATCAGAAACCTACGAACCTCTCCCAAAGTATTCATCCTCAGGTGTGGTTTTCCTAAATCAGTCTAGTCCCGCCTAGGGTCATTACCAGGGTCCTACTCAGTAAGAATCTAGGGTCACATATGGTTTCCTAATATCAATAAGTGTTATTCCTATTCTACGTTGCGGGAGTGCTAAACGCCATCCACCCGACTTCCCCCTGTAGATATGCATCTACTCACCTGGTCTATGTCTGCCGACGACGGTGTCGCCATCCTCCTCTTCATCGCCCGCAGTCCACTTGAAGGGTACCTAAACGCAAACATATAAATAGCATCGTAAACCGAATCACATACAAAAGTCAAACGATACAAGGAACAAGCATAGGTTAAAACCTATGTCCCGTCCACGCAAAAGAACCAAATACCGCTCGATATCGGCGTACAAACTCCGATGGATCGAGATAAACATCAACAAACAACTAGTAGTTTTAAAACACATTACTTATATTATAAAACATGAGTAAATCCATCGAAACCCTAAAATCTATCAAACCGTCCAATTTCGTAAAACCCGAAAATGCCAGTTTACCGTTTTTCATCAAAACTTGACATTTAAATGAAACCAATGGTCATAAAACTCATTAAATAGCATAACTAGACTATACAAACTATTACTATATTTTTATTACACAAATTTATATAGATTTGAAATTTCTAGTTTGCACCCTTTAACAATTTTCAACATTTTTCAAGCAAAACACAACAATTCCACCACAAAACATGATTTTGCATAAATTAGTGACTTAAACCACAATTCATGATGATAATGATATAATGAAACCATAATTATATTTTTAATCTCATTTATTTATGAATTTCTAAAATCTAGTTTACAAAAATAACAATTTTTATCACAATTTATCAATTATCCATAGAAACTAGCAATCAATTTAAGTTTTCCATTCCACCAACAAGTTAAAACTCTTATTAAGACCAAAATATAGTATTAAAAATATTAATTGAGATTTATTTCACCAATAATTAGGTTTTATAGAAACCTAGTTAGCAAAAATTCCTAATTTAAACAATTTTCAATGAAAAATTTACAATTCAACAACCATGCAATATTTTCCAATTCTAAAAGTGTTAAACTAACTATTATAACCCTAAATAATTAAAAAAAATAATAACTTGAATTTATAAACCCTAACTTGAATTTTTAAAAAAAACATAGAATTAATTCATTAAATCTAATTATGCTTAATTGAACATCTAATAACAATAAATCAAAAGAAAGAAATTATACCTCCAAAAATATGAAATCCAAACAAGAAATGAGCCTCCAAAATGTATGCTATCCCACTCCAAAATCCATGTAAATATGAGCAAGAATAGAAGGGTAGAAAAATATATAGGATCTTGTGGAATTTTAATTGAATTTTTGATGTATTTTTGATGATTTTTGAATAAAAATGAGGTGGAAAATGGGGGGGGGCAGCCATGGTGATGGGGAGGCCGGCCACAATAAGGGGAAGAGGGAGAAACACATGAGAAATGGTGTAGAAACTTCTCCAAAATGTCATCATCTTAATGTCTTTTCATGCTTTATTCATTTTCTTTTAATTCTTTTCTAAAATAACTCAAGAAATATCTAGAAACAAGTAAAAATTTGCAAATAAATTTTGCATGATACACACTAAATTCTAATATGCCATGGTTCATTTTTACAAATTAAAACCATTTAAATTTGTAATTTACACTAATTTAGTGTAAAAATAAAGCTTATGTTAATATTTAAAATAATTAATTTAGGAAAAATATTTTATTAAACTAAAAATTTATAAGTGGCTAAATAAACACCATTTATTAGTAATTTAATAATTAAAATAGATATTTTAAAAATTATAATGAAAAACAATCCCGGTTTGGTTTTACGAAAATTACATTTTACTTTACCGAAAATCCTAAAATTCACTTAAACACTTTTATTCATTTAATTATTTATTTAATTACTTTTAAAACGTTACAATATAAATCTACTCACCTGATCTCCGCTTGCCGGTGCCGACGTCGCCACGCGCTTGCTTGTCGTCTCGAAGTCCACATGGGGGTACCTACATTTCACAACGTATCGTATCGCATAAAAACCCAATTCGAAATCGAAACGGCATACGAAAACCAAATCGGCACGCGTATCACGCCTAGGTCAAAACTTATCGCCTACGTATGCAAGAATAGCCAAACCAACCCTCGATGTCGATGTAAAAACGTCAAACCAACAAGAAAAACCCAAACACACCAATTGTGATTTCAAAACTCACTAATTATATAAGAAATAGGGTTTAATTCATCAAAACCATAAAATTAAACAAATCGTTTTATTTCCCAAAAACCTAGTTAGCACAAATTCCCATTTCGGTTCAAAACTTGATGTTTTAACAATTCTAAATATTTTAACGATTCTAATGGCCAAAATGCTCATTAAATATCATAACTAGGTCATACAAATCACTTCCATATTTTTAATCTCACTAATTATCATTAACTCAAAATTCAAGTTTGCAAAAATATCAAATTTTAACACTTTTTAAAGCAAAATTCACAATTCATCAATTAAGCTTGGTTTTGCATGAACTAAAGTAGTAAACTATAATTTAAAATGTTAATAATGTCCTGAATGTTGGATATATGTATGCCCTAGAGGCCATTATATGATAGTGGATGTATCTATACATGTATATATATATTCAGTGTACATTCTTGCTCGACATGATAGTATGCTATCTGGTTCTTCTTTATCTGACAAGTTGATTTGATCATGCTTTTATTCATTCATACATGCTGATAAAGCCCTGAGGATATCGGCTTGATTACTGTGATTATGATGGAGATCATACTAGTGGGACATCTGTAGTTTATAAGCATATCCTGGATTGTCCTTAGTCACAGGTATATCGAGACGGGGCATTGATATACCAGAGTAGACTAGCGTATATGATACTAGACCCATACGATGGGCGATGAATGTTCCCACATTCATCGATGTTTGACATCGAGATCATATACGGGTGCTCAGTGGTGACTGGGTACACTGGACGGACTCACCGAGAAATCTTATATGGAATTATATCTATCGTCGGATAGAAGTTCTCAGGTGACACTGGTGCAGGTTAGTCTGTAGACCCGAGATCGTCATAGAGTCTTGTGTTCTCTCCTACTGTACTTTGATTACCACCCTACCACGGCTCTACTGAGTCGTGCAAACAGGTGGCTGTTGGGTACAGTCCCGAGACACACGAAGGCGATGAGCGATAGGAGGGGTTTCGTCTCTCACGGTATTGTGAGTTGATGTTGTGCTGTGCTCGACTGGTTATATCAGTAAGTCCATGGCCAGGGCTGCTTAGACTTACTGATAAGTGTTATCAGTAGTTTCTCGATCTGTTATAGACCATTCACCGGCATGACTTATTGAGTTATTGGGGTTGACGTGACCATCCCTAGGCTCGATATGCAGCATATCTGACGAAGAGATCGGACTGTACGGTAGTGTTGCCGGTTGGCTCGACGAGAGTTGTGGCCGTTACGTTTAGCTGACCGCTTGCGGCTTGGGGGTGCTTGATATGATCATCACCCACTGCCGGTGTATTGACGAGTCTTAGAGTCCCACAAAGGAGTTACCTAGTCCAGGCGAAACGTTGTGGTGCGCCTATGCGATATGCGCATGGACCCGGTTAAAATGCGCGTATAAGATACCGTATATTTATCGGGCGGCTTGATTTTGCTAGGGTCATATGTGATATGGCCGGATTGATAAATCAAGTGTTGATTTATCATTTAACCATTAGTTTTCTCACTAGATATCCTTTCTTGTATTTTTGGATGTATGCATGCATGTATTCATTCTTTCTTGATTCATGCACATATGGATGTGCATGCACACATACATACATACATACATCATTCTTCATGGTTGTATATACAAAGATAATGGTGGCAATATAAGACTCACACCATGGTTTCATATATGGATTATTATTATATTTGTATTTGTTTTAAAAACGAAAGAAAAAGATAAAGATTAATACATGGTTTCTACACTCTTCTTCAACTAACCATGCTCACCTACTTATTAACCATGGGTTAATCTTTCTTTTGTATTTTAAACTCAAATAAAATAATATCTTTATCCTTTAACCATGGTTTGAGATGAGAAGTGGAAAATATATATATATTTTCCATTTTTTTAAAGGAGATTATCTTTTACTCTTATTCTAAAAAAGCCATCATCTTCTTCTTCCTTCTTGTTTTGCTCTTTAGATTTCTCTAGTGAGAAAATCACTCACCAAGTTAGGATTTTGAAGTGAAAAAATCCACCACAACATCATTCTACACATGTCTTGCCCACTTTTTTAGAGTGTTAGCTTCATTTCTTTCTCTTGATCAAGTGAAGTTGCAAGCTTGGACAAAGGAGCTTCGGGTGGATCGTCGTGGACGTTAGAAGACCTCAAGCTAACCGTTTTTCAACTCTCAAGTGGCCAAAGAGTCTAGCATAGGGATCTACAAAGGTTGTACTCTCAAAACCCTAGCCTTTGTTACTTGTGGTGTGGTTTAAAGTTATGAAACCCTAATTTTCTTGGATTGATTCTTTGTGTGTTCCCTTAGCACTCTAAAAACTTAATCTTTGTGACATGTGATGCTTCCAAACCTTTCATAGGGTGCTAGGTAAACCTAACATTGGTATCAGAGCCGACCTAGAACATTAGGTGACACTTTAGCGAAGTAAAAACTCCGATCGAACCGAAATACGGTTTTTTGGGGCACTCTCTGGACAAATTTTCAAATCTGTTATTTTTCAGAATTAAAAATACTTAAAAAATACAGCAGGAAAATATAAGAAAAACAGTAAAATTCGAAGCCTTGAACAGTATACTCGACCGCGGAACCGCGACCCAAGCTTGCTTAGGCCGCGGCTGTGCAGATGGTTCATTCCCTCATTTTTGTACAGTGTTTTTCCCTACCTGCTTGTATATATTTTGAGTATGTTTAATCTGAATCTACTGTTGAATGTTCTGGGGGTGGTTTTGGATTCTACGATTCGATCGGAATTTTGATTTCATGGTTTTTTCCCGGATAACTAGAAAGTATTGAATTGTTCGAACGAGTATCATTTGCTCACTTTTCACGGGGTTTAAATCTTTCGGAAATACGTGCAAGTTTTGTGGTGGACCCTCTAGAAGACAACAAACCTTAACTCGATTATGTGACCGTCTTGAACTGCCCTTTGAACCTTAGGGTTTAGGGCAGTACGGCGTGCCACATGTGAGGCGTTGGCTTGACCCTTCTACGGCTGGACCACTACTACTGTGTCACACTCCGGGTTTTTGAACTCCGCACAAGTGTTGAGATTTAGGGAATTTTGGGTATTTGATCATTCGTTCGAAAACTTTAATACTGTCTATTTATCTGGAATGTGATGCAATGTGTGGAATTCATATTACTGGACCTGAAATACGAAGTATGTGATATTTTGCATTTACGATGTCTAAAGAGAATGTGGATTCCAGATATTGCAGTTTTACACTTTCTTTTCTGTGACCGTAAGTGTAGTATGTAGTGGTATTGCCGATTGTCGTTGCTATACATCGACGACAATCGGTGTATGCATACTTACTTACGTTGATGATATGAGATATTATGTGTTGCTGAGATATGATATGCAGGATTGTCGCGATGGAATAGCCGGGGGGTTTTATATGAGATGAGAGTTTTATATTTTCATTCATGCAAATTCAAATGCAATGTAATATTCTTTTATTTGGGGCACTTCCGGGTTGAGGTTGATGCCACCGGTGTTGTATATTATTTACTTTTCTGCATTAGGATGGACCCAAGGAGGGGAGCACAGGTGACCGGGTTCTGGGGTTCAGTGGGAGGCCATCTCGAGGAGTCGAGACCGGGTCTCCTAAACTCCAGAATTGGTAGGGTCGCTCGCCGCTCTCGTAGGGGTCCAGGGTGTGGGCTTGGCTATTCATCACGACTATGGAATCCGTATTTTCTATTATTGTCTAAATACTAAATACGGACGTCCTAGTATATCCCACATTGTATCTATGTTTCTGCTGCCTGTGTTCTGTGATATCTGAGACGAATAACATATTATATATATGATATATAGTAGACGTTGCTTATGTTTTACACCAGCACTAGTCCCGTCCCGTTATGCCGTTAGTTAAGTAACCTAACGGTGCATAACGGAACATTGCGGCGAATGCGGATGGCATAAGCGTACGTGTTATTTTCGTTTCTTTTCTGTGATTGGCTTAAGGACTTAAATGATGGGATTACATTAATGTGATTAATGTAAAGAAAATAAACCTAAAAAGATGTTGTATAATCGGATTTGAAAACCACTCGGCTATTTATGAAAAAGCTACATTTCAAAACTGCGGAGCTTAAGCCACTCCTTTTGAAAACCATTTGATTCTACAACGATATCAAGTTCAAAGCGTTAAAGATTTTTTTTAAAAAAATCATCCGCAACCCTCCATCATTTTAGGAAGTAGAGTACTTAGTATTCGTGCTACGTTTGTTGCTTATAGTTAAGGCGTAGTGTACGGTAGCTAAATGATGTCTTCCTACATTGCATATGATGCAGATTAATTAGGACATTCATGCGACTTTGTTGACCATAGTTAAGGGTCATGTGAGTGGGTCTAATTAATCAAGAAATGACGGGTAGAACTTGACTGGTACTTATGATTTGTTGACCTTAGTTAAGGTCATAAGTACTACGGGTAAAAACCACATCGGGAATTTCAATAGTTGAAATTTGCAATGAGATTGCATACCTTCAATGTGATGGTTGGATCCCGATCCCACTGTGGGCAATAGTTGCTCCTAGGAGAGTTTTACAGTTTACAATTAGCTAACTCATTAGGTGTCTAGAAAGGTGTTAACAGGGCTACGCCTCTGGGAAAACGTGGTTTACTTTAATTAGGTCCGTGCGAAAGCACGGGGAACCTCCCTCAAGTACCGACACTGGCCTGGCTGAACGGTTAGCGAAGTTGTAGACTGTAATTAATCCTGGCTAGTTTTTCTTTTTAAGGTATGAAAGAAAAACTCGATTAAAGCAGTGGGAAACATCGATTAGACAAGATAATAACCAATCTGATCTTTGCAAGAGCTTTCGCTGAGTGTATTCTTTTCTCTCTCTTAATGGCATATACCCATGACTGGATTCAAGCTTTTACTAGATAAAAACAATCTGAATGGGACCAATTATAGACTGGCTGAGGAATCTGAAAATAGACTTGACTTATGATAAAGTATCATATGTCCTCACGGCTTCAGCCCCGCCCATCCCAGGTCCAAAATCCTCAGTTGAGGACAAAGAAGTCCGCAAGACATGGGAAGCCGACTGTGCCACGTCCAAATGCCTCGCGCTTGCATCGATGGACAACACACATCAAAAGCAGCACGAGAATATGGACATTCATGACATATTCCTCCATACAAAGGAGTTGTATGGAGAGCAATCCCACGTATTACGATACGAAGCATCAAAGAAATTGTTTCAGATGCGAATGGCCCCTGGCACATCAGTAGGAGACCATGTTCTGAAGATGATAGCTCTTATAGAAGAGCTTGAGGACCTTGGATGGACGATGGACAATGAACAATATACGGATATTATTCTGCAGTCCCTCCCCTCCACCTTTGCTCAGTTCATAGTTAACTTCAACATGCACAATATGGAGAAGGAAGTACCTGAACTCCTTAATATGTTAAAGAGTGCAGAGAGCACACTGAAATCAGTGAAAACTCCCGTTATGACTATTGGGCAATCTTCTTCTTCTCGCCCAAAGGCTAAGGCCAAGGGAAAGAAAAAGAAGAAGCCCACCAATCCTAAGGGTGGAGTTAAGAAGGTTAAGGGGAAGGAAAAGTCCAAAGCTGGAGAATCGGGAAAAGGTGAATGTTTTCATTGCCACAAGACAGGACATTGGAAGCGCAACTGTACGGAGTACTTAAATTTTCAAGAAGAAGCATGGGGATGCTTCCGCTTCAGGTGTGTTTGTGACAGAAAACTGTTTTTCAATAAACTCTGCTTCCTAGGTATTAGATACCGGTTCAGGTTCTCACATTTGCAATTCTATGCAGGGGCTGAGAAATAGCAAGGTTTTGAAGACAGGTGACCATACTCTCCGCGTTGGAAATGGTTCCAATGTACATACAGTCGCAGTGGGAGAGTATCATTTGGGGTTACCATCTGGGTGTATATTAGTTTTGAACCCATGTTATTTTGTACCAAGTATGCTTTGTAATATAATATCTGTTTCTTTGTTAGAAAATGAAGGATATAATTTTGTATTGCAGAACAATGTTATGAACATTCACCTGAATCAAATGTTGGTTGAGTATGGTACGCTTAATAACGGGATATATGTCCTAAATCAACACACAGTTTTCAGTATACAACACACTAATAAAAGAAAACTTTCAGAATTAAATGAAGCTTTTCTTTGGCACTATAGACATGGTCATATTAACGAAACAAGACTAAACAAGTTACATAAAGATGGATATTTAAACCCTTTTGAATATAAATCTTATGCGACTTGCCAGTCTTGTATCAAAGGTAAAATGACCAAAACTCCGTTTACCGGACACGGAGAAAAAGCTACTGAGCTCCTAGGCCTCATACATAGCGATGTATGCGGGCCAATGTCTACACAGGCTAGAGGCGGTTTTTCATACTTCATTACGTTCACTGACGATTTCTCAAGATTCGGTCATGTATTTTTATTAAAGCACAAGTCCGAAGCTTTCGAGAAATTCATTGAATATAAACAAGAAGTAGCAAAACAAACCGGCTTGAGTATCAAGATCCTTCGATCAGATCAAGGTGGTGAGTATCTCAGTACAGAATTTGCAAACTTCCTAAAAGATAATTGGATTCTGTCTCAGCTCACTCCTCCTTACACACCACAGCACAACGGTGTGTCAGAACGACGGGATCGGACCCTATTAGATATGGTCCGTTCCATGATGAGTGATGCTGAGTTACCCGTCTCATTTTGGGGGCATGCATCGGAGACTGCAGCGTTTCTACTGAAAAGGGTTCCAACCAAATCCGTGTGTACCACGCTATATGAGATATGGCATGGGAAGAGACCATCTCTTAAGAGAATTAAGATTTGGGGTTGCCCGGCCTATGTTAAAAAGCAGAATCCGGACAAACTCGAGACACGGTCAGTCATGTGTAACTTTGTGGGATATCCAAAGAACTCTTATGGATATCTATTCTACCACAAGGAGGAACAAAATGTGTTTGTTTCTCAGTATGCCACATTCTTAGAAAAAGAGTTTTTCACAGAAAAAGATGATGGCAAGGTGGTGGATCTAGAAGAGGTTCTAGAGACACAAACTATAAATGACGACTTGGTTGAACCGACTGTTGCAATAGAAACTGAGGAACCTTGGCCACTCCGTAGGTTTGGTAGAACTTCTCGCCCACCGGAGAGGTACTACGGTTTCCTCATTGATGGTGACGGAGAAGACTGCATCATGGATGATGATGATCCTACCAGTTTTTAGCAAGCTATCACGAGTGGAGACTCTGTGAAGTGGCTGGATGCCATGAGATCCGAAATGGAGTCTATGTACACCAACAAAGTATGGACTTTGGACGTTGTACCCCCTGGGGTAAAACCTGTGGGGTGCAAATGGATCTTTAAAAGAAAGATTGGTGTAGATGGGCAGGTAGAGACCTATAAGGCAAGACTTGTGGCGAAGGGTTTTCGTCAAAGACCAGGTTTGGACTATGAAGAGACTTTTTCTCCCGTAGCCATGCTTAAATCCATTCGGATCCTACTTGCTATTGCTGCTCACTACGACTATGAAATCTGGCAGATGGACGTTAAAACAGCATTTCTAAATGGACATTTAGAAGAATGCGTTTATATGGATCAGCCAGAAGGCTTCATTGACAGTGGGAACAGCGGGAAAGCATGTAAATTGCTTAAATCCATATATGGGTTAAAGCAGGCATCACGGAGTTGGAACATCTGTTTCGATGATGTCATCAAAGAGTTTGATTTCATCAAAATTCCAGATGAGCCTTGTGTTTATAAGAAGGCTGTAGGGAGAGCTGTCGCATTCCTCGTATTGTACGTGGACGACATTCTTCTGATAGGAAATGATATTCCTATGCTACAGTCGGTCAAATCTTTCTTATCACTAAGGTTCTCCATGAAGGACCTGGGTGATGCCACATACATTCTGGGCATAAGGATCTATAGGGATAGATCCAAAAGGTTATTGGGATTGTCCCAAACCAGGTACATCAACACCATCCTAAAAAGGTTTAGTATGGAAGACTCCCAGCGGGATGCCTTACCCGCTTGCCATGGGGTCACTCTCTCCAAGGACTCTTGCCCAAAGATCGATGAAGAGAGAGCTCGCATGAGCGTTATACCCTATGTTTCGGTAGTAGGATCTATAATGTATGCGATGTTATGTACACGCCCAGATGTAGCTTATGCACTTATTGTTGTAAGAAGGTATCAATCCAACCCAGGGGAGAATCACTGGACAGCTGTGAAGAACATTCTTAAGTACTTACGAAGGACTAAAGAATTGTTCTTGGTGTATGGTAATGGAGATCTCCAAATGGAGGCCTTTACCGATTCGAGCTTCCAGAGCGATAAGGACGACATCAAATCTATCTCTGGGTTTGTATTTACCCTCAATGGAGGGGCGGTAAGTTGGAAGAGTTCCAAACAGGATACCGTTGCAGACTCTACGATGGAGGCTGAGTACATTGCTGCAAATGATGCCGCCAAGGAAACCGTCTGGATGAAGAAGTTCGTCTCGGAGCTAGGAGTAGTTCCAACCATTATTGATCCAATACCATTGTATTGTGACAATAATGGGGCTATGGCGTTAGCCAAGGAGCCCAGGTCCCATCAGCGGTCCAGACACATCCTGAGGCGTTTTCAATTGATCCGGGAGATTGTAGATCGCCGCGAGATCGAGATAAGAAGAGTAGACACAAAGAATAACGCCGCGGATCCATTCACCAAGGCTCTCCCTCAGCCGCAGCATGAGCGACTTTTTGAGATGTTGGGTATGAGATACGCCAATAACTGGCCTCAGTGCAAGTGGGAGATTGTTGGATATATGTATGCCCTAGAGGCCATTATATGATAGTGGATGTATCTATACATGTATATATATATTCAGTGTACATTCTTGCTTGACATGATAGTATGCTATCTGGTTCTTCTTTATCTGACATGTTGATTTGATCATTCTTTTATTCATTCATACATGCTGATAAATCCCTGAGGAAATCGGCTTGACTACTGTGATTATGATGGAGATCATACTAGTGGGACATCTGTAGTTTATAAGCATATCCTGGAATGTCCCTATTCGTAGGTATATCGAGATGGGGCATTGATATACCAGAGTAGACTAGCGTATATGATACTAGACCCATACGATGGGCGATGAATGTTCCTACATTCATCGATGTTTGACATCGAGATCATATACGGGTGCTCAGTGGTGACTGGGTACACTGGACGGACTCACCGAGAACTCCTATATGGAATTATATTTATCGTCGGATAGCAGTTCTCAGGTGACACTGGTGCAGGTTAGTCTGTAGACCCGAGATCGTCATAGAGTCTTGTGTGTGCTCCCACTGTACTTTGATTACCACCCTACCACGGCTCTACTGAGTCGTGCAAACAGGTGGCCGTTGGGTACAGTCCCGAGACACACGAAGGCGATGAGCGATAGGAAGGGTTTCGTCTCTCCCGGTATTGGGAGTTGTTGCTGTGCTGTGCTTGACTGGTTATATCAGTAAGTCCCTGGCCAGGGCTGCTGAGATTTACTGATAAGTGTTATCAGTAGTTTCTCGATCTGTTATAGACCATTCACCGGCATGACTTATTGAGTTATTAGGGTCGACGTGACCATCCCTAGGCTCGATATGCAGCATATCTGATGAAGAGACCGGACTGTACGGTAGTGTTGCCGGTTGGCTCGACGGAAGTTGTAGCAGGTTCGTTTGTTTTCTTCTGATCGCTCAATACCCGGGTGGCTGTTACGTTCAGCTGACCGCTTGCGGTTTGGGGGTGCTTGATATGATCATCACCCACTGCCGGCGTATTGACGAGTCTTAGAGTCCCACAAGGGAGTTACCTAGTCCAGGCGAAACGTTGTGGTGCGCGTATGCGATATGCGCATGGGCCCGGTTAAAATGCGCGTATATGACACCGTATATTGATCGGGAGGCTTGCTTTTGCTAGGGTCGTATGTGATATGGCCAGATTGATAAATCAGGTGTTGATTTATCATTTAACCATTAGTTTTCTCACTAGAAATCCTTTCTTGTATTTTTGTATGTATGCATGCTTGTATGCATTCTTTCTTGATTCATGCACATATGGATGTGCATGCACACATACATACATAAATCATCCTTCATGGTTGTATATACAAAGATAATGGTGGCAATATAAGACTCACACCATGGTTTCATATATGGATTATTATTATATTTGTATTTGTTTTAAAAACAAAAGAAAAAGATAAAGATTAATACATGGTTTCTACACTCTTCTTCAACTAACCATGCTCACCTACTTATTAACCATGGGTTAATCTTTCTTTTGTATTTTAAACTCAAATACAATAATATCTTTATCATTTAACCATGGTTTGAGATGAGAAGTGGAAAATATATATACATATATTTTCCATTTTTTCAAAGGAGATTATCTTTTACTCTTATTCTAAAAAAGCCATCATCTTCTTCTTCCTTCTTCTTTTGCTCTCTAGATTTCTCTAGTGAGCAAATCACTCACCAAGTTAGGATTTTGAAGTGAGAAAATCCACCACAACATCATTCTACACAAGTCTTGCCCACTTGTTTAGAGTGTCAGGTTCATTTCTTTCTCTTGATCAAGTGAAGTTGCAAGCTTGGACAAAGGAGCTTCGGGTGGATCGTCGTGGACGTTAGAAGACCTCGACCTAACCGTTTTCCAACTCTCAAGTGGCCAAGGAGTCTAGCATAGGGAGCTACAAAAGTTGTACTCTCAAAACCCTAGCCTTTGTTACTTGTGGTGTGGTTTAAAGTTATGAAACCCTAATTTTCTAGGATTGATGCTTTGTGTGTTCACTTAGCACTCTAAAAACTTAATCTTTGTGACATGTGATGCTTCCAAACCTTTCATAGGGTGCTAGGTAAACCTAACACTGAATACCCTAATTAGATTCTTAATCTCACATTTGCAATTAAATTCCAAAACCTAGTTTGCAAAAATACTTAATTTGGACATTTTAAATGTTACAATTTGGAAATTAGAAACTAGATTAGTTTTGTATAGCATTAACATGATAATCAACTCATGGCAACCTTAATGATGTGATAAAACCCTATCTAGATTTTAATCTCACATATTTCCATTAATCCCACAATTCAAGTTTGCAATTGAACCAAAATTAAACACTAAATACTAGCAATTATATAGCTAGAATATGTATATTTAATTTTATATTAAAAGATATTTACATCTTGATTTTTACGGAAAACACCCGTTATTTTACCGATTTTCCGAAATTTCACCTAAACGATTTTCAAAACGTTACAGGCTCCTTCTTTTTCCTCTCGGTTGGCCGGATCTTGGGGGAAAAGGGGTGTGAGATTCAAAATCTCCCATTTTAGAGATTCGGTGGGAGATCCGAGCTCCCTTTATGGGTTTTATGGTGAAAAACTACTTCTTTTTGAAAAAAGAAGAGTTAATCTCTTGATTTAATTCGAAAAGAGGAAGAAGGTTTTAGACCCTTGAGAAAGGGGCAGGAGGCACAAACCCTAGATTTTGAGAGAATGAAAAAGTTCTTTATTTCATTATCATGTTTCCTTATATTGGCTTGCACATTTACATATAGCCCCTTCGGCTTTACAAAATGGCATTTTACTCATTCTATGTTTCATGTGCTAATTTCTTTTGCACATGAGCCATGGGCTTTACAAAAATTTGGCTTTATGCCCATAAAAAATTACATCAAAATTATTTATTACATGATTTTTTATTTCAGCATGGGGAGGCCAGCCGCTTCATGTTCGGGATCGACTCGGGCATGAGCCCACTTGATCTAGGCATGGGCCCACCTGGCTTGGGGTTGACCTTGACTTGGTCAACCGGGGTGCAATTTTCGACCCCAATACTCCCTCAATCATCATAATCACCTGCCTGTGATTACAATAATTGCCTTGAGGGCACTATAGCCAACAAGTATGCTATCTGGTTTGCCTTTATCATCATGTATATTCATTATGTGGTATTAAAGATCACTATTACATGTTGATAGAGCCCATAGGATTCTGTAGGTATGCTAGGCACACGCACAAGGGTCTACAAGGCATCAACCATGCCCGATTTAAAATTTAGCCGTGCCGAACAACCCAAAGCCGGATCTTTAAACTAGAGATTATGCGAAAACAAGCATGTTAAAAACTTTAACACTAAGTGAGAGGGATTACAACCTTTGCAGATCCGGTCCTTCACTTCTTAAGCTCCGTGTTGAGGTCCTTTCGCTGCGATCATCGTGTTCCGGACTCTCGAGAGGCTCCACGAAGAGAAAGATGCAGTCTTGCTTCCGATTTTCGATAACATAGATAATCTATCTTGAAGTTTCATTAACACAAGCTAACACTCACTAAATGAAGTGAACACCCTCATCTAAAGGGCAAGGGTAGATGAGGATGATGAAGTAGGATTTTTCTCTCATTTGTTTTCTTATTCTCACTCATTTTTCATCACAAAACCAAAGCAAGAAAGCTTTTCATGAAGAACTCAAGTAAGAAGAAGATGAATGAATTATTGCTTTTTGATGAATAATGAAAAGATGATAATGATGAATTATGCAACCATGGTTAACTAAACCATTGTAGAGATTTAACTAGGGCTAGGGTTTGGGTTGGGTTAAAGGTGAGTCACTTGAAAATATCAAGCATACTATCTTTTCCATGACAAAAGAAAAGCTTCTAGAAGCTACTAGAAGTATTAACTCTAATCCAAACCCTAACCATGTTTAAACTCCAATAAACATGTTGCATTAGTAATCATATCATGTTACAATATTATATATCACATATATAATATTTATTGTAACAAAATAAAATAATACAATTAACATATATCGCATATATATCAATGTATTACCCGAGTGAGAAAAAGTATCTTTTAGTGAGCTAATATTAGTTAATGTAATTTAATATATCATATATATTATTATAAATTAAATTATCGAATCAACACTTGATCCGACAATCCGGCTATATCGCATATAACCGACAAATACGATGATCCGGCTATATCACATATACCCGGCCGATATCTCATATCGCGAGAATCCAATACGGTATCATATACCGCATTATCCTCGGTCCCACACATATCACATATGTGCTCCTACTCCATTTTACCTGAGTCGAGAAACCTCTGTGTAGGACTCTAAAGAATCGTCAATACGCCGGCAGTAGGTGATGATCATATCAAACACCCACAAGCTGCAAGCGGTCAGCTAAACGCAACAGCCATCCAGGTATTGAGCGCTCGAAAGATCAACAAGCAAACCTGTACATTCTCCTGTGAATCCAATCAGTAACACTCCCGTACAGTCCGGTCTTGTAACGTTTTGAAAATCGTTTCAGTGAAATTTCGGAAAATCGGTAAAATAAGTGGGTTTTCCGTAAAAAGTCAAAATATAAATATCTTTTAATATAAAATTAAATTTCCATATTCTATCTATATAATTTCTAGTATTTGGTGTTTATTGAGCCACTGGTAAAATTTCTAATTTTCTGAAAATTTTCCGAAATTAATTTGTTTAATATTATTTTAAGCTGTTCAAAATACATTAAATTAGCGATAAATACAAATTTGAATAGGCTAATTACACACTATAGAACCATGATAACTAAAATATAGTTAGTAATATAAATTTTTAGCTATTTATTTCAAGTTCTAATTGGTTATAATTAAGGGAAAACTAAATTTAAAATAGAAATTGTTGTAAGTTGCAAATATGAGTTTTGAAGGGGTTTTTCTTGGAAATTTAATACACATACCCCACACACTCACCCCTCTCCCTCATGGACGACCCAAAAATCTGCAGCCTTTTAGTTGTATGTATGCCCTAGAGGCCAGTATTGTACAGATGATGTATATTATATTGGATGCTTGGACATATATAGAGATGACTTTCTTGCTCGATATGATAGTATGCTATCTGGTTACTCTTTATCTTAACATGTACACTTGTCTCTTTAAACTGTCTTATAGTTACATGTTGGTAAAGCCCTTAGGATGTGTACTTGACTACCTGGACTATGATGCAGATCATACTAGTGGGGACATGGTAGTCCATAAGTACATCTTTCAAGGTCTCTAGTCGTGGGTGTATCGAGACGGGGCATCGATATACCAGTGTAGACTAGCGTATACGCTTCTCGACCCATGAGATGGGCGATGGATGATCCCATATCCATTGGTGTTTGACATCAGAGATGGTATACGGGTGATCAGTGGAGACTGGGTACACTGGACGGACTCGCCGAGAACTCCCAGATGGTATTATACCTCATGTCAGATGGCAGTTCTCAGGTGACACTTGTGCAGGTTAGTCTGTAGACCCGAGATCGTCATAGAGTCTTGTGTGATTCCCACCGTGCTTTGATCTCCACCTTACCACGTCCATGAGGGCGTGCAAAACGGTGGTCTTTGGGCACAGTCCCGAGTCACATGGAGGCAATGAGCGATAGGAGGGGTTTCGTCTCTCCCGGTATTGGGGGTTGATGTTGCGTTGTGCTCGATTGGCCGTAACAGGGAAGTCCCTGGCTAGGGCTGATCAGAGATTTGCTGGTAAGTGTTACCAGTAGTTTCTCGACCCGTTATGTGCCTCACATCGGCACGACTTATCGGTTATTGGGGTCTGACGTTTACCACCCCTAGACTTGATATGCGACATATCAGACGAACAGACCGGACTGTACGGTAAGTGTTACTGGTTGGATTCACAGGAGTGTGAGCGGGCTAGCTCGTCGATCTTCTGATCGCTCAATACCCGGATGGACTTTACGTTTAGCAGACCGCTTGCGGCTTGTGGATGCTTGATATGATCATCATCTGCTACCGGCGTATTGACGAGTCTTTAGAGTCCTACACAGAGGTTTCCTGGCTCAAGCGAAACGAAATAGGAGCGCATATGAGATATGTGAGGGAGAGAGAATAATGCGTGTATGTGATACCGGATTTAATTCTCGCGATGAATGTTTCGATTGGTTGTATGCGATATAACCTAGTTGTCGAATCATTGATTCGATAAATCGATACATTGTATACTAGTCGGTTATGTGCGACATGACCGGATCATTGAATCAAGTGTTGATTTAATGATTTAATGTATAATTATATATTTGATATATTAATTTGCATTAACTAGTATTGCTTCATTTGAAAAGGATTTTCTCACTTTTAGTGCACATTGTATATGTGATATGCTTTTGTGTGCACTTGATTGTATCATGTTTGATGATACATATTTACTTGGGTTTGTGCAAAGAATTAAACCATGGTTATGATAATGGTTAGGGTTTTGAGTTATTCATCTATTTATTTATTTATCCATTCTTTATTTATTTAAATGGACAAAAGAAAAGAAAATGGTTTCTTTTTATCATGAAGCTTGTTGAAGCTTCATGAAGTTTTGACTAAAGAGACCATTTGTCTTCATGCTTAACCCTAACCATTCCCATTTACCATGGTCTATTCTCTACACTTAACCTTAGTTAGCTTATGATAAGTATTGATTTATTTTCTTTTTAATTCAAGACTTATCATATTCTTTCTTCTTCTTGATCATCTTCTTCTTCAAGAAAAGCTTGATGCCATCAATGGCAACTTGAGTTCTAAAGTGAGAAATCCAATTCTAAAGTGAACCCACCTCCTATTTCTTCACCCTCTACCTCTTGCCAAGTTGTTTTGGGTGTTTTCTTCACAAGTTTTAAAAATTTTTGAAGTCGGAGCTTGAACTTGTGATGCCTCGACGTAGATCATCTTCGGTACGAAGCCGACGACCTAATTCGCCCAATTCTCCGATGAAGCCGACGTTTGAGTTCGGGATTCGAGACGGACAGCGAGAGGACGCCTACGTGGAGCTTAAGAGTGGATATCCGGATCTACAAAGGTTGTAGCTTCTTATCTTTTGTTAAGTTGTTAACTAGATTCGAATATCGCCTAGAATTCCAGCCGACGATCCGTACGAGGGTTTCTCGGCACCCATAAAATTTTAAATTGGCACGGTTGATGCCTTGTGAGACCTCTATAGTATGCCTAGGAACCCTACAGTGGTATCAGAGCTACTAGGCATTGGATGTCGACCTATGGGGGGTTCTCACTGTGTGACAGTGTGGCGAAGCATAGGCTCTTACCCCCAGGGTGTCCCGAGACCGGAAGGTGTTCCGGCGGGTTGTAGTCCTCGCGAAGGGGCATGCGTAAAAAGTAGCGGCTGAGGGACCTGTTGGTGCCACGGCGACCCCATTGGATGGGGTGGCTGCCTGACCTACAGTGGTATCAGAGCCTAACTAGAGCCTTAGGCGAAGTCTAGACGACGTTTGAAACCCGATCGAACCGAAACCAAACCCTAAAATGCTCTCTGTACATTTTCTGAAATCGTGGATTTTTGTCAATTAAAAATATGCAGAAAATTAAGCAGGGTGTTATTTGAATTACTCTGAAATACGAGGGCCAAAATCGACTTTTCCACCGCCGAACTGCGGCACAAGCTTGGCATGTGCGGCGGTTCCGCGGCCGTACTGTTCTCTTGTCTGATGATTTCTGCACAGTAACTCATATAATTTATGTAAGTGCACGGCGGCGCCCCGGCCGTCAATCCGACGGCCAAACGCGGAAACGGTGGTAAACTTTAAAATTTGCGGACTTAGCAAACCGGCACCACCGCGCACTAAACCCCGGATCGTTACCATTAAACTAGTCTAGCAACTAAAGAGAATAGTTAGAGATATACCGACGATCCAAGTCCTCCGGTCTTCATCTCCACTCCGATCTCCTCGCGGGATCTCCGTCCGTCTCCTCCCCGTCGGAAAGGGCACCACGAAGCCGGGTACTTTTACGGGCTCCCACCTCGATACTGAGGCAACTCGAGCATGAAGCCGGCAACTCGACATGCTCAAGATTTGCTGTAGGAATATAGTGTAGAATCAAAGTCTCTCTTTTGGGGTTGGTTGCCATTTGAAGGTGGAGGAATGAAGGTATGAAAAATGGTGCTTTCATTTTTCCTTGTATCAAAAATGAGATGAATGAATGAAGCTCTCTCAAAGATGAAGATGAAGCTCTCTCTCTTTTCTTTTTCTTTCTTTCTTTTTTTCAACCATGATAATCATCTATCTCTCTTTGAAAATGGTGGAGGAAAAACTAATGAAGCAAGAAGGGAGGTGAGTGTAGTAAAAGGAGGAGGGTGACCACATCCAAACATAATCATCACTAAACTACACATCAATCCTAATCCTTTCTAATCTCATCAAATCATGAAAAGCAAAGATGCTAATCATATCAATCCTTATGCAAATAAACCCTCCACAAAGTGTTATTTGCATTCTTGCAAATAACACCCTCCATCGGAAAAGTCCGGCCGGGAAAGAACAAAGAAAAACCGGCCGGAACGGAAAGCAAACTGGCAACTCCAGAAAACTGGTCCCGTAATAAATTACAGGAAAACCCCACACTGTGCATACACACCCGCATTTGTATTCCGTCCGGATACAAATGCAGTGAGACAAAATCTACACTGTACTATACTAGGATCGGCTTAAACCAAAGCCGGCTAGTAAAATCCGTCCGATCCTGATCCGTGCAATACCGCACGTATCTGATCGAACGCTGCCATATAACTATACGGCCACTAGTACAAACCGTCCGATCCTGATCCGTGCAATACCGCACGTATCTGATCGGACCCTGCCATATCTCCATACGGCCTCTACAGCGTTTCGCCCGAAAGCTTGAGTAACTGAAAGTGTGGTGGACTCTAAAGACTCGTCAATACTATGGCTGTGGATTTAACCACTAGCACGTCAGAGGTATAAGCCAATACGTGACGGGCCACCAGCTATTGACTAAAAGGGACGTCGATGAGGAAGCTCACCCCGACACCCAACTGAGCCTGTCAGTGACAATATCCGTACAGTCCGGTCCGTTCGTCTATGAGTATCGCATGGCGGGCCTAGGGGGTTGGTAAAAGTCAGACCCCCAAAAGCGGTACAAGTCGTGTCGGAGTGTAGCCCAGAACACCCTGAGATACTACTGGAATACCTACCAGTAAATCTCCTGCCTTGGCCAAGGTCTTTGTGTAATGGCTCTCCTAGACACAGCGCGACCTCACCCCCAATACCGGGAGAGACGAAACCCCCGAAGATCCGCTCACTGCCTCCATGTGGCTCGGGACTGTACCCAACTAAAACCTGTTTGCACGACTCCTTTGAGCCGTGGTAGGGTAGTAATCAAAGTACAGTGGGAACTCACACGAGACAAATGACGATCCCCAGGTCGATGAACTAACCTGTACACATGTCACCTGGGAACTGCTATCTGACGTCAGGTATAAGACCAACTAGCATGTTCCCGGCGAGTCCTGTCCGGTGTACTCATAACCCAATGAGCACCTGTATACATCTTAGGTGATCCAACTGACACCAATGGCTTGTGAGACCGGCCACCGCCCCTCGTCGGGGTCTCGACTGTATACACTAGTCTACTCTGGAGTATCGATGCCCTGTCTCGAAACTCCTACAACTAGGGACCTTTTAAGGATGTGCTTATAGACTACCAGCTCCCACGTATATGATCGCCCTCATACTGCCGGTAGTCAAGCAAGAATCCTAGGGGCTCTATCAACGTGCAATAGCGACATGTCAGGTCACCTAAAGCAGTACACGATGATAAAGGTAAACCAGATAGCAAACTATCATCTCGAGTAAGACTGTCCTACTGGGACAGGTCCTCCCTCAATCATTGCAATCACGTGCCTGTGATCCAATAATTGACTCTGAGGGCACTATCTCCAACAATCTCCCACTTGCACTCGAGGCTAATTATTGCGATGTCGCATACTCACAGCCCGTGTGATACCGAACACCCAACTCCTCTACTAGTCAGTCTCACAAATCCCGTTTGTGAAACTATTGCGGTCGAGGAATAGCCTCAGTGAGTGGATCCGCCTTGATGTTTCTTTCTATGTCTCTCTATATCTCAAATTCGCGGAGAAAGCCATCTCCCGAAATGAGCAATACCTGTCTTAGAATGTCTGGATGTCTGATGGGACGTAGCTCATAAATGAACTCCAAATCCAAACTTCTTAGACTGTATCTTCAACTGAACTTAATCAGTATCCTGCGCCATACCACCCTCAGTATTGCCTTGGATCACCTGTCCAAAATACTTCCCCTCGTCAGAAGGAAAAACTATAACTCTGACAACCTCCTTGTCGTCCATGTCACCTTGGAAGCCTGGAATGATAACTGTTTCCCGAATGGGGCTTTCGTTATCATATCCCTAGAACAGCCACTTATGTTCTAAAACTGCTTCCGACTGTTTCTCCAGAATTGGATCAATATCAACTTATTGCATCTAGTGCAAGAACAACATCTGGTGTGGTACTTGACATCTCATGATTGACTCAATTGCCTAAGCAAGTGATCTGCCAATCATGCACATCCCTCTCTACTTTAGTCTAAAAGACACCTTTAGAGAGGGCGACTCCATTACTTGCAGGTACACTACCGTGCCAGGAGTCGTCCATTCTAAATACTCATAGAATGCTGTCAAGGTACCCAGATTAGGAAACCACCCAAATCTAGATCTAAAACCATAGATCTAGTAACCAGTATGTCTGATATAATGTCCAAGTCCTTTGTGGAGAAACCACTGTGTGACGACCAAAGTATAACCGATCGTAGTAAAGGAATATCACTTCCTATTACCTTCTCAACAGATCCATCCCCTATTCTGATGACGTCAAACCTATGACTGTCACATCAGAAACAGATGATCTATCTCCGCTACATCTGCTTTAGTCTATAAATAGACATAAGCCTGATGTCCACCAATGCTTCCGCTGCTCCCACTGACTACGACAACCCTCTGGCAGAGTCATATACACGTACACTCTGAAGCTAGTTCAGAACGACGCTATACTCATCCTCCTGCCGGGTCTCGCAGCCTGGAATAACAACAATGGCAAGTGTGGGTAAACAAGAACTTCCCTGTCACCGTCCTTGAGGCTACCGGAGTACCTCTCGGGTGCCTGAAGTTACCCACCTTATTTGCGGAGTGGCCAATGGAATGTCAAATCAGATTGAATCTTTAGGTTCTTTATCAAATCTTCAGTAATCGTTTGCGGTTCTGGAATCACTTCCAGTTCTACCATACTCCCACTGCTGTTTTTGAAAAAATCCATTTTTAATAAAACTGTGGCGAGTCTTGAACAATATTTCTATTGATCTTCCAGATGGTAGAAAGTCAACCCTCGTCATAGCCTGGGTCAACCCACAAACTGCCATTACAGAAACGTGCCTATGAGTTATCCGGAGTCTGGTTTTAGGCATAAACTGGACAACTCCCCGTACCTTAACATCGTTAAGATATGAACTGTTCTATATCCAATATAGAAACAGAGGCACTGATTTAATTGAACCAGATTCAAATCATGCAGCTGTCTCCAGTGCATGTCAACTAAATGGAAGGAGGCCGATCAGCGTTACTCAACTTAGGAATACTTCCAATTATGAGTAACCCGAAAGAGAAGCAAGTTCTCTTAATCATTACTATCAACTGAATACCATATACAAGTATCTACATCTTCGATCACTTTGAAGAATCCCGATACTTGCAACACCTGGTTCTCTACTTTATTCAAATACCTATAACTCCTCAAAACTTAGACCCTGTGTTTCTACGAAACACCTGTCTAAGAACTAGAGAAGTCATAAGTAAACAGAATACAGTACGAGGACCAACCCCTCTGTCCTGATGGACCCTGGACAACATACAATACTCTGTATAAGTCCCTTGAGTCAGATAACTCATTCACTGTGTGTCGTAGGTTGAAAACTGTACTTATGGTTAAGAAGAATTACACCGCTGTTTAATGCTCCTTACCTAACCATCCACTGATATAGGTAAATGTCATCGACATAATATCAAAAGGTATATCTCACTCTATGAAAATAGACGTACAGATATATCAATTTGAAATTGGTGCACATCAACGGATATTCAAAACCAAATATTTGCCGACCGGCAAACAGCCCAGGTGATTTCCTCAAATATCACTGATTCCAACGAATCCCGATATAATGAGGATGATCACCCAATTCCCAATAACTTACTCCCACTCATCATCTGTAAAACCATACAGATGTGAGACTCAAACCTGGTAAATACATACCCTGGAGTAAGTGTCTAATCGGAAAATCAGTTTTCTTTTAACAGTACACAGTGAACCTGAAACATTGAAATGTTTCGATGGGGTATCCTGGTATTCCTAGTAATGCCTCTTCCATTATCCAGATTCACAACTATAACCGTATAATTCTTTGCCACCTCTCCAAATCCCTTCATATGTCTTTAGTCATTACCTTCTGTACACCCCTTTAGGCCAAATGGTTTTCTTCCTTCCCTACCGTTCGGCACCAGCCTATGGTTTGGAAGAAGACTATCCAAAAAGCATAAAGGGTGTACTGTCCTAATCCTAGGAGCACTCGCAACGCGAGAGAGGGTGAAGATAAAAGACACCTGAATGTACTTTATTCCTATTTCTCCTGAACCAGGATCCATCCCCGAACTGGAACAAGTTCCTTTCGAGTTCGTATATAACCATACGATGGATTATCCAATAAAATGGGATCTTCGTAGTGATACGGAGTGTCCTGGAGAAATACGAAGGTGATTTAGGATTGGCGAAGAAATACTTGGTTTGGTCATGAATATCAGTCGCAATTTACTTTGCCCTCTTACTAATCCCTTTCTTTGTCTGAACTTAATACCTTCTGTACACCGTTTAGGCTAACTGGTTTTCTTCATTCCCTACCGGTCGGCACCAGCCTATGGTTTGGAAGAAGACTATCCAATTTGCGTAATAGGTGTACTACTCCTAAACCAAGGAGTACTCGCAACCTGAGAGAGGGTGAAAAGAAAAGACAACTGAATAATCCTATCCGTTTTCTCCAGAACCGGAAACCATCCTCGAATAAATTCCTTCGAGTTCGTATATAACCATACGATGGCTTTGTCCAATGGAAGTGGACGTTCGCAGTAATACGGGGTGTCCTGGAGAAAAGGGTAAAAGTAGGAGTGGCAATGAGGTCTGCAACTCTGACAATCCAAAAGCCGGTGTTAAGAAGGTTCGGTCAACTTGGTCACTGAGTCAAAATCTTAGGGTCGGGTCAATGGTCGCTGCCAAAGAGAGAGAAAAGAAACACTCAGCGTGCACTCTAACCTAGATCAGAATGGTTACCAATTTATCTAATCAGGAAACCTCCCACTGTACCTCAAATTCTCCTCCAAACCTGAAAGAAGAATTAGTCGGGGTCACCCGAGGAGTAAACTAACTCATCAGTGGGAATCGGGATCCAACTCTCATCGCATGATAACGTGACGGAATCCGCTCACGGTATCACACTCCAGAAGGTATGCGCATATCTGGCAAGTTTCAGTACTTTTGAAACTCCCGATGTGATTTCTGCCCCATGCTCTTATGACCTTGGCGAAGGTCAACAAATCATAAGTCACATGTCAAGTTCTACCCGTCATTATCCAGGTTAATTTGAATCCACCCGTACAAGCCCTTGACGAAGGTCAACAAGGCTATACGACTGTCCCAAACCAACGCATCTACCTATGCAGCAGAAAGGTAACAAGCAGCTACCATGCACTATGCCTTGACGAAGGTCAACAAACATAGCATGAATACTACGTGCTACCCGTCTGAAACGACGGAGGGCTACGAATGGTTTCTGGCGAAAACCTTTAACGTAATGAACTTGATATCGTTGAAGGAACGGATAGCTTTTTTAGAAAATATAGTGACGAAAACCATTGCTAAAGAGGTCACTCCCGGTGAAGGGATCTCGGCTCTTTCCCCGTAGAATGGGGTGCAGGATATTCCATATGAATACCACGGTGCAAAGCAAAAGTAATCGGCTATAGTGAAGTTAATGCCCTGACGCAAACTTCTGTCCAAGGGGTCACTCCCGGTGAAGGGATCTCGGCCCTTGCCTCGTCGACTGAGGAGCAGGATATTCCAAATGAATACCACGATGCAAAACAAAAGTGAACGTCCTTGCAATAACAGCTTTTTGAAAAGTGTTCCAACAACATCAGATTAGGTTTGTTTTTAAACTTGCATTGATCCGAATCAATGCAGTCCCATCAATTGATCACACCAAAAAGAACGAAAATATACTGACGTACGTATATGCCATCCGCATTCGCCACTGGGTCCCGTCATTACCCGTTAGGTTAGCTAACTAACGACAGAGCGGGGACTGGACTAGCGCGGATGTAAAACATATACAACATCTACTAATATATATACCAATATATTATATTTCGCTCAAGGCGTGAAAGAAATGCAACATCACAGAAATGTACAGCATCACAGAACAATACAGATATCTGGGATCCTCGGGTTTCACAGAGCCACTACTGAAACCCGACGTTCCCCTGGTCGTGTGGATAGCCTGTGCAATGAAATCCTAGACCCCTACGGGCGCGGCAAGTCACCCGCCAAAACCTGAAGCGAGGCAGCCCCCTTCAGCGCCGTGAATGGACCACCCAGCACTTCACGGAATCCGGTAACTTGGGCACCCCTCCTGGGTCAACCTATACCCCCTACGAGTGCGGCGAATAGCCCGCCAATCCTAGAGTGAAGCCCCCTCCGTCCCAATGCCATGAGATGCGGGCTTGTTGCCCTCTAGAACCCGGCTATCCGTGCACCCCTCCGCGGGGTAATCCTAGTACAGAAAGTAAAATATACATACACCGGGTACATCGACCGCAACCAGGTCGTGTCCCAAAAGAATAATACAATCAGGCAGTGACGGCAGTCCACATGTCGGACGCTCGCCCCGCAATATCAAATGTACATAATACCACCACAACTGTACTAGCATTGCATCCAGGCTATCCCCACGACCGATCCGCAACATCACAGCATAAACATAGAACATCAACGTGAAAGTCACGTTCGCAAATCCGTCTAACCGGGCTATAGCAGTTAGACCGGATTTACCGATCGAGTGACATTCACGGTCGCAGATATAATGTAAATACTGTGAAAAATGTGTTTAAAATTTTCCGATTGATCAAACAATTAACAAGTGGGCCCCAAAGAAAACTGTAGCACTCACAGAAATAATTAGCCCAATTTTAATATTCCAGAAACCACATTTTCAACTCAGAGACACACTGGAAAAATTTGGGGGGGTGAACAGTAAAATCCGCGGCGGAAGCGCCGCACGAGGTGGGGTTTCGCGGCGCTTGCGCGGCGGAATAGTGAGATCATGGTGCCAAATTTTTACAGTATGCTTCTATTTCCCTGCACATCACTCTGAGACAACCAGAAAAATTTTTGGACTCCAAAAAATTTCGACAGAAACTGATGTGCTAGAAAAATACGGTTTTTGGAAATTTGTTCGATCGGAAACGTAAAACACATTACACCAAGCTAGACTATGTTAATGGCGAGGCTCTGATACCACTGTAAGTGCACGGCGGCGCCCCGGCCGTCAATCCGACGGCCAAACGCGGAAACGGTGGTAAACTTTAAAATTTGCGGACTTAGCAAACCGGCACCACCGCGCACTAAACCCCGGATCGTTACCATTAAACTAGTCTAGCAACTAAAGAGAATAGTTAGAGATATACCGACGATCCAAGTCCTCCGGTCTTCATCTCCACTCCGATCTCCTCGCGGGATCTCCGTCCGTCTCCTCCCCGTCGGAAAGGGCACCACGAAGCCGGGTACTTTTACGGGCTCCCACCTCGATACTGAGGCAACTCGAGCATGAAGCCGGCAACTCGACATGCTCAAGATTTGCTGTAGGAATATAGTGTAGAATCAAAGTCTCTCTTTTGGGGTTGGTTGCCATTTGAAGGTGGAGGAATGAAGGTATGAAAAATGGTGCTTTCATTTTTCCTTGTATCAAAAATGAGATGAATGAATGAAGCTCTCTCAAAGATGAAGATGAAGCTCTCTCTCTTTTCTTTTTCTTTCTTTCTTTTTTTCAACCATGATAATCATCTATCTCTCTTTGAAAATGGTGGAGGAAAAACTAATGAAGCAAGAAGGGAGGTGAGTGTAGTAAAAGGAGGAGGGTGACCACATCCAAACATAATCATCACTAAACTACACATCAATCCTAATCCTTTCTAATCTCATCAAATCATGAAAAGCAAAGATGCTAATCATATCAATCCTTATGCAAATAAACCCTCCACAAAGTGTTATTTGCATTCTTGCAAATAACACCCTCCATCGGAAAAGTCCGGCCGGGAAAGAACAAAGAAAAACCGGCCGGAACGGAAAGCAAACTGGCAACTCCAGAAAACTGGTCCCGTAATAAATTACAGGAAAACCCCACACTGTGCATACACACCCGCATTTGTATTCCGTCCGGATACAAATGCAGTGAGACAAAATCTACACTGTACTATACTAGGATCGGCTTAAACCAAAGCCGGCTAGTAAAATCCGTCCGATCCTGATCCGTGCAATACCGCACGTATCTGATCGAACGCTGCCATATAACTATACGGCCACTAGTACAAACCGTCCGATCCTGATCCGTGCAATACCGCACGTATCTGATCGGACCCTGCCATATCTCCATACGGCCTCTACAGCGTTTCGCCCGAAAGCTTGAGTAACTGAAAGTGTGGTGGACTCTAAAGACTCGTCAATACTATGGCTGTGGATTTAACCACTAGCACGTCAGAGGTATAAGCCAATACGTGACGGGCCACCAGCTATTGACTAAAAGGGACGTCGATGAGGAAGCTCACCCCGACACCCAACTGAGCCTGTCAGTGACAATATCCGTACAGTCCGGTCCGTTCGTCTATGAGTATCGCATGGCGGGCCTAGGGGGTTGGTAAAAGTCAGACCCCCAAAAGCGGTACAAGTCGTGTCGGAGTGTAGCCCAGAACACCCTGAGATACTACTGGAATACCTACCAGTAAATCTCCTGCCTTGGCCAAGGTCTTTGTGTAATGGCTCTCCTAGACACAGCGCGACCTCACCCCCAATACCGGGAGAGACGAAACCCCCGAAGATCCGCTCACTGCCTCCATGTGGCTCGGGACTGTACCCAACTAAAACCTGTTTGCACGACTCCTTTGAGCCGTGGTAGGGTAGTAATCAAAGTACAGTGGGAACTCACACGAGACAAATGACGATCCCCAGGTCGATGAACTAACCTGTACACATGTCACCTGGGAACTGCTATCTGACGTCAGGTATAAGACCAACTAGCATGTTCCCGGCGAGTCCTGTCCGGTGTACTCATAACCCAATGAGCACCTGTATACATCTTAGGTGATCCAACTGACACCAATGGCTTGTGAGACCGGCCACCGCCCCTCGTCGGGGTCTCGACTGTATACACTAGTCTACTCTGGAGTATCGATGCCCTGTCTCGAAACTCCTACAACTAGGGACCTTTTAAGGATGTGCTTATAGACTACCAGCTCCCACGTATATGATCGCCCTCATACTGCCGGTAGTCAAGCAAGAATCCTAGGGGCTCTATCAACGTGCAATAGCGACATGTCAGGTCACCTAAAGCAGTACACGATGATAAAGGTAAACCAGATAGCAAACTATCATCTCGAGTAAGACTGTCCTACTGGGACAGGTCCTCCCTCAATCATTGCAATCACGTGCCTGTGATCCAATAATTGACTCTGAGGGCACTATCTCCAACAATTTAATGCTATATTTTCTGGGGTATTTTTATTGTGACTCTACAGAAGAGTATTCTGGGGTTGTATGGGGAATCAAAGATTCGATCGGATTATCAAATTTTGTCTGTGTGGTTTCCAGATAAATTTGGAATATGTTAAAAGTTTCGACCGGATACAAATACCCAATCTTTCCCCTGCCGGGAAATTTCCAATTGTTGGACTTTTCCGTAGTTTAATGACGTTCTGAGTAGTGCAAGTAACGCGATGGTCCCTCTAGAAGACAACAAACCTTAACTCGATTATGTGACCGTCTTGAACTGCCCTTTGAACCTTCGGGTTTGGGGCAGTACGGCGTGCCACATGTGAGGCATTGGCTTGACCCTTCTACGGCTGGACCGTTGGTACTGAGGCATGAAGTGAATGTCTTTGAACTTATTTCATGTGTTGATCGGTTTCGGGAAAACTTGGGTGTTCGATCGAAAAGTTTAATATTTTCTATTTATTCGGAATGGGATACAATAATTGGAATTCACAAACAGTTATGAGATAACTGAATGAATGTTATAAATCTAGCGGTTTAGTTTCATTTGATATTGAAAAGAGTTTTCGATAATGAGACTAAAATGCGGGATTTGTAACTGTTAGGCATGTGATGTCTAAGTATTTCATTTGATTAGGCATGTGATGTCTAAAGAGGTTGTGGATTCCAACTGTTGTAGTTTTACACTTTCTTTTCTGTGACCGTAAGTGTAATATGTGATATCGCCGGTTTCGTTGCTATATGTCAACGACAATTGGGATACGCATATTTACTTACGTAGATGACATGTGATGTTATGTGTTGCTGGATATGTTATATTGGATCGTCGTGTTTGAATAGCCGGGGGTTTTTATGTGAGATGAGTGTTTTTCATTTTCATTCATGTAAAAACTTGTATGTAATATTCTTTTATCGGGGCACTTCCAGGTAGCGGAAGTTGTCACCCTTTGTATATTATTTACTTTTCCGCATTAGGATAGACCCAAGGAGGGGAGCACAAGTAACCGGGTTCTGGGGTCCAGTGGGAGACCAACTCAAGGAGTCGAGTCCGGGTCTCCTAACCCTAGAATTGGCAGGGTTGCTTGCCGCTCTCGTAGGGGTCTAGGGGTGTGGGATTGGCTATTCATCATGACCGTGGAATCCGTGTTTTATACCGGCTCGTATTGAAAACACGGACGTCCTAGTATATCCAATGTTTTATATGTTTCTTCTGCTGCGATATATGTGATGTGATCATGTGATGTTCTGTGATAGATACAGTATATAGTATATATGATATATTATATAGACGTTACTTATGTTTTGCACCCGCACTAGCCCTGCCCTGCTCTGTCGTTAGTTACCTAACCTAACGGTGCACGAGGGGACATCGAGGCGAATGCGGATGGCATAAGTGTACGTCGTATTTATCTGTGATGTTTAGGTACTTAAATGATGGGACTTCATTAATGTGATTAATGAAAGAAAAGAAACCTAAGATGTTGTAGAATCAAATTTTAAATAAAACAGGTAGCTACAGTTCTTGCTTTGCACAGCGGTATATATGATATACCCTGCACCTTATTCGATAAGGAAAGGACCGAGATCCCTTCACCGGGAGTGACTCCTTTAGCGATAACTGGCAGATGCTACACACTCGGTTTGGTTTTTGATTGCTTCTATAGTTTCTGCTTTGCACAGTGATATATATGATATATCCCACACCTCATTCGACGAGGAAAGGGCCGACGATCCCTTCACCGGGAGTGACCCCTTTAGCAAAACTAGAAAAGCCTCAAAAATCACTCCATTTCAAAACTTCATTCGATTCTACAACGATATCAAGTTCATTACGCTCATGGTTTTTTATGAAAGAACCCGCGTAGCCCTCCGTCATTTCAGATAGATATTATTTAGTATTCGTGCTATGTTTGTTGACTTAGTCAAGGCATAGTGTATGGTAGCTAAATTATGTTTATCTGTAACAACATGAGATGTGATTGGATTAGAGCATTCGCACGGCCTTATTGACTCAGTCAAGGGTCGTACGGGTGGGTTTAATTCAATCGGGAAATGTACGGGTTGAACTTGACTTGCGATTTATGGTTTGTTGACTTAGTCAAGGTCATAGATCGCTAGGGGCAAAAGCATTATCGGGAATTTCAAGTGTTGAAATTTGCAATGAGATTGCATACCTTCTATGAGATAGTTGGATCCCGATACCCACTGCGAGTAAGAGTTACTCCTGGGAGAGTTTTACACATTACAATTAGCCGATCAAGTAGGTGTCTAGAAAGGTGTTAACGAGGTTACGCCTCTGGGAAAACGAGGTTTACATTAATTAGGTTCGTGCGAAAGCACGGGGGACCTCCCTCAAAGTACCGACACTGGCCTGGCTGAAAGATTGGCGAACTTGTAGTGTGTAATTAATCCCGGCTAGTCTTTCCTTTTAGGGTTTGAAGGAAGATTTGATAAAAAGCAGTGGGAGCCATCCTGATTAGATAAGATAATAACCAATCTGATCTTGCACGAGCATACGCTAAAGTGTTTTCTTCTCTCTCTCTCCAGGTAGCGACCATTTCATGCCTTAATCAAGATAATAATTTGGATGTATTGACCGAACCCGCATGTTATACTGTGCAGGGGAACGTTGGACCCGTTCTATCTTATAAATGTTATAAGACTGAACAGGAAACAGGAGAATATCTAGATTCTCACGCCGCCCAATCGGAGAACGTGCATGTTGATGCACCTTCTTCGGGTGTGTTTGTTATTGAGAACTGTTTCTCAGTTCACCCTACGTCCTGGGTATTAGATACCGGATCAGGATCCTACATATGTAAGCAGTTACATGGGCTACGGAAAGGTAGAGAACTGGGAAAAGGTGATCATTCCGTTCAAGTAGGGAATGGGGCAAATGTTGCAGCCAAAGCAGTTGGCATATATCACCTGGTATTACCAAATGGTGATACACTAGTCCTGAATGAGTGCTATTATATACCGAACATGATGTGCAACATTATATCAGTTTCTTTATTAAGTAAAGAAGGATATAATTTTGTAGTAAAGGATAATGTTATGAACATATTCCTGGATCAAAAGTTGATTGCATCAGGCTCGCTACATAATGGCATATTCATTCTCAATCAAAATACAGTCTTCAATATACAAAACACACACAAGAGGAAAAGCTCAGAAACGAACGAATCCTTCTTGTGGCACTGTAGACTTGGCCATATCAATGAGACACGACTAGCTAAGTTGCATAAGAATGGATATTTGAATTCATTCGAATTATCATCTTATGACACTTGCCATTCATGTCTCAAAGGAAAAATGACCAAAACTCCGTTTACGGGACACGGAGAAAGAGTTACAGAACTCTTGGGACTGGTGCATAGTGATGTATGCGGTCCTATGTCTACACACGCCAGAAATGGTTCTTCCTACTTCATTACATTCACTGACGTTCTCTCTAGATACGGGCATGTGTTCCTGTTGAAACACAAGTCTGAAGCTTTTGAGAAATTCAAAGAATATAAGCACGAGGTAGAGAACCAAACGGGCAAAAGTATTAAGATTCTTCGATCTGATCGAGGAGGTGAATACTTAAGCAGTGAATTCCTGGATTATCTAAAAGAGAATGGGATTCTCTCTCAGCTTACTCCACCTTATACACTACAGCACAACGGTGTATCGGAATGAAGGAATCGCACCCTATTAGATATGGTGCGTTCAATGATGAGCAATGCTGAGTTACCTATTTCCTTTTGGGGGTATGCGCTTGAGACAGCCATATACCTATTGAATCTGGTTCCGTCTAAATCTGTACCTACCACACCATATGAGATATGGAGTGGGAAGAGACCATATTTTAAACGAATTAAGATATGGGGTTGTCCGGCCTATGTCAAAAAGCAAAATCCGGACAAACTCGAGGCACGATCAATCCTTTGCAAGTTTGTGGGATATCCTAAGAATTCTCAAGGATATTTTTTCTACCAAGCTGAGGAACAAAGAGTGTTTGTTGCTCAACATGCCACCTTTTTGGAAAGGGAATTTCTTGCAAAAGAAATTAATGGCAAAGAGGTAGAGCTGGAAGAGGTTCCAGCACCACAAACTGCAACTAACGATTTAGTAGAACCAGAGGATTCAGTGGTGCCTGACGTACCCCAGCCTCTCCGCCGATCTAGTAGGGTTTCTCGTCCACCTGAGAGATACTATGGTTTTCTCATTGATGGTGGTAGTGAGGATTGCATCATGGAGGATGATGACCCAACTAGCTTCGAGCAGGCCATCACGAGTGGGGACTCAGTGAAATGGCTGGATGCTATGCGGTCCGAGATGGAATCCATGTACACCAACAAAGTATGGACTTTGGAAGTTGCTCCTGAAGGGGTAAAACCCATTGGGAGCAAGTGGATCTTCAAGAAAAAACTTGGTGTAGATGGGAAAGTGGAGACTTTCAAAGCTAGACTTGTAGCAAAGGGTTTTCGTCAAAGACCAGGTGTGGACTATGACGAAACCTTTTCTCCTGTGGCTATGCTTAAATCCATCCGAATCATGCTTGCCATCACTGCATATCATGACTACGAAATCTGGCAAATGGATGTTAAGACCGCCTTTCTAAATGGTGATTTAGAAGAGTGCGTGTACATGACTCAGCCAGAGGGCTTCGTAGACAGTGGGAGCAGCGGGAAGGTGTGCAAGCTGCTTAAATCCATTTATGGATTAAAGCAAGCATCGCGGAGTTGGAACATCTGCTTTGACGTCGTTATCAAAGAGTTTGATTTCGTCAAAAATCCAGATGAACCTTGTATTTACAAGAAGGTGGCAGAGAGTAAGGTTGTCTTCCTCGTATTGTACGTGGACGACATACTCTTGATAGGAAATGATATTCCTATGCTGCAATCGGTCAAGCTCTTCTTATCACAAAGATTCTCAATGAAAGATTTTGGTGATGCCTCCTGCATATTGGGAATCAGGATCTATAGAGATAGATCCAAACGGATATTGGGATTGTCCCAATCCAGGTACATTGACACCATACTAAAGAGGTTTAGTATGGAAGAATCCAAGCGTGGGAACTTGCCCACGATCTTTGGACTCACTCTCTCCAAAGAGATGTCTCCTAAGACTGATTTGGAGAGAGCTCGCATGCAAGGGATACCCTATGCTTCGGCAGTAGGCTCTATCATGTATGCGATGCTATGTACCAGACCCGATGTTGCATACTCACTAAGTGTAGTGAGTCGGTATCAAGCAGATCCTCGAGAGAGTCACTGGACAGCTGTGAAGAACATTCTCAAGTACTTGCGAAGGACTAAAGATATGTTCTTGGTGTATGGTAACGGAGAGCTCCAAGTGGAGTCCTTTACCGATTCGAGCTTCCAAAGTGATAAGGACGACTCTAAGTCGCAGTCGGGATTTGTCTTTACCCTTTACGGAGGGGCGGTTAGCTGGAAGAGTTCCAAGCAGGAAACCGTGGCAGACTCGACGATGGAGGCTGAATACATCGCTGCCAACGATGCTGCTAAAGAGGCTGTCTGGATCAAGAAGTTCATTATTGAACTTGGAGTGGTTCCATCCATTGAGCATCCAATACCTTTGTATTGCGATAACAATGGAGCGGTGGCTTTGGCCAAGGAACCCAGGTCCCATCAGCGGTCCAGGCATATTCTGAGGCGGTATCACCTGATCAGGAAGATAGTTGATCGCCGGGAGATCGAGGTCAGGAGAGTTGACACGAAGAACAACACGGCGGATCCACTCACGAAGGCCATTCCCCAGATGCAGTTTGAGAGACTCTTCGGGATGCTCGGTATGCGATACTACAGCAACTGGCCCTAGTGCAAGTGGGAGATTGTTAGTTGTATGTATGCCCTAGAGGCCAGTATTGTACAGATGATGTATATTATATTGGATGCTTGGACATATATAGAGATGACTTTCTTGCTCGATATGATAGTATGCTATCTGGTTACTCTTTATCTTAACATGTACACTTGTCTCTTTAAACTGTCTTATAGTTACATGTTGGTAAAGCCCTTAGGATGTGTACTTGACTACCTGGACTATGATGCAGATCATACTAGTGGGGACATGGTAGTCCATAAGTACATCCTTCAAGGTCCCTAGTCGTGGGTGTATCGAGACGGGGCATCGATATACCAGTGTAGACTAGCGTATACGCTTCTCGACCCATGAGATAGGCGATGGATGATCCCATATCCATTGGTGTTTGACATCAGAGATGGTATACGGGTGCTCAGTGGAGACTGGGTACACTGGACGGACTCGCCGAGAACTCCCAGATGGTATTATACCTCACGTCAGATGGCAGTTCTCAGGTGACACTTGTGCAGGTTAGTCTGTAGACCCGAGATCGTCATAGAGTCTTGTGTGATTCCCACCGTGCTTTGATCTCCACCTTACCACGTCCATGAGGGCGTGCAAAACGGTGGTCTTTGGGCACAGTCCCGAGTCACATGGAGGCAATGAGCGATAGGAGGGGTTTCGTCTCTCCCGGTATTGGGGGTTGATGTTGCGCTGTGCTCGATTGGCCGTAACAGGGAAGTTCCTGGCTAGGGCTGATCAGAGATTTGCTGGTAAGTGTTACCAGTAGTTTCTCGACCCGTTATGTGCCTCACATCGGCACGACTTATCGGTTATTGGGGTCTGACGTTTACCACCCCTAGACTTGATATGCGACATATCAGACGAACAGACCGGACTGTACGGTAAGTGTTACTGGTTGGATTCACAGGAGTGTGAGCGGGCTAGCTCGTCGATCTTCCGATCGCTCAATAACCGGATGGCCGTTACGTTTAGCAGACCGCTTGCGGCTTGTGGATGCTTGATATGATCATCATCTGCTACCGGCGTATTGACGAGTCTTTAGAGTCCTACACAGAGGTTTTCTGGCTCAAGCGAAACGAAATAGGAGCGCATATGAGATATGTGCGGGAGCGAGAATAATGCGTGTATGTGATACCGTATTTAATTCTCGCGATGAATGTTTCGATTGGTTGTATGCGATATAACCTAGTTGTCGAATCATTGATTCGATAAATCGATACATTGTATACTAGTCGGTTATGTGCGACATGACCGGATCATTGAATCAAGTGTTGATTTAATGATTTAATGTATAATTATATATTTGATATATTAATTTGCATTAACTAGTATTGGTTCATTTTAAAAGGATTTTCTCACTTTTAGTGCACATTGTATATGTGATATGCTTTTGTGTGCACTTGATTGTATCATGTTTGATGATACATATTTACTTGGGTTTGTGCAAAGAATTAAACCATGGTTAGGATTTTGAGTTATTCATCTATTTATTTATTTATCCATTCTTTATTTATTTAAATGGACAAAAGAAAAGAAAATGATTTCTTTTTATCATGAAGCTTGTTGAAGCTTCATGAAGCTTTGACTAAAGAGACCATTTGTCTTCATGCTTAACCCTAACCATTCCCATTTACCATGGTCTATTCTCTACACTTAACCTTAGTTAGATTATGATAAGTATTGATTTATTTTCTTTTTAATTCAAGACTTATCATATTCTTTCTTCTTCTTGATCATCTTCTTCTTCAAGAAAAGCTTGATGCCATCAATGGCAACTTGAGTTCTAAAGTGAGAAATCCAATTCTAAAGTGAACCCACCTCCTATTTCTTTACCCTCTACCTCTTGCCAAGTTGTTTTGGGTGTTTTCTTCACAAGTTTTACAAATTTGTGAAGTCGGAGATTGAACTTGTGATGCCTCGACGTAGATCATCTTCGGCACGAAGCCGACGACCTAGTTCGCCCAATTCTCCGATGAAGCCGACGTTTGAGTTCGGGATTCGAGACGGACAGCGAGAGGACGCCTACGTGGAGCTTAGGAAGTGGATATCCGGATCTACAAAGGTTGTAGCTTCTTATCTTTTGTTAAGTTGTTAACTAGATTCGAATATCGCCTAGAATTCTAGCCGACGATCCGTACTAGGGTTTCTCGGCACCCATAAAATTTTAAATTGGCACGGTTGATGCCTTGTGAGACCTCTATAGTGTGCCTAGGAACCCTACACAGCCATCCCACACTTCCCTACTTGACCACTTCTTTTCTCCTCAAAGTATACAAATTAATAGAATAATGATAGATAATGAGGTATGGTGTAAAGGTAATGAGGTATGGATTTCTTTTTTTATTCTCTTGACTTGGAAAATTACCCACACACCCACAAACCCATTCCTACTTGGCCGAATCCCTTCTCCATGTGCAGCATCAACCTCCCCCAAATGCTTCATCCATTTTCCTCAAAAAAATTCTCCATTTTTCTTCAAAAATCAACACAAGATTTCCACCAACTCCAAATCCAATCTCTACCCATTTCTCCTTGGCTATTCTAGTATGGATCTTGTTTCTAGAGAGCATTTTGGGAGGCTAGATCTTAAGTTTGATCTTATGGTTTGGAGGTATAATCCTAACCCAAGTGTTTAATTTTTGATAAGCTACTTTAAATTGGTTTAATTAGCTAATTAATTGATTCCAATTTCAAGATTGAAAATTTAAGAAAGAGTTTGAATGTAAATTAGGGTTTCTAGCATAGGATTATGGTTGTGATGGGTAGATTAACATGTTATGACATGTACAAATCTAAGCTAGTTGCTATATTACAAATTGCCACTTTTTAATCGTCCAATTTAAGCTATTTTGCTTACTAGGTTTTGTTATTGCATAATTAGATGAAATTAAAAATCTAGTGAGGGTTGTGTTTTAAATTAGGGTTTTTATTATATCATTAAGGTTGAAATGTATAGTTTGACATCTTAAATTATGTAAAACCTAGTTTGGTTGTTAAATTGCAAATTGTTATATGTAAATTGTCTAAATTACTTAATTGTTGCAAACTAGGTTTTTGGGTTTAATGAAAATTGATGAGAGTAAATTATGGAAATGGTTTGTATGAATTATTTAAGATGTTTGATGAGTATTGTGGCTGCTAGATTTGTTTAAACATCGAGTTTTGTACAAAAACGGTTAATTTTGCTTGCTAGATTTTCGGAAAAAATAGCTTTTAAAGTGTTTTTGAGGTTTTTGTGAATATTAACCTATTTCACATTATAATTAGTTTTTGTGAATGTGCAAATGAGTGTGTTTGGGTTTTTCTCGATGGTTTGACGTTTGTACATCGACATCGAGGGTTGATTTGTGAAAGCAAACCATAGGTTTTGACCTATTTGGGATTCGTGTGTCGTTTTGGTCATGAGTCGGATTTTAATGCGATACGGTGCGTTATGATATGTAGGTACCCCATGTGGACTTCGAGACGACAATCAAGCGCGTGGCGAAGTCGGCACCGGCGAGCGAGGACCAGGTGAGTAGATTTGTATCTACGGGGAGAAGTCGGGTGGATGGCGTATAGCACCCCCACAGTTCGTGGTGATGTATACGAATACGTATACACACATATATTGATTATGTATATTGTTTGATGTTATTGATGATAAAGATGGATACTTGGTGTGATAGGATTGGTTTAGGGTTGCGAAACCCTAGAGTAGCGGTTGCACCACACATACACACACACCCATACTTGTATACATTCTTCTTTCATATGGGCGTATATGGGATATATATTTATGTGTTCACATGGGTATGAGACTATGTGATCATATACTAGATTTGAGGATAGTATTTGGGATTTGAGGTGAGTCGATGAGATTGATTTGAGACCGTGAGATCGGTGATATAACAGGATTCGTATTTGAGATACGTCCTGATGTTATAGCGGATCTTGGGACGATGATACATGTGGATAGTGTTATACATTGAATGGTTGACATGTGATCGTGATATGAGATAAGATATGTTAAGATATTCATAATAGGTCGCATTAGGCGATGTATACCTCTTTATGACGATATATGATGATGATATCGGTTTGTATGAGGCTGTAGATCAGCAGTCAGATCATGATTAGATTGATGATATTAGTATTGTACTAGATGTAGATTAGTACCCCGGATTACGATCTTTGATAAAGAGGACACCAAATGATTAATTTGATGAATGTGATACTGACCTGTACCCAAATTTAGGGATGCCGTACGACGGATTTACGTACGAGCTATATATATTGATGTTTGATCCGCACTCTTGACTTGGGGATATCTGATTTTAGATATGGTATCGAATGTGACATTATCGAGGCGGGATCACCGACTAATATATATATATATATATATATATATATATATATATATATATATATATATATATATGTATCGACTCATATGTTAGGCGGTTTCCTTACCTTCAGTTAGCCTGTTAGCTCAGCCCTATAGTTTAGTGTAGTTGTTAGACTAGATTTACATTAAATGCAGATTTGTTTTCGTTGTGTTTAGTATTTAGCTCCCGCTCATTATTGTTGTTCGCTCCACATCGCCTGCTTACATTATGATTCATATTCTATTGTTGATATCATACTGTTAGGATACCAGCACCATTACCGATGACGCGTATGTACCACGCACACTTGCTTGCCGGCTCACACACATCTTCATCGGTGATTGCCATGTCACGTACACTTAGAGAATATTATTGCTTGACTTAGCTTGTTAGATAGTAGTTTTGACATGATACTAGTGTACTTGCCTTATATGCTAGTTTAGACATTGTAGTTATTACTTGTCACTTCATGCATACTGTTATTCATTGTTATGCCGCATTCATGGATTCTCATGCATATATTCACTATTTTACGTGCTATTGAGGTTTTGGATTCGGATTTCCATGAGATTTTCTGGATTTGGGGGAAAACCAAAAAACTTATACAAACTTATTCTCTCTCCTTTTAAATGAAAAACACGGTTTTCCCATGATGTATGAGTCATCCACCATGAGTTTGCTGATGGATTTCGAGACCCGATTCGAGGAGACGGATGAATCGTTTCGGGTACATGGTGGACCCGGTAAGGTACCCCGGGGCAAGAAGCGCGTGGTGATGACGATGTGAGCCTGGCAGGGGAGCACTACCTACCTGTGATTTTACCCGACGCGTCGGATATCCGGAGGATACCGTCCTAGTCTTGAGATGGATGGTAGGGCCGGTCTGGACTGACGGCACCCTAGATAGTGAGATTGAGACATACAGAGATTTTGAGATATTGAGGTACAAAGATTGCGACACAGAGATATCGAGATATTTGGATACTTGTTTTGTGTCGATGCTAGGCACTGTTTATACTGATTTCATTTATGATACCTCTTTTAAAAATACAGAAATCTCACTAATTTATGAAAGCAGTTTTCTTCAGTACATGCATTCTGTTTCATGCATTCACACATCATCCATATGATATATTGCTACCTGAGGCACAGACACGGCACATGGGATTACACTTGGGTTAGATATTTACCCTAGCCATTGTTATAGGCTGCTGGTTATATATTCGAGGATATATTATGATCATATGACCTAGGTTTGCGTTGTTCATGCGATTTCTGTTCGTAGATGTCTTTGTACTCACGAGTTGGCAACTCACCCCCGTTGTGCCTCAGTTTTTTGCAGGTTTTGCCGTACAGGTTTCATTACGGCTTGCTGGCACTATTTCCATTCCGGGTGATTTGCTAGTAGGTGTGTTTATTTGCATCGTACCCATCATTATACCTTATATATTATTATTCTGTTGTATCTAAAAGTTCCATCAACCAAACATGTATTTATTTCAGAGATAGAGACCAGTGATATTTATTCTTTCGACCTTAGAGTCGCGCGTTGTATTTCTATGGATTTCTGGCTATTTTGAGTTTCCTTTTGAGTTTTGATCCTCGCCCTTGGCGTTGTATATTATATTGCTTGTGTGGTTGTGACCGTCGATTGACGAAGAGCTAGCTCCCGCTTGGGGATGCCTTTTTTATTGATTTCGTATACTATTCACGTCGTATCCCATTTGGGGGCCAGTATTTACAAAGGAGACTCTGCCAAATTTTTTTAAAAATACTTGATGTTTTTTCAAACGCATAATTCGGCTTATGCTATTAAAACTACTTGTTTTAAGTTGGTTTTTCCTTCACTCTACTACTTTTCTTGGTTTGGATTTCTGGGTTTTCGGCTTACTTAGATTACGTACGGCTCGAGACGTTTCGTAGTTCAGTGACGGTCATGTTCCGTACTTTCGGGACGTGACAGGTCTTGTCGTTTGATATGTCGCATATCTCGCCTAGGGATGGTAAACGTCAGACCCCGGTAGCTTGATAAGTCGTGTCGATATGAGGTCTATAACAGTTCGAGAAACTACTGATAACACTTACCAGTAAATCTCAGCAACCCTGGCCAGGGATTTCCAGTTATAGCCAATCAAACACAGCGCAACATCAACTCCCTATACCGGGATAGACGATTCCCCTCCTATCGCTCATTGCCTCCATGTGATTCGGGACTGTACCCAAAAGCCACCTTTTTGCATGCCCTCTTGGACGTGGTATGATGGAAATCAAAGCACAGTGGGAATCACACAAGACTCTATGACGATCTCGGGTCAATAGACCACTCTGTACCAGTGTCACCGGAGAACTTCCATCTGACGTGAGGTATAATACCATCTGGGAGTTCTCGGCGAGTCCGTCCAGTGTACCCATTCTCTACTGAGTACACCATCCCTGATGTCTAACACCGATGGATATGGGATCATCCATCGCCCATCATATGGGTCAAGATGCGTATACGCTAGTCTACTCTGGTGCATCGATGCCCTGTCTCGATACACCCTCGACTAGGAACAGTTATAGGATGTACTCGTCGACTACCGTGGCCCCACTAGTATAATCTCATCATAGTCCAAGTAGTCGAGTACATATCCTAAGGGCTTTATCAACATGTAGCATAGAGACAATCAGAGTACATGTTAAGATAAAGTGCAACCAGATAGCGTACTATCATGTCGAGCAAGAAAGTACTGCCTATATATGTCCAAGCATCCATTACAGTATACATCGTATGTACAGTAATGGCCTCTAGGGCATACATATAACTAACAATCTCCCACTTGCACTAGGGCCATCTTTTATGGTATCACATACCCAACAATTAGCTGCGGTTGAAGTATCTCATACTCAACCATCCCATAAAAGTCTCTACTGGGAAAAGGGCCTTTGTGAGTGGATCCGCGTTGTCGTCCTCTGTGTCTACTCTCCTAACCTCTATCTCCTTGAAGATCAACCATCTCCATGATCAGGTGATACTGCCTAAGAATTATATCTGGATTTCTGATGGGACGGGGGGTTCCTTGGCAGAAGCCACAACTCCATTGTCACACAATTGTAGGAACGAAGTTCATCTCATGAACTTATATATCCAGACTGCCTCTTTGGTAGCATCCTTGGTAACGATGTATCTTGCCTTTAATCGTATAGTGAGTCACGGTATATAGCTTGGAACTCTTCCAACATACCGTCCCTCCACTGGGGGTAAAGACAATGCCTGTGACTGACATTTTGTCGTCCTTATCACCCTGAAACCTTTCCAGTGATTCTCCCCAGGATCGATTGATACCATCTCACTACAACTAGTGAGTATCCTAACATCCAATTAGATCTATCTCATAGATCCAAAACCCAGGATTTAGGAGGTATCATTTTGATCCTATATGGAGAATCCTTGTGATAAGCGGAGATTGACCGAGCGTAGCATAGGAAACTCATTCCCTATCAAGAGTATGTCATCCATGTACTCTACGAGGATCACTACCATACTCTCTACTACCTTTTTGTATATACAAGGTTCATCTACCATTTTGATGAAGTCAAACTCTTTGACTACAATATCAAAATAGATGTTCCAACTGCGCGATGCCTGCTTTATCCTATAAAGCATCTTGCACATATTTCCGCTGCTCCCTCTGTCTACAAAGCCCTCTGGCTGTATACTTATAGACGCTCTCTTCTAAAACATTATTTAGAAAAGCAGTCATTACACCCAACCACCAGATATCGCAGTCATGGTATGTAGCAGTGGCAAGTAGGATCTGGATGGATTTAAGCATAGCATTGAAAGTCTCAACTTTTCCATGTACACCAAGTAATCTTCTCAAGATATACTCGCTCCGGATGGGGATTTAACCCTTCAGATAAAGCAACCAAAGTCCATACTTTGTTAGTGTATAAGGATTCCATCTCAGATCGATAAGCATCCAGCCATTCTTATAGAGTTCCACTCCTGATGGCCAGCTCGAAACTAGTTGGGTCATCATCTCATGATGCAATCCTCGCTCCACTGTCATAGAGAAACCTAAGTATCTCTCAGGTGGATGAGGAACCCTACTAGATCGGCGGAGAGGCTGAGGTTCGTTAGAATCTGTTGAATCCTTTGGTTCTACCAAATCATCTGCTGTAGTTTGTATAGCTGTAACACTTTCCAGTTCTACCTCATGACCACTAATTTCTTCATAAGAAATTCCCTTTCTAAAAGGTGGCATTTTGAGAAACAAAACATCTTTTGTTCCTCGGTTAGGTAGAAGATATTCTCTTGCGTATGCTTGGGATATCCAACAAACTTCCACAGATCTGTCTTTGCCTCGAGCTTGTCCGGATTTTGCTTTTTAGACATAGGCCGGACAACCCCAAATCTTAACAAACTTAAGATATGGGCTCTTCCCTTTCCATAGCACATATGAAGCGGTAGGCAACTGATTTGATTTGAACCCTATTCAATAGGTATGCAGCTTCTCAAGTGCATAACTCCCAAAAGGAAATAGGAAACTCAGTAGTACTCATCATAGAGCATACCATATCACATAGGGTGTTATTGCTCCGCCCCGATACACCATCATGATATGGTGTATACGGAGGAGTAATGCTGAGAGAGAATCTCATTCTCCTTTAGAATAGTCCAGGAATCTCCATGCTCAAGTATTCTCCTCCCTGATCTCATCAAAGGACATAATACTTATACCCGTTTTTAGTTCTCTACTTCTAACTCATATTCTGTGAATATTTCAAAAGCTTCGGACTTGTGTTTCAACAGGAACATATGTCCGAATCTTGAGAGATCATCAAAGAATGTAATGAAATAAAAAGAACCGGTCTTGGCATGTGTAGACAGGGGAACTTACATACATCATCATGTATCAATCCCAAGAGTTCACTAACTCTTTCTCTATTTTCAATAAACAGAGCTATGGTCATCTTATCTTTGTGACATGACCGACAAGTTTCACAAGATGTAAATTCAAATAAATTTAAATATGCTTCTTAATGTAACTTCAGCTAGTCGGGTCACATTGATATGACTTAGTCTACAATGCCTCAAGAAGGATTCGTTCATTTCTGAACTCTTCCTCTTGTGTGTGTTTTGTATACTAAGAACTATAGTTTGAGTTAGAACGTCTATGCTTTTAGATAACGTGCCTGAACCGATCAACTTTTGATATAGAAAATGTTCAAAACATTATCCAACAATAAAAAATTATATCCTTCTTTACTAATAAAGAGACTGATATGATTTTTGTACATCAGGTTCGGTATCTAATAACATTCGTTCAGAATAAATGTATTTTGGTAATACAGCGTGATAGTGACCAACAGACTTGGTTGCAACACTTGCACTGTTTCTATCTCATGAAACTTATCACCCGTTCTCAGTTCTCTACCTATCTGTAGCCTATATAACGGATTACATATGCGGGATCCTGATCCGGTATCACATACCTAGGATGTAAAAGATACTGAGAAACAGTTCTCGGTAATGAACACACCCGAAGAAGATGCATCAGCATGCACTTTCTTCGTTTGGCCGGCACGGGAATTCTGGTAATCCCCTATTTCCTGCTCTGTCTTATAACTATTATAAGTTGGAGCGGGACCAACGTTCCCTAGCGTAGTATAACAAGCGGGTTCGGTCAATACATCCGTATTATTATCTTGATTAAGGCGTGACATGGTCGCTATCTGGAGAGAGTGAGAAGAAAACACTCAGCGTGCGCTTTTACAAGATTAGATTGGTTATCAATTTATCTAATCAGGATGTCGCCCACTGTTTTAGTCAAATCTTCCTTCAAACCCTAAAAGGAAAGACTAGCCGAGATTAATTACACGCTACAAGTTCGCCAATCTTTCAGCCAGGCCAGTGCCGGTACTTTGAGGGAGGTCCCCCGTGCTTTCGTACGAACCTAATTAAAGTAAACCTCGTTTTCCCAGGGGCGTAACCCCGTTGACACCTTTCTAGATACCTACTTGATCGGCTAATTGTAATGTGTAAAACTCACCCAGAAGTAACTCTTACTCGCAGTGGGTATCGGGATCCAACTATCTCATAGATGGTATGCAAACTCATTGCAAATTTCAACACTTGAAATTCCTAATAATATTTTACCCCTAGCATCAATATGACCATAACATAGTCAACAAATCATAAGTGCTAGTCAAGTTCAACCCGTCATTTCCCGATTGAATTAAACCCACCCGCATGACCCTTAACATAGTCAACAAAGCCGAATGACTACCCTAATCCAATCACATCATATGCTTATGCAGATAAGCACTAATCAGCTACCGCACACTACGCCTTAACATAGTCAACAAACGTAGCACGAATACTAACTAGTACTTATCTGAAATGATGGAGGGCTACGACAGGTTTTTAAGAAAACCTTTTGCGTAATGAACTTGATATCGTTGTATAATCGAGTGAATTTTAAATGGAGTGTTTTTGAGGCTTTTACTAGTTTTTCTAAAGAGGCCACTCTCGGTGAAGGGATCGTCGGCTCTTTCCTCATCGAATAAGGTGCAGGATATTTCACAAATACCGCTGTGCAAAGCAAGAACTATAGAAGCAATCAAAAGACAAATCGAGTTTGTAGCATCTGCTAGTTTGACTAAAGAGGCCACTCCTGGTGAAGGGATCTCGACTCTTTCCTTATCGAATAAGGTGCTGGATGTTCTACAAGGAACACCGCTATGCAAAGTAAGAACTAGAGCTACCAGTTTTTAAACAAGTTTCTACAACATCTTTAAGTTTCTTTTAGTTTCATTAATCTCATTAATGAAGTCCCATTTTATTATGCTTCACAAGCATCACAATTGAAACGAAATCTGCAATATAACATATATCTCATATATATAATATAAACATTCGTCTCAGGCAGTAATATGATCTCATTACAGAACATTGCAGCAGAAGAACATATATGAAATATTGGTTATACTAGGACGTCCGTGTTTTTAATACGAGCTTGTATAAAACACGGATTCTACGGTCGTGATGAATAGCCAAACCCACATCCCTAGACCCCTACAAGAGCGGCAAGTAACACTGTCGGTTCTAGAGTTAGGAGACCCGGTCTCGACTCCTCGAGATGGTCTCCTACTGGACCCTAGAACCCGGTTACTTGTGCTCCCCTCCTTAGGTCTACCTAATGCGGAAAAGTAAATAATATACAATGGTGACATCATCCTCATCCCAGAAGTGCCCCAATAAAAGAATATTACATATAAATGAATTTTACATGAATGAAAATGAAAAACTCTCATCTCACATAAAACCCCCGGCTATTCAAACACGACGATCCAATATAACATATCACAGCAACACATAACATCACATGTCATCAACGTAAGTAAGTATGCATACGCCGATTGTCGTCGATGTATAGCAACGAAAACCGGCGATACAACTACATACTACACTTACGGTCACAGAAAAGAAAGTGTAAAACTACAACAGTTGGAATCCGCAACCTCTTTAGACATCACATGCCTATCTAAATGAATTCCTTAGACATCGCATGCCTAACAATTATAAACCCCGCATTTTAGTCTCGTTATCGAAAACTCTTTTCAATATCAAGTCGGGCAATTCAACAAGATTCCCGACATCCTGATCGAATGCTCGTCGCAAACTTTAGTAGACGGCCGCACCCCTGATGCCGTCGACGAAGTGCACTAAGGTGGAACACCGCTGCCGCGAGCACCCGAACGGATGCTTTCGGCGACGGGTTTCTCCTACAGTCACTTGGTCGGGGCTATGGGGCGTGACTATCTATTAAGTTTACCCGGCGAGTATCCGCGTACGCTACGTGATTGCGACGGACTTTTGATCACATCAAAATTCCGTGGCAACCGATCATCTGAGACTGAACTGCTAGATTTATAACATTCAAATTAGTTATCTCATAACTACACATGGATTCCAAATATTGTATCACATTCCAGATAAATAGACAATGTTAAACTTTCCGATCGAATAATCAAACACCTAAGTTTTCCCAAATAGTTTTCAACACTTGAAATTAGTTTAAAAACATCCATCACATGCTACAGTACCAATGGTCCAGCCATAGAAGGGTCCAGCCGTAGCCTCACATGTGGCATACCGTACTGCCACAAACCCTAAGGTTTAGAGGCAGTTCAAGATGGTCACATAATCGAGTTAAGGTTTGTTGTCTTCTAGAGGGTCCACCGCGTTACTTGCACGACTTAGAACGTTCTTAAACTACGGAAAAATTCAACGCTTGGAAATTTTCCGGCAGGGGAAAAAGTGAGTTATTGATATCCGTTCGAACTTTTTAACACGTTCTAAAAATTACCCGGACAAACTAAACGAAGTTAAAATATCCGATCGAATCAACGAGTCCCCAATACATCCCAGAAAACTCAACACTTGAGTATAATTAAAAATTCCCAGAAAAAAATAAAAAGAAAGGACCTAAGAATAAATACCTGAAATACCAGGGACCAAATACAAATTTTGGCCGCGGAGCCGCCGCCAAACCCTTGGTTTGGCCGCGGTTCCACGGTCAAGTGAGCTTATTAAAGGTCCGTACTTCACAGTAATTCTCAGTTTTTCCTGCTTATTTTTCTGAGTATTTTTAATGTAGAAAAAATCACATTTTTAGAAAATGTCCAGAGAAGGGTTTGTGTCGGGGTTTCCGGGTTCGATCGGACTTTAAACTTCATTTAGACTTTTCCTAAAGCTCTAGCTTGGCTCTGATACCACTGTAGGGATGCTAGGCACATGCATAAGGGTCTACGAGGCATCAACCATGCCCGATTTAAAATTTAGCCGTGCCGAACAACCCAAAACCGGATCTTTAAACTAGAGATTATGCGAAAACAAGCATGTTAAACACTTTAACACTAAGTAAGAGGAATTACAACCTTTGTAGATCCGGTCCTTCACTTCTTAAGCTCCGTGTTGAGGTCCCTTCGCTGCGATCATCATGTTCCGGACTCTCGAGAGGCTTCACGAAGAGAAAGATGCAGTCTTGCTTCCGATTTTCGATAACATAGATAATCTACCTTGAAGTTTCATTAACACAAGCTAACACTCACTAAATGAAGTGAACACCCTCATCTAAAGGGCAAGGGTAGATGAGGATGATGAAGTAGGATTTTTCTCTCATTTGTTTTCTTATTCTCACTCATTTTTCATCACAAAACCAAAGCAAGAAAGCTTTTCATGAAGAACTCAAGGAAGAAGAAGATGAATGTATAATGAATTATTGCTTTGTGATGAATAATGAAAAGATGATAATGATGAATTATGAAACCATGGTAAACTAAACCATTGTAGAGATTTAACTAGGGCTAGGGTTTGGGTTGTGTTAAAGGTGAGTCACTTGAAAATATCAAGCATAATATCTTTTCCATGTCAAAAGAAAAGCTTCTAGAAGCTACTAGAAGTCTTAACCCTAATCCAAATCCTAACCATGTTTAAACTCCACTAAACATGTTGCATTAGTAATCATATCATGTTATAATATTATATATCACATATATAATATTTATTGTAACAAAATAAAATAATACAATTAACATATATCGCATATATATAAATGTATTACCCGAGTGAGAAAAAGAATCTTTTAGTGAGCTAATATTAGTTAATGTAATTTAATATATCATATATATTATTATACATTAAATTATCGAATCAACACTTGATCCGACAATCCGGCTATATCGCATATAACCGACTAATACGATGACCCGGCTATATCACATATACCCGGCCGATATCTCATATCGCGAGAATCCAATACGGTATCACATACCGCATTATCCTCGGTCCCGCACATATCACATATGTGCTCCTACTCCGTTTTGCCTGAGTCGAGAAACCTTTGTGTAGGACTCTAAAGAATCGTCAATACGCCCGCAGTAGGTGATGATCATATCAAACACCCCCAAGCTGCAAGTAGTTAGCTAAACGTAACAGCCACCAAGGTATTGAGCGCTCAGAAGATCAACAAGCAAGCCTATACATTCTCCTGTGAATCCAATCAGTAACACTCCTGTACAGTCCGGTCTCTTCGTCTGATATGTCGCATATCTCGCCTAGGGGTGGTAAACGTCAGACCCCAGTAGCTTGATAAGTCGTGTCGATATGAGGTCTATAACAGTTTGAAAAACTACTGATAACACTTACCAGTAAATCTCAGCAACCCTGGTCAGGGTTTTCCAGTTATAGCCAATCGAACACAGCGCAACATCAACTCCCTATACCGGGAGAGACGAATCCCCTCCTATCGCTCATTGCCTCCATGTGATTCGGGACTGTACCCAAAAGCCACCTTTTTGCATACCCTCTTGGACATGGTATGATGGAAATCAAAGCACAGTGGGAATCACACAAGACTCAATGACGATCTCGGGTCAACAGACTACTCTGTACCAGTGTCACCGGAGAACTGCCATTTGACATGAGGTATAATACCATCTGGGAGTTCTCGGCGAGTCCGTCCATTGTACCCAGTCTCTACTGAGTACACCATCCCTGATGTCTAACACCGATGGATATGGGATCATCCATCGCCCATCATATGGGTCAAGATGCGTATACGCTAGTCTACTCTGGTGCATCGATGCTCTGTCTCGATAAACCCTCGACTAGGAACAGTTATAGGATGTACTCGTCGACTACCGTGGCCCCACTAGTATGATTTCATCATAGTCCCAGTAGTCGAGTACATATCCTAAGGGCTTTATCAACATGTAGCATAGAGACAATCAGAGTACATGTTAAGATAAAGTGCAACCAGATAGCGTACTATCATGTCGAGCAAGAAAGTCCTCCCTATATATGTCCAAGCATCCATTACAGTATGCATCGTATGTACAGTAATAGCCTCTAGGGCATACATATAACTAACAGATTCTTTCTTGACTATCAGCATTATGATGGCGATCGTATACGTGAGAGCTGGATGGTCTATAAGCACATCCTTAAATGTCCCTAGTCGAGGGAGTATTGAGACTGGGCATCGATACTCTGAAGTAGACTAGTGTATACTTTTCGAGACCCCGACGAGGGGCGGTGGCCGGTCTCATAAGCCATTGGTGTCAGTCAGTCACCTAAGATAGTATACAGGTTCTCATTGGGTTATGAGTACACTGGACGGACTCGCTGGGAACATGCTAGTTGGTATTATACCTATTGTCAGATAGCAGTTCTCAGGTGACATGAGTACAAGTTAGTCTGTTGACCTGAGATCTTCATTTGTCTTGTGTGAGTTACCACTGTGCTTTGATTACTACCCTAACACGGCTCAAAGGAGTCATGCAAACAGATTTTAGTTGGGTACAGTCCCGAGCCATATAGAGGTAGTAAGCGGATCGTCGGGGATTCGTCTCTCCCGGTATTGGGGGTTGATGTCGCACGGTGCATGGGTGGCCATCACCAGAAATCCTTGGCCAAGGTAGTCGAGAATTACTGATTTGGATCAGTAGTTTCTCAGTGGGTGATTGGCTTCATACCGACACGAATTATCACGTTATTAGGGGTCTGACTTTATCCACCCCCCTAGACTCGATATGCGATACTCTTAGATGAACAGACCGGACTGTACAAAGATTGTCACTATCAGGCTCAGTAGGGGTACGGATGAGTTTGCTCGTCGGCCTTCCTTTCGCTCAATACCTGGGTATCCGTTACGTACAGCTAGTGCCGCTGACGTGCTTGTGGTTAAACCCACTGCCAGCGTATTGACGAGTCTTTAGAGTCCCACACAGAGGGTTTTCACGGTTCAGGCGAAACAATGTAGTAGCCGTATTGGATATGTGCAGGGTTCCGATCGATTGATTGTACTATGTACCCGGACCTTCGATCGGACAGTTGATAATACTAGACGGCTCGGGATTGAGCCGGATTATTAAATCAGGTGTTGATTTAATAATTTACGTATATGTATTTCGATATGTATATTCTAGTATTATGTTCTTTGTGTTATTCTATCTATTCGGGTATTCGTATTTTGGTATGAATACATGTATGTATATACAGTATAGTGTAATCCATATTTTTTACAGATAACATTCTAGAAGGTGAACACCTCATTTTGGATTTATCCATTTATCATAAATGGATAATGAGGTGGAAAAGGAAAAAGGAGAGTATGGTGAGAACCATGCTTGAATAGTGTTGACAAATGAATTGTTAATTCATTTGTGCTCACTATTCAAGCATGGTTGCATTTTAAAATTTAGAAAAAGGAGTTTGATAAAACCATGCTTCATGGTTTGCTCTCTTGGATGGTTGGTTCATTATTTTTGAGATGAGAAAAACATTCTCACCATTAGCTTCACTCTCCTATTTCTTTTCTTAAGTTCCTCCACATTCATCGTCAACCTCCTCTCTATCCTCTCATGTGTTGAGAATCAAGAGAAAAGGTGAGGTAGAGATACACTTAGAATACTCCACTATATCCTAAGCATTCTAGACTAGACATATAGAATCCCTAGTTGCTTCACTTGATCTTTTATGTGGAGCTACAGTCATGAGCTACATCTCTTGGGTGGATCATCTTCGACGGAGGAAGACCGGCGGCCAAGCTCGATCCAAAGGACCTCAAGGAGCTAAGGGAGATGGTGGAAGACCGAAAGACATAGTTCGTTCGGTATAACACTCTATCACAGTAGTTTGACTCCTTTAGATTACTAGTTTCATATTTGGATTCGATTCTAGGTAGTTGTTTCTAGCGCCAAGTTTTTTAAACGCCAAAATTATTGTTCCGCAATCGGCCACAGTAGATAGCCAGGCCGCTAGGAACCCCAACATGGTATCAGAGCCACTCAAACATTAGAAACTAGTAATAGACGATGCATTAGTTTCAAAACCGAAAAACTGTGATTTCAAAACCCATTCTCTGTTATGGAGTTTTTTTGATCTCTGATTTCTTTTTAAACAATTGCAGAGTCTTAGTTAAGACATAAGAATGATACAGAATGAAAACGAGGTATTTTCATCCAAACTTGGCCGGCCACATTGCCCAAAAAAACCAGCCTCACCTTTTTTACTATTCACCGTGGGCCCCATTTTCATTTTGTGTCTTGGGTTTTGTAAATTGGTGTTTTGGTCTTGTTTGTTTTCCGTAGATTTCACTTAGTGTTGTCTTTGCTTTGGGGGGAACATAGAAAGTTTCAAAACATGAAATTTTGCATCGATGATATCTGTGATGTGGTGTATGTGTTTTTCAAATATCATCTATTTGCTAAATGTCGTTTAGACGGGGTTGCACATACTTGCTTATACTGCTGTGATGTTGATATCTGTGATGGCTATGTTCGGATTGTCGTGTGGGATAGCCTCTTGTGCAATGGTAGTTATACAGTTTAGATTTATTTGTATATTCGTTATTGCGGGGCGAGCGTCCAACATGTGGACTGCCGTTTTCGCCAGATTGTATATTCTTTAATTGGGACACGACCGGATTGAGGTCGATGTCGCCATTGTGTATATTCTTTTCTATTTTGTACTAGGATTACCCCATGGTAGAGTGCTCGAGTAGCCGGATTCTAGAAAGCAACGGACCCACATCTCATGGCGTTGAGACGGAGGGGGCCTTACTCTAGAATTGGTGGGCTATTCTCCGCACTCGTAGGGGGTATACGATGACCCATAGAGTGGTGCTCAACTTACCGGATTCCTTGAAGTGCTGGGTGGCCCATTCACTTTGTTGATTGGGGTTGCCTCACTTTTGGGATTGGAAGGTAACTTGCTACACTTGTAGGGGTCCAGGTGTTTCATTGCACAGGCTATCCACACGACCGGGGAACGTCGGGTTTCACTTACGGCTCATATGAAACCTGGGGCTCCTAGATTATCCGGTATTCTATGATATTTCTTATATCATGCCTAGGACGAATGTTATATATATATATATATATATTTATATATACCAGTAGATGTTGTATATGTTTTGCACCTGCGCTAATCCAGCCCCCATTCTGCCGTTAATTAAGTAACCTAACGGTGCATGACAGGGCCCCGTGGCGAATGTGGATGTCATATACATACATTTTATTTTCGTTCTTTTCTGTTGTGATATGGATTAATTAATGGGACTGCATTAATTCTGATTAATGCAAGGAAAAATAAACCTAAATGATTTTGTTGGAACCAAAGTTTTTAAAAACTGACATTACAGACGTTTCTTTTTGCTTTGCACGGCGGTATTCAGTTAGGAATATCCCGCATCTCATTCGACGAGGCAAGAGCCGAGATCCCTTCATCGGGAGTGACCTCTTGGGCAAAAGTTTACGTCATTTTAATAACATCACTATTGTCGATTCTTTTTCTTTGTATCGTGGTATTCATTTAGGAATATCCTGCACCTCATTCAATGAAGAAAGAGCCGAGATCTCTTCACAGGGAGTGACCTCTTTAGCAAAAGTTTACACCACTATATATTTGTAAAACTGCTCGGGTTCCTTCAACGATATCAAGTTCATTACGTTTAAGGGTTTTTCGCCAAAAACCTTCCATCATTTCTTACAAGTGTTACTTAGTTTTCTTGCTGCGTGTTTTGACCTAGTCAAGACGTAGTGTTCGGTAACTGAGTGGTGCTTGTTTGTTGCAGGTGTTGCGATTATTTAGGACAGCCGCATAACCATTTTGACCTAGTCAAGGGTATATGCGGGTGGGTCTAAATTAATCTTGGATATTGACGGGTTGAACTTGACTAGCGGTTTATGATATGTTGACCTAGTCAAGGTCATAAACCGTTAGGGGCAAAAACCACATCGGGAGTTTTAAACATACAGGAAACTTGCCAGGCATGCGCATACCTTCTAGAGTGTGGTGACTTGAGTGGCTTCCATCAAGTTATCATGCGATACTAGTTGGATTCTGATTCTTACTGATGAGTAGGTGTTACTCCTCGGGTGATTTTAGATGATCCCGACTAATTCTCCTTTTAGGGTTTGTGGGAGAATTCGAGGAAACAGTAGGAGCCGTCCTGATTAAATAAAGTGATCAACCAATCTAATCTATGTTAGAGTGCACGCTGAGTATTTCTTCTCTCTCTCTCTTTGGCATCGACCATGGCCTGACCTTAAAAAACTCATGAACCAAGTTAATCAAACCTTCTCAAAACACTTTGGCTATTGGATTGTCATTTAGTCGCATATATCATTGCCACTCATACTTTCCCTTTGCATTTTTTCAGAACAGTCTATATCACTACGAAAATCTACATTTCTTGGATATTCCATCGTATAGTTACATACGAACTCGAAGGAACTTGTTCCAGTTCGAGGAAGGATTCCGGTTCTGGAGAAATTGAATAGGATTATTCGGTTGTCTTTTCTCTTTACCTTCTCTCAGGTTGCGAGGGCTCCTAGTATTAGGAGAGTACACCTATTGCGCTTATTGGATAGTCTTCTTCCAAACCTTAAGCTGGTGCCGAAATCCATCCTTACGAATACCCGGACATCCCTTCGAAACATTTTCATGTTTTAGTTTTTCTGTGCAGTGTTAAGTGAAAACTATTTTCCCAATAAGATTCTAACTCCAGGGTATGTATTTACTAGATTTGATTCTCACATCTATATGGCGTTACGGATGCTGAGTGGGAGTAAGATTTTGGGGATTGGGTGATTAGATCCTCTATATATCGAAATTCTTTGTAATTGGTGATATTTGAGGAAATCACCTGGGTTTTGCCTGACGGCAAATATTTGATTTTGAATATCCGTTGTTATGCACAAATTTCAAACTGATATATTTGTACGTTTATTTTATAAAGTGAGATATAAAATTTTGAAATTATGTCTATGACATTTACCCATATCAGTTGATGGTTAGGTAAGGAGCATTCGACAGCGGTGTAATTCTTCTTAACCATAGCACAGTTTTCAACCTACGACGCACAGAGTTTGAGTTATTAAACTTAGAGGACTTATACAGAGTATTGTATGTTGTCCGGTGTCCGTTAGGACAAAGGGGTTGGTACTCGTATTATATTCTGTTTACTCATGACTTCTCTAGTTTTAGATAAGTATTTCGTTGAAATACAAGGTCCAGATTTTGAGAAGATATAGGTATAAGAATAAAGTAGAGAACCATATATTGAAAGTATCAGTATTCTTCAAGGTGATCAAAGATATAGATACTTGTGTTTAGTATTCCGCTGTAAGTAATGGTTTTGAGAACTTGCTTCTTTCTCAGGTTACTCATGCGTGGGTGCGCTCATTGATGAGTAATGCTGCTTGGCCTCCTTTCATTTAATTGATATGCACTGGAAACGGTTGCATGTATTTTGAATTTGGTTCAAATTAATTTAGTGCATTTTTTCTATATTGGATATATAGAATGGATTCATATCTTAACGATGTTAAGGTATATGGAGTTGTCCGGCTTATGCTTAAAACCAGAATCCGGATAAACTCTAGGCACGTTTCAGAAATGGAAGTTTGTGGGTTATCCCGGGTTTTGACGAGGGTTAACATTCTACCATCTGGAAGATCAATAGTTATATTGTTCTTGACTCTCTACAGTTTTAGTGAAATGAATTCTCTTCAGAAAACATTAATGAGAGTATGGTAGAACTGGAAGTTATTCCAGAACCACAAACGATTATTGAAAATTTAGTAGAACCTAAGGATTCAATTGGTTTCGACGATCCATTAGCCACTACGCAGATTTGGTGGGTAACCTCAGGCACCCGAGAGGTACTTTGGTCTCCTCAAAGACGGTGACAGGGAGGTTTTGATGACCCAAACTTGCTACTACTGCTGTTCTAGGCTATAAGATCTGGCAAGAGGATGAGTATAACATCGTTCTAAATTAGCTTTTAAAGTGCACGTGTATATGACTCCGCCAGAGGGTTGTTGTAGTCAGTAGGAGCAGTGGAAGCATAGTGGGAAAGTAACTTATGTCTATTTATAGACTAAAGCAAGTATAGCGGAGATAGATCATCTAGTTTTGATGTGACAGTCATAGTGTTTTACTTCATCAGAACAGCAGATGGACCTGATAAGAAGGTAGTAGGGAGTGATGTCCTGGTATTTTGATGACATGCACTTTATAGGAAGTGATATTCCTATACTACGATCAGTTATACTGTAGTTATCATAAGGTGTTTCTCTACATAGGATCTGGATAAAATATCAAGGATTCTGGTAACTGGATCTATGGTTTTAGAACTAGATTTAGGAAGTGTCCCAATTTGGGTACTTGACACTATTCTAAAGTGTTTTAGAATGGACGACTCCAGGCGTGGTGGTGTACCCGCATGTGATGGAGTCACCCTCTCTAAAGAGATGTCTTCTAGACTGATGAGGGGAGGGATTTGCATGATTGACATATCTCTTGCTTAGACAATTGAGTCAATCATGAGATGTCAAGTACCACACAAGATATTGCTTTTGCACTAGCTGCAATAAGCATATATATATTTATCCAATCCTGGAGAAATGTTGGGAAGCAGTTATGAACATAAGTGGATGTTCTTGGTATATGGTAACGGCAGCCTCCTTCAGGAGGCGGTTATCATTTCAGGCTTCCAAGGTGACCTGGATGACAGAGTGGCTGTCAGAGTTATAGTTTTTCCTCTATTTAGGGGCAGTATGTTGGACAGGTGGTCCAAGCGGATACAGAGGAAGGCATGGCTCAGGATACTGATTAAATTCAGTGGATGATATGGTCTAAGAAGTTTGTTGGATTTGGAGTTCATTTGTGAACTGGGTCCCATCAGATATCCAGACAAATTCTAAGGCAAGTATTGCTCATTTCGGGAGATAGTCTTTCTCTACGAATTTGAGATATAGAGAGATAAAGATAGAAACATTGGAGCGGATCCACTCACTGAGGCTATTTCTCGAATACTATAGTTTCGCAAACGGGCTTTGCGAGACTGATTAGTAGAGAAGTTGGGTGTTCGGTATCACACGGGTTGTGAGTATGCGACACCGCAATAATTAGACTTAAGTGCAAGTGGGAGATTGTTGGCTATAGTGGCCTCAAGTCAATTATTGTAATTGTAGGCACGCGATTGTGATAATTGAGGGAGGACCTATACGGGTAGAATAGTCTTACTCGAGATGATAGTATGCTATCTGGTTTTCCTTTATCATCATGTACATGTATTATGCGGTATTACAGATCATTATTACATGTTGATAGAGCCCATATGATTCTTGCTTGACTACCAGCATTATGATGGCGATCATATATGTGAGAGCTGGGTGGTCTATAAGCACATTCTTAAATATCCCTAGTCGAGAGAGTATCGAAACTGGGCATCGATCGATACTCCGGAGTAGACTAATGTATACTTTTCGAGACCCCGACGAGGGACGGTGGCCGGTCTCACAAGCTATTGGTATCAGTCAGTCACCTAAGATAGTATACAGGTTCTCATTGGGTTATGAGTATACTGGACGGACTCGTCGGGAATATGCTAGTTGGTATTATACCTATTGTCAGATAGCAGTTCCCATGTGACATTAGTACAGGGTAGTCTGTCGACCTGAGATCGTCATTTGTCTCGTGTGAGTTCCCACTGTGCTTTGATTACTACCCTACCACAGCTCAAAGGATTCGTGCAAACAGGTTTTAGTTGGGTACAGTCCCAAGCCACATGGAGGCAGTGAGCGGATCGTCGGGGATTTGTCTCTCCTGGTATTGGGGGTTGATGTCACGCGGTGCATGGGTGACCATCACCAGAAATCCTTGGCCAAGGTAGTCGAGAATTACTGATTTGGATATGTAGTTTCTCAGTAAGTGATAGGCTTCATACCGACATGAAATATCGCGTTATTACGGGTCTGACTTTATACACTTTCCTAGACTCGATATGCGATACTCTTAGACGAACAGACCAGACTGTAAGCTTTTTAAAAGGAGTGGTTTAAGCTCCGCATTTAAAATTGCTTTTTGAAGAAAACCGAGTGGTTTTGAAATTGTTCTAACGATTCAGCTTTGGTTTGTTTTATCTTTGCATTAATCTATGTTAATGCGGTCCTATCATTTACAAATCCTATTATTCCAGCAAAAGAAACGAAAATACAATATACGCTTATACCATCCACATTCGACACGGGGCCCCATCATGCACCGTTAGGTTACTTAACTACCGGCAGAGCGGGGGATGGACTAGCGCGGGTGCAAAATATAAGCAACGTTTATTTATATATATAATATATATATAGCCATTCGTCTCACGCAATAATAGGCATTCCAGATCACAGATGAATATAGTGGATATATTAGGAATTCCGCGTTTCGTTTAAGCCTGTAACGAAAGACGGATTCCACTGTCGTGATGAATAGCCAAACCCTACCGCAGACCCCTAGGGTGCGGCAAACTACCTGCCAAATTCCTGAAGTGAAGCAACCTCCCTCAGTAAAATGAGTAGGCCACTCGACACTTCAAAGAACCCGGCAGTTTGTGCACCCCATCTTGGGTTTATCCTAGGAGCAGAAACAGTAAAAAAAATAATATACAATGGTGGCTACAACCTCAACCCGAATATGCCCCGCAAAATAATACTACATCAATTTTACAAATTACATGAATGAAAAAAAAAGAAAACACTCTTCTCACATCCCCCGTCTATCGCATCATGATGATCCAATACAATTCATATCCACAAACCAACACAGATCACCGATATGTTCAACCCCAACTAATCGACGTATAACAATTAGCGGAGATTTACGAACACATATATCAAACACAGAAAACCCGATTGGCCAAAGTACTTAGAATTTCGATCAAATAACCAAATTTGAATCTACGCAAAGTACAACACTGTACACAAAAGATCCTGGGCAGAAACAAAATATCCCAAAAACTACAACGCAGACAAATAGACCAACAGAGGAAATTTGGACCGATTCTGCCTTGAATCGGCCACGGAACGGCGACAGAACGGTCCATTCTGCTGCGGTTCCGCGGCGTTCTTGGCGAATCAGGCGCCCAACTTTCACCAGTGATCACATAAAACCATGCACATATTTTTCAGGCCCCTGAAAAGATTTTTGGACCTGTTTTAAAAATCGACAGAAAATGGGGTTTTCAGATGTAATTTTGGGATTTTTCCGGCGATCGAATTTCTATAACTTTGCTAACTAGATAGTTAAGGTTTTGTAGGCTCTGATACCACTGTAAGCCGATGTCGCGCACCCCGCGGTTCACAGGAAGGCGGAATTTTCAAAAATGATGATGTTTGACTACGCAACACCGGCTAAAACTCTAGGATCTTTACTAAACCCTTAACTAGCTAATCTATCTAGAGGTTTAACTACTCTGTTAGAATGGTTATACCTCCAAGATATGGTCCTTCGGGTCTTCTAGTGCTCCTCTCCAAGTCTCCTCGGTGATCGGATTGGGCTAGCTCCATCGGCCTTCTTGCGTCAAAGATGATCCACCGTGAGAGAATGTGCTCCAAGCATCAACCTCTAAATGAGGTAACTAAGGTAGATGGTTCGCTAAACTAACTAGCCTAGGAGATGTAGAAAGTCTAAAGGATTGTTTGTCTCACTAAACCCTATGGCTCACAACACATGTGAAGGATTAAGGTTTAGCATGAGGAAGAAGGAGATGGAGAAACCAAGAGAGAGAATGAAGAGAAGAAAATGAACAACCATCAAAAGCTAAGTGTAGAGAATGGCTAAGTATATGAGCTAAATTATTCAAGCATGCAATAAAACATAATAGAATAAAGCACCCATGCTTGAATAGTGAGTCAAGACTAAATAGAATAATCCATGGCCATTCTTTACTCCATGCCTCCAAAGTCCCCTCCATTTCCACCTCATTAACCCATTTAGAAAATGGATAATACAAATAATGAGGTGGGTCCTTCTAGAAGCATGCCTTGCCAAATTACAAGAATGCCCCTCACCGTATAAACATACCCGTATCCGTATTCCGAAAAATATGGATACACTGAGACGATAACAATCCAATAATACAATACTAGGATCCGGCTTAAACTAAAACCCACTAGTATTGTCCGCCCGATCAGCATCCGTGTACAAGTACACGTATGTGGTCGAAGCCCTGCTGTAAAACCATACAGCGTCTACATCAATTGTCTGAATCAGGGAAAACCTCTGTGTGGGACTCTAAAGACTCGACAGTACGCTGGCAGTGGGTTTAACCACAAGCCGTCCGCGATACTAGATGCACGTAACGGATACCCAGGTATGTGTCGATAAGAAGACCGATGAGCAAACTCACCTGGACTCCTACTGAGCCTATCGGTGAAAATATCCGTACAGTCCGGTTTGTTCGTTTAAGATACTCGCATATCCACCTTGGGGGATGGTAAACGTTAGACCCCTAACAACGTTATAAGTCGTGCCGGAGGAGAGCCCACTACACCATGAGAAACTACTGGAGTACCTTACCAGTATTTTTCGACTGCCCTGGCCAGGGACATTGTGTAATGGCTTTCCGAACACTGTGCGGTATCAACCCCCAATACCAGGAGAGACGAATCCTATCTGATCGCTACTGTCTCCAAGTGTTTTGGGACTACACCCAACTACTACCTGTTTGCATGACTCCTTTGAGCATGGTAGCGTAGTAATCAAAGTGGAGTGGGAACATACTCGAGACGAAGTAGCGAGGGCAAGTCAACGGACTAAGCTGTACTCATGCCACCTGGGAACTGCTACCTGACGATAGGTATATTACCAACCAGCAGTTTCCGTCGAGTCCTGTGCAGTGTAGCTCACAACCCAGTGAGCACCTACATACCTTCTCCAGTACGTCATACTAATGGCTGTGGGACAGACCATATCCCCTGCTGGGATGAGAAGCGTATACACTAGTCTAATCCGGAGTATCGATACCCCGTCTCGATAATCCAACGACTAGGGACCTGTATAAGGATGTGCTTATAGACTACCCAGCCCCACAAGTGTGACTGATTGAATCGTTTTCGCTGTGATGAAATGTAAAGTGTTCACAATCAAAAATATTTATACCGCAATCAATTAAGGGTGTCGGTGTAGCGCGTTAATGAATACGGATCGTCCGTAGGGAAAGTGTGATTCGTTCGTAGTTGTTTTAAATGAGTCGAAATTAAAATATAAAAGAAAATTGATGAAGTTTCTTTCAAGAATCAAGAATTAGGTCTAAATTCAAGAATTGGTAACAAAATCAAGAAAATACCCAAAGTGTTTGAATTATCAAGATTTGAAGAAAGGCTTGTCGGAATCAATTGAATCGATAGTGATAATTGATGCTTAGAATTTCGAATTCTTATCTATTGAAGATTTGATGCTAGATCGATGTCGATCAACGAGGATTAGGGATCTTTTTGAAGAAACTAGGGTTTCATCATTCTCATCCCTTCTCCTTTCGTTAACTAGCATTCAAATTCTAGCCTCTAGGAAATTCAATCATCGATTGTTGATCTCTAATTTAGAGTGAAAATATTCAAGAAAGCATCTCGCTCATAACTAGGTCATCTTTGATTCAATTACCTAGGGTTTACAAAACTCATAAGACTTAAGAATTGTTCAAGAATTCATCAACATCATTCTATCTATTCTTTTGATTCCGATGCAAGCGGAGTTTATTCACGCATCATTTTAAAGAAATCAAGAATGAAAAATATCACAATGCAAGAATGAATAGAAAGCAAGATTAAAGATCGTCACCTTTTATTAATCGATGTTTCGTTACAATACACTCAAGAACTATAAGAATTGAGGAGGAACTAAAATCATCGAATCTAGCTTCGTATCGTCTTCTTGAGTCGCGGATCGTCTTAGATCTCTTGCTCGGATGAAGATCGGCGTCGCTTCAAAAAGGATCGTGGATGCTTGCTCGATTTGGAACTCAATGAATCTTGATTTGGCTTTTTGAGATGGATTTGAGGCTAGGGTTTGAGTTACAAGTTGTGTCACTCAACTTATGGAAATTTGGCTCAATGTTCAACCCTAATTGTGTCAATGTGTGTAACCTCGAAATGATGCCCTAAGGTCCCTTTATATAGTCTTCTCCTTTAGCTTCCCCTAGAAGCTTGATCTAGCTTCCTTTAGAAGCTAAGCTAGGTTTAGCTTTCTTTGCAAGCATGGTAGTTATGAAGGAAGATTCTAGATTAAGGTAGTTAGCTAGCTTGCTTGAGAAGCTTGGTTGGTATTAGGCTTGCCCAAGAAGCTTGGCTGTTAGAGGAGAAGCTTCTGGAGATCTCTGGAAACTGAAGTGTCTTGAAGGAGTGTGGCTAATGAAAGGAGAAGCCCGAACAAGTATTCTTCCGATGACGTGTCCACGTGGCCGCGGATCTGCCCATTCGGCCGCGGATCCGCGGTCATTTGGTGCCATCTTTGTGTGAAACTTCCAGGATGAATTAGTGCTGCTCCTTGGGGACTTATTTTATATCTGGAATATTTTTATACTCTCTTGTTCACTGCCAGATCACAAGTCTTGAACTTGGCGTATTTTTATCAGCACTTTTATGATTCCGGCTCTTTTACCTGAAGAATTTCTTGCACAAAATCTCGAGACAGGGATTGATATATACAGATCGATGCTATTAGTAATAAAACACGTAATTTCCCTTTAAAATGCCGATTATAACTATAACACAAGTTATTTGGTATTTTCCGTATGAATTCATAATCTGTGTTATAATTACAATAAACACCTATATATGAATGATAAGAGTAGGGAAATTACCGTGTTGAGAATGCTCAATTTTCGACTGATCAAATTCCCCCAAACTTAATTTTGCTCGTCTCGAACAAACATCTTTTATTTTTATTAAAGAGAAGGAGAAAATAAAGAAAGAGAAAAACTAACTAGCACACTTTCGTAGGCAACACGATTGCACTGAGCACGTGCAACAAGCCTTTAAACCTCTAGGTGTCCCTAGTAAGAGGAGTGTTGTCTCCTGAGGGTTTTCAGCGGATTGCACCCACAAAATCACATAATAAAAGGAAGACCGTGAAATTTACATTTAAAGATAAGAATTATAAAAGAAAGACTTTGAAAATTTAGAGTTTCCAACTAATACTAGCTTTTCGGTTGTCATGAGCCCTATCTTAATATTCCTGAAAAAATGTTAGAAATCACATCATCCCTCAAAAAAATATCGTCTTTATTCTTCATTCCTATCATTCTTCCAAACATCGATCATATAACCCTACGTGTGTGTAAAGAACATCCCTAAACTCGGAGAATTCAATTCAAACTATCATACTCTTGTCCATCTGCCTCAGTATTTTTTAATTAAAGAATATTTAGATGGATTTGCTCACACATTTTTCTTGCGACTGTTAATACTTCTTGAGGTACTAACCGACCGGTTACTCATGTGATCGCTTATACGGTGTATTTAGTATTTTCCTCGTCTTGTACCACCTAAGGCTTAGCAGTGACTCCCAAACCAGTTGGTCTAAGACACTAGATGATGAAGCTGTAAGCCTGCGGGGGCGCCCCGGCCGTCGATCCGACGACGGAAACGCGGAAACAAAAACTTGGAAAAACTTGCAACCGGCACCACCGCGCACTTTTCACCCGGATCGGGCCATTAACCTAGCTAACTAGCAAACAAGAAAAGAGTAGAGAAGTTATACCAAGCGATCCGTGTCCTTCGGTCTTCATCTCCACTCCGATCTCTCGCGGAATCTCCGTCCATCATCGTCTCGTCGGAAAGGGCACCACATAGCCGGAATCTTTTACGGGCTCCCACCTCTTGACCGAGGCAACTCGGGCGCGAAGTTGGCTAGCCGACGCATCCAAGGCTTGCTATAGAATAGTGTAGTAGCCATGTCTCTTTAGGGTTCTTGAAGTTGCCTTGGAGGATGAAGGTAAAGAATGAGAATGAACCATGGAAAGGGCTTTGGAATTTTGGCAAGCAAGAGAATAGAATGAGATGAATCAATTCCCTCTAATAAAATGAACTCTCCCTCTCTCCTCTCTAGGTGTGGCCGGCCCCTCTTGACTCCATGGTGGAGATAATGGGAATGATAAAACCAAGTGAGTAAAAGAAAAGATAATCACAAGAAAAAGGTCACTCTCATTTCTCATCTAAATCTTTTCATCAAACCATCACAAGAAAATCAAATGAATGGACTAGAATGGAATCTCATCATGAAGAGGCTACAATATGCAAGAAACCCCTCCACTAAATGTTAATTGCAAACTTGCAATTAACACCCTCCAACAGAAAGTCCGGCCGAGAAGGAATGAAGGAAAACTGGCCGGAACGGAATGCAAACTGGCAACTTCAGAAAAACTGATCCCGTAATAAATTACAGGAAAAACCCCACTACTGCAAATACATGCCCGCATTTGTATTCCCACTGAACACAAATGTAAAAAGACAAAACTACACTATCAAATACTAGGATCCGGCTTAAGCCAAAGCCGGCTAGTAAAAACCGTCCGATCACGATCCGTGCAATACCGCACGTATCTGATCGAACCCTGCCATATCTCCATACGGCCTCTACAGCGTTTCGCCCGAAACCTGAGTAACTGAGTGTGGTGGACTCTAAAGACTCGTTAATACTATGGCTGTGGATTTAACCACTAGCACGACAGAGGTATAAGCCAATACGTAACGGGCTACCAGATACTGACTAAAAGGGACATCGATGAGCGAACTCATCCTGACACCCTACTGAGCCTGTCAGTGACAATATCCGTACAGTCCGGTCCGTTCTTCTATGTGCATCGCATGGCGGGCCTAGGGGGTTGGTAAAAGTCAGACCCCCAAAAGCGGTACAAGTCGTGTCGGAGTGTAGCCCAGAACACACTAAGATACTACTGGAATACCTACCAGCAAATCTCCTGCCTTGGCCAAGGACTTTCCATGTCCTGGCTCTCCTCGACACAGCGTGACTTCACCCCCAATACCGGGAGAGACGAACCCCAGCAGATCCGCTCACTGCCTCCATGTGGCTCGGGACTATACAAAACTAAAACCTGTTTGCACGACTCTTTTGAGCCGTGGTAGGGTAGTAATCAAAGCACGGTGGGAACTCACACGAGACAAATGACGATCTCAGGTCAATGAACTAACCTGTACACATGTCACCAGGGAACTGCTATCTGACGTCTGGTATAAACCCAACTAGCAGGTTCCCGGCGAGTCCTGTCCGGTGTACTCATAACCTAATGAGCACCTGTATACATCTTAGGTGAACCAACTGACACCAGTGGCTTGTGAGACCGGCCACCGCCCCTCGTCGGGGTCTCGACTGTATACACTAGTCTACTCTAGAGAATCGATGCCCTGTCTCGAAACTCCCACGACTAGGGACCATTTAAGGATGTGCTTATAGACTACAAGCTCCCACGTATATGATCGCCCTCATACTGCCGGTAGTCAAGCAAGAATCCTAGGGGCTCTATCAACGTGCAATAGTGACCTGTAAGGTCACCTAAAGCAGTACACGATGATAAAGGTAAACCAGATAGCATACTATTATCTCGAGTAAGACTGTCCTACTGGGACAGGTCCTCCCTCAATCATTGCAATCACGTGCCTGTGATCCAATAATTGACTCTGAGGGCACTATCTCCAACAATCTCCCACTTGCACTCAAGGCTAATTATTGCGATGTCACATACTCACAGCCCGTGTGACACCGAACACCCAACTCCTCTACTAGTCAGTCTCACAAAGCTCGTTTGCGAAACTATTGCGTTCGAGGAATAGCTTCAGTGAGTGGATCCGCTCTGATGTTTCTTTCTATGTCTCTCTCTATCTCAAGTTCGCGGAGAAAGCCATCTCCCGAAATGAGCAATACCTGTCTTAGAATGTCTAGATGTCTGATGGGACCTAGCTCATAAATGAACTCCAAATCCAAACTTCTTAGACTGTATCGTTAACTGAACTTAATCAGTATCCTGCGCTATGCCTTCCCTCAGTATCCACCTGGACCAACTGCCCCTCGTCAGAGGGAAAACTATAACTCTGACAGCTACTCTGCCATCCAGGTCACCTTGGAAGCCTGGAATGATAACTGTCTCCTAGAAGGAGGCTGCAGTTATCACATCCCTAGAACATTAACTTATGTTCTAAAACTGCTTCCGATTGTTTCTCCAGGATTGGATCAATATCAACTTATTGTACTTACTGCAAGAACAACATCTGGTGTGGTACTTGACATCTCATGATTGACTCAATTGCCTAAGCAAGTGATCTGTCAATCATGCGTATCCTTCTCCCCTTTAGTCTGTAAGACACCTTTAGAGAGGGTGACTCCATTACCTGCAGGTACACTATCGTGCCAGGAGTCGTCCATTCTAAATACTCTTAGAATGCGGTCAAAGTACCCAGATTGGGAAACCACCCAAATCTAGATCTAAAACCATAGATCTAGTAACCAGAATGTACGATATAAGATCCAATTCCTATGTGGAGAAACCACCGTGTGACGACCAAAGTATAACCGATCGTAGTATAGGAATATTACTTCCTACTCTGTGTATGTCATCAAATACTAGGACATCACACCCTACTACCTTCTTAACAGTTCCATCCCCTATTCTGATGAAGTCAAACCTATGACTGTCACATCAGAAATAGATGATCTATCTCCGCTATATCTGCTTTAGTCTATAAATAGACATAAGCCTGATGTCCACCAATGCTTCCGCTGCTCCCACTGACTACGACAACCCTCTGGCAGAGTCATATAGACGTGCACTTCTAAAGCTAGTTTAGAACGACGCTATACTCATCCTCCTGCCGGGTCTCACAGTCTGGAACAACAGCAATGGCATGTCTGGGTAAACAAGAACCTCCCTGCCACCGTCTTTGAGCATACCGAAGTACCTCTCGAGTGCCTGAGGTTTCCCACCTTATTTGCGGAGTGGCCAATGGAATGTCAAACCAGATTGAATCTTTAGGTTCCTATCAAATCTTCAGTAATCGTTTGTGGTTCTGGAATCGCTTCCAGTTCTACCATACTCCCATTACTGTTTTCTGAAAAAATCCATTTTTAATTAAAACTGTGGCGAGTCAAGAACAATATCACTATTGATCTTTCAGATGGTAGAATGTCAACCCTCGTCATAGCCTGGGTCAACCCACAAACAGCCATTACAGAAACGTGCCTTGAGTTATCCAGAGTCTGGTTTTAATCATAAGCCAGACAACTCCCCGTATCTTAACATCGTTAAGATATGAACTGTTCTATATCCAATACAGAAACAGAGGCACTGATTTAATTGAACCAGATTCAAATCATGCAGCTGTCTCCAGTGCATGTCTACTAAATGGAAGGAGGCCGATCAGCGTTACTCAACTTAGGAGTGCTTCCAATTATGAGTAACCTGAAAGAGAAGCAAGTTCTCTTAATCATTACTATCAACTGAATACCTTATACAAGTATCTATATCTTCGATCACCTTGAAGAATCCCGATACTTGCAATACCTGGCTCTCTACTTTATTCATATACCTATAACTTCTCAAAATTCGGACCCTGTGTTTCTACGAAACACCTGTCTAAAAACCAGAGAAGTCATAAGTAAACCGAATATAGTACGAGGACCAACCCCTCTGTCCTAATGGACACTGGACAATATACAATACTCTGTATAAGTCCCCTGAGTCTAGTGATTCATTCACTTTGTGTCGTAGGTTGAAAACTGTACTTTTGGTTAAGAAGAATTACACCGCTGTTCAATGCTCCTTACCTAACCATCCACTGGTATAGGTAAATATCATAGACATAATTTCAAAAAGGTATGTCTCACTCTATAAGAATAGACGTACAGATATATCAATTTGAAATTGGTGCATAACAACGGATATTCAAAACCAAATATTTGCCAACCGGCAAACAACCCAGGTGACTTCCTCAAATATCACCAATTACAACGAATCCCGATATAATGAGGATGATCACCTAATTCCCAATAACTTACTCCCACTCATCATCTGTAAAACCATACAGATGTGAGAACCATACCTGGTAAATGCATACCCTGGAGCAAGTGTCTAATTGGGAAATCAGTTTTCTTTTAACAGTACACAGTGAAACTGAAACATTGAAATGTTTCGATGGGGTATCCTGGTATTTCTAGTAATGCCTCTTCCATTATCCAGATTCACAACTGTAACCGTATAATTGTTTGCCACCTCTCCATATCCCTTTATATGTCTTTAGTCATTATCTTCTGTACACCCCTTTAGGCCAAATGGTTTTCTTCCTTCCCTACCGTTCGGCACCAGCCTATGGTTTGGAAGAAGACTCTCCAATAAGCATAAAGGGTGTACTGTCCTAGTCCTAGGAGCACTCGCAACGCGAGAGAAGGTGAAGATAAAAGACACCTGAATGTACTTTATTCCTATTTCTCCTGAACTAGGATCCATCCCCGAACTGGAACAAGTTCCTTTCAAGTTCGTATATAACCATACGATGGATTATCCAATAAACTTGGGATCTTCGTAGTGATATGGAGTTTCCTGGAGAAATACAAAGGTGATTTAGGATTGGCGAAGAAATACTTGGTTTGGTCGTGAATAGCAGTCGCAATTTACATTGCCCTCTTACTAATCCCTTGTTTTGTCTGAACTTAATACCTTCTGTACACCGTTTAGGCTAATTGGTTTTCTTCATTCCCTACCGGTCGGCTCCTGCTTATGGTTTGGAAGAAGAATATCCAATTTGCATAATAGGTGTACTATCTCCTAAGCCAAGGAGTACTCGCAATCTGAGAGAGAAGGTGAAAGGAAAAGACAACTGAATAATCCTATTCGTTTTCTCCTGAACCAGAAACCATCCTCGAATTCCTTCGAGTTCGTATATAACCATACGATGGTTTTTTCCAATGGAAGTGGATGTTCGTAGTAATACGTGGTGTCCTGGAGAAAAGGGTAAAAGTAGGAGTGGCAATGAGGTCTGCAACTCTGACAATCCAAAAGCCAGTGTAAAGAAGGTTCGGTCAACTTGGTCACTGAGTCATAGTCTAGGGTCGGGTCAATGGTCGTTGCCAAAGAGAGAGAGAAAAGAAACACTCAGCGTGCACTCTAACCTACATCAGAATGGTTATCACTTTATCTAATCAGGAAACCTCCCACTGTAACGTCAAATTCTTCCCCAAACCTGAAAGAAGAATTAGCCGGGATAAACCGAGGAGTAAACCAACTCATCAGTGGGAATCGGGATCCAACTCTCATCGCATGATAACGTGACGGAATCCTCTCACGCTATCACACTCCAGAAGGTATGCGCATATCTGGCAAGTTTCAGTTCTTTTGAAACTCCCGATGTGGATTTCTGCCCCATGCTCTTATGACCTTGACTTTGGCCAACATATCATAAGTCACATGTCAAGTTCTACCCGTCATTTTCCTGGTTAATTTGAACCCACCCGTACCTACCCTTGACTTTGGCCAAAATGGCAGTACGACTGTCCCAAACCAACGCATCTATCTATGCTGCATATGAATACCCAACAGCTACCAAACACTGTGCCTTGACTTTGGCCAACATACACAGCTTGAATACTATTGACCATCCATATGAAACGACGGAGGGCTATGAATGGTTTCTGGCGAAAACCTTTAACGTAACGAACTTGATATCGTTGAAGGAACTGATAGCTTTTAAAAATATAGTGACGAAAACCTATGCTAAAGAGGTCACTCCCTGTGAAGGGATCTCGGCTCTTTCCCCGTTGAATGAGGTGCAGGATATTCCAACTGAATACCACGATGCAAAGCAAAAGTAAACGGCTATAGTGAAGTTATTGCCCTGACGGAAACTTCTGTCCAAGGGGTCACTCCCGGTGAAGGGATCTCGGCCCTTGCCTCGTCGACTGAGGAGTAGGATATTCCAACTGAATACTACTGTGCAAAACAAAAGTGAACGTCCTTATAATAACAGCTTTTGAAAAAGTGTTCCAACAACATCAGAGTAGGTTTGTTAATCTTGCATTGATCCGAATCAACGCAGTCCCATCAATTGATCACACCACAAAGAACGAAAATATACTGGCGTACGTATATGCCATCCGCATTCGCCACTGGGTCCCGTCATCACCCGTTAGGTTAGCTAACTAACGACAGAGCGGGGACTGGACTAGCGCGGATGAAAAACATATACAACATCTACTAGTATATATATGATATAAAATTTTCGCTCAAGGCATGATAAAATGCAGCAATACAGAAATGTATAGCAACACAGATCAATACAGATATCTGGGATCCTCGGGTTTCACAGAGCCGCTGCTGAAACCCAACGTTCCCCTGGTCGTGTGGATAGCCTGTGCAATGAAAACCTAGACCCCTACGGGCGCGGCAAGTTACCCGCCAAAACCTGAAGCGAGGCAGCCCCTTTCAACGACGTGAATGGACCACCCAGCACTTCACGGAATCCGGTAACTTGGGCACCCCTCCTGGGTCAAGCTGTACCCCCTACGAGTGCGGCGAATAGCCCGCCAATTCTAGAGTAACGCCCCCTCCGTCTCAATGCCATGAGATGCGGGCTTGTTGCCCTCTAGAACCCGGCTATCCGTGCACCCCTCCGTGGGGTAATCCTAGTACAGAAAGTAAAATATACATACAACGGGTACATAGACCGCAACCTGGTCATGCCCCAAAAGAATAATACAATCAGGCAGTGACGGCAGTCTACATGTCGGACGCTCGCCCCGCAATAACAAATGTACATAATACAACAATACAGTCCTAGCATTGCATCCAGGCTATCCCCCATGACCGATCCGTAACAACACAGCAAAACACAGAACATCAACGTGAATGTCACGTTCGTAAATCCGTCTAAAAGGGCTATAGCAGACAGACTGGATTAACCGATCGAGTGACATTCACGGTCGCAGATATAATGTAATACTGTGAACTGGCATGTTTAAAATATCCGATCGAACAAATTTATCAAAGTGGGCCCCAAGCAATACTGTAGCACTTACAAAAAATCTGGGCCCAAAATTAATATCCCAAAACCCCTATTTCCTAACCAGAAGCCTACTGGAAAAATATGGTGCAACGATTCCTCTTACCCACCGCGGAACCGCGGCCAAAACAGGGGTTTGGCCGCGTTTCCGCGGTCTAAGTAAGGAATCAGTGGATCGTATTTTCCCAGAATTCTTAGAATTTCTTGCACATGTCTCTGCAACAACCTGAAAAATTTTAGGAGCTGGAAAAATTTCAACAGAGAACACATGTACACTAAAATACGGTTTTTGGGGATTTTGTTCGATCGAGTACTATACATACTAGAGCAAGCTAGGCAAGGTTAATGGCGTGGCTCTGATACCAATGTAAGCTCGCGGGGGCGCCCCGGCCGTCGATCCGACACCGGAAACGCGGAAACAAAAACTTTGCAAAACTTGCAACCGGCACCACCGCGCACTTTTCACCCGGATTGGGCCATTAACCTAGCTAACTAGCAAACAAGAAAAGAGTAGAGAAGTTATACCAAGCGATCCGTGTCCTTCGGTCTTCATCTCCACTCCGATCTCTCGCGGAATCTCCGTCCATCATCGTCTCGTCGGAATGGGCACCACGTAGCCGGAATCTTTTACGGGCTCCCACCTCTTGACCGAGGCAACTCGGGCGCGAAGTTGTCTAGCCGACGCGTCCAAGGCTTGGTATAGAATAGTGTAGTAGCCATGTCTCTTTAGGGTTCTTAGAGTTGCCATGGAGGATGGAGGTAAAGAATGAGAATGAAACATGGAAAGGGCTTTGGAATTTTGGCAAGCAAGAGAATAGAATGAGATGAATCAATTCCCTCTAATAAAATGAACTCTCCCTCTCTCCTCTCTAGGTGTGGCCGGCCCCTCTTGACTCCATGGTGGAGATAATGGGAATGATAAAACCAAGTGAGTAAAAGAAAAGATAATCACAAGAAAAAGGTTACTCTCATTTCTCATCTAAATCTTTTCATCAAACCATCACAAGAAAATCAAATGAATGGACTAGAATGGAATCTCATCATGAAGAGGCTACAATAATGCAAGAAACCCCTCCACTAAATGTTAATTGCAAACTTGCAATTAACACCCTCCATCAGAAAGTCTGGCCGAGAAGGAATGAAGGAAAACTGGTCGGAACGGAATGCAAACTGGCAACTTCAGAAAAACTGATCCCGTAATAAATTACAGGAAAAACCCCACTGCTGCAAATACATACCCGCATTTGTATTCCGACTGAACACAAATGCAAAAAGACAAAACTACACTATCAAATACTAGGATCCGGCTTAAGCCAAAACCGACTAGTAAAAACCGTTCGATCACGATCCGTGCAATACCGCACGTATCTGATCGAACCCTTCCATATCTCCATACGGCCTCTACAGCGTTTCGCCCGAAACCTGAGTAACTGAGTGTGGTGGACTCTGAAGACTGGTCAATACTATGGCTGTGGATTTAACCACTAGCACGTCAGAGGTATAAGCCAATACGTAACGGGCTACCAGATACTGACTAAAAGGGACATCGATGAGCGAACTCATCCTGACACCCTACTGAGCCTGTCAGTGACAATATCCGTACAGTCCGGTCCGTTCGTCTATGAGCATCGCATGGCGGGCCTAGGGGGTTGGTAAAAGTCAGACCCCTAAAAGCGGTACAAGTCGTGTCGGAGTGTAGCCCAGAACACCCTGAGATACTACTGGAATACCTACCAGCAAATCTCCTGCCTTGGCCAAGGACTTTCCATGTTCTGGCTCTCCTCGACACAGCGCGACCTTACCCCAATACCGGGAGAGACGAACCCCTGCAGATCCGCTCACTGCCTCCATGTGGCTCGGGACTGTACACAACTAAAACCTGTTTGCACGACTCCTTTGAGCCGTGGTAGGGTAGTAATCAAAGCACAGTGGGAACTCACACGAGACAAATGACGATCTCAGGTCGATGAACTAACCTGTACACATGTTACCAGGGAACTGCTATCTGACGTCTGGTATAAACCCAACTAGCAGGTTCCCGGCGAGTCATGTCCGGTGTACTCATAACCTAATGAGCACCTGTATACATCTTAGGTGAACCAACTGACACCAGTGGCTTGTGAGACCGGCCACCGCCCCTCGTCGAGGTCTCGACTGTATACACTAGTCTACTCTGGAGAATCGATGCCCTGTCTCGAAACTCCCACGACTAGGGACCATTTAAGGATGTGCTTATAGACTACCAGCTCCCACGTATATGATCGCCCTCATACTGCCGGTAGTCAAGCAAGAATCCTAGGGGCTCTATCAACATGCAATAGTGACCTGTAAGGTCACCTAAAGCAGTACACGATGATAAAGGTAAACCAGATAGCATACTATCATCTCGAGTAAGACTGTCCTACTGGGACAGGTCCTCCCTCAATCATTGCAATCACGTGCCTGTGATCCAATAATTGACTCTGAGGGCACTATCTCCAACAGAAGCACCCTCACTATATTTTTTTATTGCTGTCTTGGTGATAACAAAACAGTGTTCATTTTTTCTTTTCACCATTTTATCTTTTATTTTCCATTGTTATTTCCTTCATACTTTCGCTTTTTGACAAGAGCATTTCAAGGTATTCTCTTCTATCCCGAGTTTCAAGACGTGTGTAAGTGCGAATAGTAGGTTATCAACATTCAAATGTTTGGCGTCCAGAATAGAAACTATTTTTCAGACGTATTTTTATCCGCAGATTAGTGACTTCTTTCATCTTACTAACCCTTGGGACAACGGCTCATAACTATTTATTACTAGTTTCGTTTAAGAAAACTTCTAATTTTATTGGTTTTCTTAAATTTTTCTAATCTTTTGGATGTAATTTTTTACTATTTAATCCTTTATTATAAAATTAAATATTAAATATTTTTATCTTTTAAAATTTTAAATTTTTTATATGTTTTAAAAGTTTTATGCTTATGCAAAGTATGATGCAAATGATGCGCAAATAAGCACAAACCTCCCCCAAACTTGTTTTCAACAGTATCCTCACTGTTGTCTTCTGCTAAAGCTCAAGAAACCTGTAAGCCTGGAAGGAAATTTGTTAAAGGGGACATGTAATATGATGATGAAAATTCTCCCCCAAACTTATTTCTTATTTTTGTTCAAAAATTTTTTATGATTTTTTTTTCTATTTTTTTTTCTAAAATTTATTTACAAATTGACTCACCTCCATTCTAAAGATGTGACAAAATTACCAAGTCATGGAGGTGAGGTGGAGGAAAATTAGTCATTATAAAGCGGCTCCTGTAAAAACAGGAGCTCCTCAGAGGGGTCAGTGGAAAAATACGGTTTTAGTCTATGACCATTTACTTTGAAGATCGTACCGTTTTCAACATTTTCTACCTCAACTGCCCCGTGCGGGTATACATACCGCACAACAAAAGTTCCTTTCCACGGAGATTTTAGCTTACCCGCATGAAGGTGGAGTCGTGAATCATAAAGAAGAACTTGTTGACCAGATGTAAAAGTTTTTCTTAAAATGTTTTTATCATGAAATACCTTAGTCCGATTCTTTACAATTACAGCATTATCATAAGCTTCATCGCGGAGTTCGCTTAGCTCGTTTAATTGCAGCTTCCGAAAGTTGCAGGCTTGATGTAAATCAAAATTAAGTTCTTTAATGGCCCACATTGCTTTGTGCTCAATCTCGACTGGAAGGTGACAAGCCTTCCCAAACACTAGTCTGTAAGGAGACATACCTAGATCGATTTTATATGCAGTACGAAATGCCCAAAGAGCATCCGTCAATTTGGTTGACCAATCTTTTCGATTTTTAGAAACAGTTTTCTCCAAAATTTGTTTGATTTGTCCGTTTGAAATCTCAGCTTGGCCGCTCGTTTGGGGATGATAGGGTGTAGAAAGTTTGTGGTTGATTGCATATTTCCGCATCAGAGTCTCGAAAGACCGATTGCAAAAATGTGTCCCGTTATCGCTAATGATAGCGCGTGGGTGTCCAAATCGCGAAAAGATGTTTTCTTTTAAGAACTTAATGACAACCTTTTTTTCATTAGTGCGACAAGGAATAGCTTCAACCCACTTTGAGACGTAATCAACCGCAAGCAGTATGTACAGATTCCTAATGGAGTTGGGAAAAGGACCCATAAAGTCAATGCCCCAAACATCGAAACTTTCAACCACCAAGATGGGTTGATGTGGCATCTCATTTCTCCGGGAAATCCTACCCGTGTGTTGACACTGTGTACAGGTTTTGCAATGATCAAATGCATCTTTGAACAAAGTCGGCCAATAAAAACCGCATCGTGAAACTTCTCCGCCGTTTTTCATGAACCGAAATGACCTCCACATGCCAGATCATGAAAAAAAGATAGAACACTCTTGAATTCATCATTAGGGACACACCGGCGAATGATCTGGTCAGGACAATACTTAAATAGATACGGTTCATTCCAGTAAAAATGTTTTACTTGGGATAAAAAACGATGTTTTTCCTGTGTCGACCATTCACGGGGAATAAGTCCCATAACAAGATAATTCACAATATCCCCGAACCAAGGTTCAGTGGACACATTCAAGAGTTTGTTCGTCTGGAAAAGAATCATTGATCGGCAGGGTCACAGGTGAAGAAGAGATGCGCGAAAGATGGTCGGCTACAACGTTTTCACATCCTTTCTTATCTTTAATAACAAGGTCAAATTCTTGTAATAGAAGGATCCAACGTATTAGCCTACCTTTAGCATCCTTCTTCGCCAAAAGATGTTTTAAAGCGGAGTGGTAAGTGTACACAACAATTGGTGAGCCAATCAAGTAAGGCCTGCATTTTTCTAATGCAAATACAACTGCCAAAAGTTCTTTTTCGGTAGTTGTATAGTTAATTTGAATATCGTTCAGGGTCTTACTTACATAATAGATCACGTGTGGCATCTTTTCAATGTGCTGTCTTAAGACCGCACCAACTGCAAAATCTGATGTATCACACATAAGCTCAAAAGGGTGGTTCCAATCTGGAGATGATAAAACGGGGGTTGTAGTGAGAGAGTGTTTGAGTGAGTCGAATGCTGCCTCACAATCCGATTCAAAGTGGAAGGTTATGTCCTTGGCCAAGAGAAGAGTTAAAGGTCTAGCAATTTTGCTAAAATCCTTAATGAATCTCCGATAAAAGCCTACATGGCCAAGAAAAGATCGTATATCCTGTTGGGTTGCTAGGCACTCTTACAAGGGTCTATTACGCATCAACCATGCCCGATTTAAAATTTAGACATGCCGAACAACCCTAACCAAGATCTTTAAACTAGAGATTAGGCGAAACAAAGCATGTTAAACACTTTATCATCTAAGAGTTTGGGATTACAACCTTTGTAGTCCGTTCCTTCACTTCATAAGCTCCGTGTTGAGGTCCCTTCGCTGCGATCATCATGTACACGGACTCTAGAGAGGCTTCACGAAGAGAATGATGCAAACTTGCTTCCGATCTTCGATAACTAAGATGATCTACCTTGAAGTTTCTTAACACAAGCTCTCACTAACAAATGAAGTGAACACCCTAATCTAAATGGCTAGGATAGATTAGGATGATGAAGTAGGATTTCAGCTCTTATTTATTATCTTAATCTCACTCATTTTCATCACCAAAGAAAAAGCTAGAAAAGTTTTCTTCAAGAACTCAAGGAAGAAGAAGAATAATCCTTTTGTGATGAATAATGAAACTCTAGTGTGAGGTTAGAAATGCAACCATGGTATATGTAACCCTTGTAGAGATTTAACCAAGGTTAAAAGGTTTGGTTGGGTTAAACAAATATCTATGCAAAATATCAACATAAATATCCAAGTCAAAGTCAAAGCTTCAAGAAGCTTCTTGAAAGCTTCATTAAAGCTTAACCCTAATCCAAACCCTAACCATATTTATTCTTCACAAAACATGTAGCTTGATAAGTCGTGTCGATATGAGGTCTATAACAGTTTGAGAAACTACTTATAACACTTACCAGTAAATCTCAGCAATCCTGGCCAGAGATTTCTAGTTATAGCCAATCGAACACAGCGCAATATCAACTCCCTATACCGGGAGAGACGAATCCCCTCCTATCGCTCATTGCCTCCATGTGATTCGGGACTGTACCCAAAAGCCACCTTTTTGCACGCCCTCTTGGACGTAGTATGATGGAAATCAAAGCACGGTAGGAATCACACGAGACTCTATAACAATCTCGGGTCTATACAGTCTAACCTATACCAGTGTCACCAGAGAACTGCCATCTGACGTGAGGTATAATACCATCTAGGAGTTCTCGGCGAGTCCGTCCAGTGTACCCAGTCTCTACTGAGCACCCGTATACTTTCTCTGATGTCAAACACCAATGGATATGGGATCATCCATAGCCCATCATATGGGTCAAGAAGTGCATACGCTAGTCTACTCTGGTATCTCGATGCACTGTCTCGATACACCTACGACTAGGAATATTTGAAGGATGTACTTGGCGACTACTCTTTCCCCACTAGTATGATCCGCATCATAGTCCTGGTAGTCAAGTACTCATCCTAAGGGCTTTATCAACATGTAATTAGAGACAATCAGAGTACATGTTAAGATAAAGAGTAACCAGATAGCGTACTATCATGTCGAGCAAGAAAGTCCTCCCTATATATGCCTAAGCATCCACTACAATATACATCGTATGTACAGTAATGGCCTCTAGGGCATACATATAACTAACAATCTCCCACTTTTACTAGGGACATCTGTTGTGGTATCACATACCCAACGATTAGCTGTGGTTGAAGTATCTTATACTCAACCATCCCATAAAAGTCTCTACTGGGAAAAAGGCCTTTGTGAGTGGATCCGCGCTGTTGTCGTCTGTGTCTACTCTCCTAACCTCTATCTCCCTGGAGATCAACCATCTCCATGATCAGGTGATACTGCCTAAGAATTATATCTGTATTTCTGATGGGACGGGGGTTCCTAGGCCAAAGCCATAACTCTATTATCACACAATGGTTGGAACGAAGTTCATCCCATGAACTTATATATATCCAGACTGCCTCTTTGGTAGCATCTTTGGTAACGATGTATCTTGCCTTTAATCGTCTAGTAAGTCACGGTATCTAGCTTGGAACTCTTCCAACATACCGTCCCTCCACTGAGGGTAAAGACAATGCCTGCGACTGACATTCTGTAACACCCTAGTTCATTTATACCAATTCCAGTTCTCTTATTTTCTTTATTCGTGATATTTTTTGATTTAGCGTATCTTGGGTGCGAATGGTATTTTACACTTTATATTGCATTCGACCCGACCCGCTTGCTTGAACCTGTTTGACTCCTATTTTATAAATTATCTTGACTTGTTGCATGGACTAGTACATCTCACGATTTAGCATATACTGATATTTTGTCTAGTATCGCATCTTTTGCATATAACAATTTAAATCACGAAAAATAATTTAAAATTGCATTTCATAGCCCTCTTGATACCCCTAACCCTGTGGTAGCGTCCTTGCATCGTGTTCTCACCCCGCTCAGTGAAACGGACGTGTTTGGATGGCTACGTGCACGTACGTGCGTCCGTTCTTGGGGGTATGCATTGTAGGGTTCCTAGGCACACTAATGAGGTTCTACAACTGATCAACCATGCCAAAATCAAATTTTACATGTGCCGAGAAACCCTAAACTAGATCGTTACTAGAGGTAAAGGCGAAAAACTAGCAAGTTAACAACTTAACTTAAAAGTGAAGGGGCTACAACCTTTGTGGATCCGGTCCTCCACTTCCTTAGCTCCGTGATGACGTCCCTCCACTGCGATCATCGGAACCTGGACTCTAGCGATGGTTTCGTCGAAGAAATGATCGGGCTAGGTCGTCGACTTCGATGCCGAAGATGATCTACGTCGACGCAACTCAAGATCAAGCTCCACCTTCACCAAGTCATGAAACTTGTGAAGAAAACACCCTATACTACATGGCAAGTGGTAGAGGATGAAGAAATAGGAAGTGGATTCACTTTGGATTTGGATTTCTCACTCTTTTTCTCAAGGCACCATTGAAGGTAGCAAGGTTTCTTCTTCTTGAAGAAGAAGAAGAAGAAGAAAGAATATGATAAGAATTATATTCAAAAAGAAAATCCAAGTCATTCTTATCATAATGCCACCATGGGTGAGGTAACTAGTGTAGAGACTAAACTAGGGTTTAGGTGAATGGTTAGGTTTAGGAAAGAAACAAAATGGTCAAAGCTTCATGAAGCTTCAAAATAAATCCAAAGAAAGCCACCATTTCATTTCTTGCAAAAATGAATAAATAAATAAATGAATAAATAAATAAAACAAACCCTAACCATTAACCTAATCATAGTTTAAAGCATACACACACCCAAGTTTGCATGTATCATCAAACATGATACAAACTAGTGCACAAACATATATCATATATACAATGTGCACAATCAAGTGAGAAAATCCATCTTAAGTGAAAAAATAATAGTTAATGTAAAGTAATATATCAAATATATAATTATACATCAAATCATTAAATCGACACTTGATTTAATGATCCGGTCATATTGCATATAACCGACTAATATCAAGTGTATCAATGTATCGAATCAACACTTGATTCGGTAACCCGGCTATATCATATATAACCGTCCAATAATACAAATCGCGAGAATAGAATACAGTATCACATACTGGTATTATTCTCGGCCCCGCACATATCTCATATGCGCTCCTATTTCATTTCACTTGAGCCAGGAAACCTCTGTGTAGGACTCTAAAGACTCGTCAATACGCCGGCAACAGGTGATGATTATATCAAACACCCACAAGCCGCAAGCGGTCTGCTAAATGTAACGGCCACCCGGGTATTGAGCGATCAGAAGATCAATGAGCAAGCCCACTCACACTCCTGTGAATCCAACCAGTAACACTTACCGTACAGTCCGGTCTGTTCGTCTGATATGTCGCATATCTCGCCTAGGGGTGGTAAACGTCAGACCCCATTAGCTCGATAAGTCATGCCGATATAAGGTCCATAACAAGTGTGAAACTACTGATAACTCTTACCAGTATATCACAGCAACCCTGGCCAGGGATTTCCAGTTATGGCCAGTCGAGCATAGCGCAACATCAACCCCCAATACGAGGAGAGACGAATCCCCTCCTATCGCTCATTGCCACCATGTGAATCGGGACTGTACCCAAAAACCACCTGTTTGCACGACTCAGTAGAGCCGTGGTAGGGTGGAAATCAAAGCACAGTGGGAGACACACAAGACTCTATGACGATCTCGGGTCAACAGACTAAGCTGTACCAGTGTCACCAGAGAACTGCCATCTGACGTGAGGTATAATACCATCTACGAGTTCTCGGCGAGTCCGTTCAGTGTACCCAGTCTCCACTGAGCACCCGCATACCGTCTCTGATGTCAAACAACAATGGATATGGGATCATCCATCGCCCATCACATGGATCGAGAAGATATACGCTAGCCTACTCTGGAATATCGATGCCCCGTCTCGATATTCCCACGACTAGGAACATTGAAGGATGTACTCATGGACTACCTAGGCCCCACTAGTATGATCTTCATCATAGTCCTGGAAGTCGAGTACACATCCTAATGGCTTTATCAACGTTTAACAGAGAGACAGAAAGTATACATGTTAAGATAAAGAGCAACCAGATAGCGTACTATCATGTCGAGCAAGAAAGTCCTACCTATATATGTCCCAGCATCCACTACAATATACATCCAATGTACAGTAATGGCTTCTAGGGCATACATATAACTAACAATCTCCCACTTGCACTAGGGCCATCTATAGCAGTGGTTGTAGTATCTAATACTCAACCATCCCATAAAAGTCTCTCTTTGGGAAAAAGCCTTTGTGAGTGGATCCGCCGTATTGTCCTCTGAGTCTACTCTCCTAACCTCGATCACCCTGGAGATCAACTATCTCCTTGATCAGGCAATGCTGCCTTAGAATATGTCTGGGTCACTGATGGGACCAGGGTTCCTGGGCCAAAGCCACTCTTCCATTGTCACACAATGGTAGGAATCTAGTCACCTCATGAACTAATATACACCCAAACTGCCTCTTTGGTAGTATCTTTGATAGCGATGTCGCCAGCCTTTATCGTCTTGTCTGCCACGGTATATAGCTTGGAACACTTCCAACATACCGTCCCTCCACTGAGGGTAAAGACAATGCCTGCAACTGGCATTCAGTCGTCTTTATCACCTGGAACCTTTCCAGTGATTCTCCCCAGGATCGATTGATACCATCTCACTAAACCTAGTGAGAACCCTAATATCCATTTAGATCTATCTCATAGATCCAAATCCCTGGATTTAGGAGGTATCACCTTTATCCTATTTGGAGAATTCATGTGATAAGATGAGATTGACCGTTCATAGTATAGGAAACTCTTTTCCTATCAAGAGTATGTTGTCCACGTACAATACGAGGATGAGCACCTTACTCTCTACTACCGTTTTGTATATACAAGGTTCGTCTACCATTTTGATGAAGTCAAACTCTTTGACTACCACATCAAAACAGACATTCCAACTCCGCGATGCCTGCTTTATCCTGTAAAGCAACTTGCACATGTTTCCGCTGCTCCCACTGTTTACGAAGCTCTCTTGCTGTGTACTTATAAACGTTCTTTTCTAAATCAGTATTTAGAAAAATAGTCATGACACCCAACCACCAGATATCATAGTCATGGTATGTAGCAATGTTAAGTAGGATCTGGATGGACTTAAGCATAGACACTTGGAAGAGGTTTCATCATTATCCACGCCTGGTCGATGATGAAAACCTTCAACAAGTCTAGCTTTGAAAGTCTCAACTTTTCCATCTACACCAAGTAATCTTCTCAACATATACTTGCTCCTGATGGGGATTTAACCCTTCAGATATCGCAACCAAAGTCCATACTTTGTTGGTGTACATGGATTCCATCTTAGATCGCTAAGCATCCAGCCATTCTTACAGAGTCCGTACTCTCGATGGCCTGCTCGAAACTAGTTGGGTCATCATCTCATGATGCATTCCTCGCTCCCACTGTCATCGAGAAACCGAAGTATCTCTCAGGCGGATGAGGAACCCTACCAGATCATCGGAGAGGCTGAGGTTCGTTGGGGACTATAGAATCCTTTGGTCCTGTCAATTCAGCTGCAGTTTTGTTCAGCTGGAACCTTTTTCAGTTCTACAGAACCGACCTTGCCTCGATCTTGTCCAGATTTTGCTTTTGACATAGGCCGACAATCCCAAATTTTAACTTACTTAAGAGATAGGTTCTTCCCATACCATCTCTTATATGGAGTGGTAGGCACTGATTTGATTCGAACCTAATTCAATAGGTATGCAATTTCTCAATTGCACAACCCTATAAAAAGAAACAGGTAACTCAGTAGTACTCATCATAGAGCACACCATATCTAATATGGTGCGATTGCTCCGCCCCAATACACCGTTGTGCTGTGGTGTATACAGAGGAGTAACACTGAGAGAGAATCTCATTCTCATTTAGAATAGTCCAGGAATTCTATGCACAAGTATTCTCCTCCCTGATCTTATCATAGGACATAATACTTATACCCGGTTTTTGGTTCTCTGCTTCTAACTTATATTCTGTGAATATCTCAAAACCTTCGGACTTATGTTTCAACAGGAACATATGACTGAATCTTGAGAGATCATCAGAGAATGTAATGAAGTACAATGAGTCGGTCCTGGCATGTGTAGACATGGGACCTTACATACATTATCATGTAACAGTCCCAAGAGTTTACTAACTCTTTCCCTGTTTCCAATAAACAGAGCTATGGTCATCAAATCTTTGTGACATGACTGGCAAGTTTCACAAGATGTAAATTCAAACTAATTTAAATATGTATATAAATGTAACTTCAGCTAGTCGGGTCGCATTGATATGACCTTGTCTACAATGCCTCAAGAAGGAATCGTTCATTTCTGAACTCTTCTTATTGTGTATGTTCTGTATACTAGGAACTGTAGTTTGATTTAGAACGTCAATACTTTTAGATAACGTGCCTGAACCGATCAACTTTTGAAATAGGAAATGTTCAAAACATTATCCAACAATACAAAATTTTATCATTTCTTTACTTGTAAAGAGACTGATATGATTTTGTATATCAGGTTCGGTATCTAATAACATTCGTTCAGAATCAAAGTACTGATAATATAGGGTGACAGTGACCAACAGACTTGGCCGCAACACTTGCCCCGTTTTCTGTCTCATGAAACTTATCACCCGTTCTCAGTTCTCAGCCTTTCTGTAGCCCTATGTTACAAATTACTTATCTGGGATCCTGATCCGGTATCAGATACCCAGGACGCAGAGGATATTGAGAAACAGTTCTGTGTAACGAACACACCCGAAAAAGATGCATCATATGCACTTTCTTCGTTTGGGCGGCATGGGAATCCTGGTATTCCCCTATTTCCTGCTCTGTCTTATAACAATAATAAGTTAGAGCGGGACCAACGTTCCCCAGCTCAGTATAACAGGCGGGTTCGGTCAATACATCCATATTATTATATTGATTAAGGCGTGATATGGTCGCTACCTAGAGAGAGTGAGAAGAAAACACTCTGCGTGCGCTCTTGCAAGATTAGGTTGGTTATTTATTTTATCTAATCAGGATGGCTCCCACTGTTTTTATCAAATCTTCCTTCAAACCCTAAAAGGAAAGACTAGTCGGGATTAATTACACTCTACAAGTTCACCAATCTTTCAGCCAGGCCAGTGTCGGTACTTTGAGGGAGGTTCCCCGTGCTTTCGCACGGACCTAATTACAGTAAACCTCGTTTTCCCAGAGGCGTAACCCCGTTGACACCTTTCTAGACACCTACTTGATCGGCTAATTGTAAAGTGCAAAACTCTCCCAGGAGTAACAATTACTCGCAGTGGGTATCAGGATCCAACTATCATATAGAAGGTATGCAATCTCATTGCAAATTTCAACACTTGAAATTCCCGATAATGGTTTTTACCCCTAGCAGCTATGACCCACCCACATGACCCTTGACTAAGGTCAACAAAGCCAGATGACTGTCCTAACTAATCGCATCATATGCGGTGTAGGAAGACATCACATAGCTACCGTACACTGTGTCTTGACTATGGTCAACAAACACAGCACGAATACTAAGTACTCTACTTCCTAAAATGACGGAGGGTTGCGGATGGTTTTTGAGAAAACCTTTAACTCTTTGAACTTGATCTCGTTGCGGAATCAAATGGTTTTTAAATGGAGTGTTTTTGAGGATTTTCTAGTTTTTCTAAAGGGGTCACTCCCGGTGAAGGGATCGTCGGCCCTTTCCTCATCGAATAAGGTGCAGGATATATCATATATACCGCTGTACAAAGCAGATACTATAGAAGCAATCAAAAGACAAACCGAGAGTTGTAGCATCTTCCAGTTATTGCTAAAGGAGTCACTCCCGGTGAAGGGATCTCTGTCCTTTCCTTATCGAATAAGGTGCAGGATGTTCTACAAGGAACACCGCGATGCAAAGCAAGAACTGTAGCTACCTGTTTTATTTTTGAAATTCGATTCCACAACATATTTTAGGTTTATTTTCTTTCATTAATCTCATTAATGAATGTCCCATCACTTAAATCCACTTAAACATCACAGATAAATATAACGTACGCTTATGCCATCCGCATTCGCCTCGATGTCCCGTCTGCACCGTTAGGTTAGGTAACTAACGCCAGAGCGAGGCAGGGCTAGCGCGGGTGTAAAACATAAGCAACGTCTATATAATATATCATATATACTATATACAATATCTATCTGAACAAATCACATGATCACATCACAGATAACGCAGCAGAAAATATCATATGAAATATTGGATATACTAGGACGTCCGTGTTTTTAATACGAGCAAGTATAAAACACGGATTCCACGGTCATGATGAATAGCCAATCCCACACCCCTAGACCCCTACGAGAGCGGCAAGCAACCCTACCAATTCTAGGGTTAGGAGACCAGCTCACGTGCTTCACAGTAATCCTCAGAAAGCCACCATTTCATTTCTTGCCAAAATGAATAAATAAATAAATGAATAAATAAATAAAACAAACCCTAACCATTAACCTAATTATAGTTTAAAGCTTACACACACCTAAGTTTGCATGTATCATCAAACATGATACAAACTAGTGCACAAACATATATCATATATACAATGTGCACAATCAAGTGAGAAAATCCATCTTAAGTGAACAAATACTAGTTAATGTAAAGTAATATATCAAATATATAATTATACATCAAATCATTAAATCAACACTTGATTTAATGATCCGGTCATATTGCATATAACCGACTAATATCAAGTGTATCAATGTATCGAATCAACACTTGATTCGGTAACCCGGCTATATCATATATAACCGTCCAATGATACAAATCGCGAGAATAGAATACAGTATCACATACTGGTATTATTCTCGGTCCCGCACATATCTCATATGCGCTCCTATTTCGTTTCGCTTGAGCCAGGAAACCTCTGTGTAGGACTCTAAAGACTCGTCAATACGCCGGCAGCAGGTGATGATCATATCAAACACCCACAAGCCGCAAGCGGTCTGCTAAACGTAACAGCCACCCGGGTATTGAGCGATCAGAAGATCAACGAGCAAGCCCGCTCACACTCCTGTGAATCCAACCAGTAACACTTACCATACAGTCCGGTCTGTTCGTCTGATATGTCGCATATCTCACCTAGGGGTGGTAAACGTCAGACCCCAGTAGCTCGATAAGTCATGCCGATATAAGGTCCATAACAAGTGTGAAACTACTGATAACTCTTACCAGTATATCACAGCAACCCTGGCCAGGGATTTCCAGTTATGGCCAGTCGAGCATAGCGCAACATCAACCCCCAATACCAGGAGAGACGAATCCCCTCCTATCGCTCATTGCCTCCATGTGAATCGAGACTGTACCCAAAAACCACCTGTTTGCATGACTCAGTAGAGCCGTGGTAGGGTGGAAATCAAAGCACAGTGGGAGACACACAAGACTCTATGACGATCTCGGGTCAACAGACTAAGCTGTACCAGTGTCACCAGAGAACTGCCATCTGACGTGAGGTATAATACCATCTGGGAGTTCTCGGCGAGTCCGTTCAGTGTACCCAGTCTCCACTGAGCACCCGCATACCGTCTCTGATGTCAAACACCAATGGATATGGAATCATCCATCGCCCATCACATGGATCGAGAAGATATACGCTGGCCTACTCTGGAATATCGATGCCCCGTCTCGATATTCCCACGACTACGAACATTGAAGGATGTACTCATGGACTACCTAGGCCCCACTAGTATGATCTTCATCATAGTCCTGGAAGTCGAGTACACATCCTAATGGCTTTATCAATGTGTAACAGAGAGACAGAAAGTATACATGTTAAGATAAAGAGCAACCAGATAGCGTACTATCATGTCGAGCAAGAAAGTTCTACCTATATATGTCCCAGCATCCACTACAATATACATCCAATGTACAGTAATGGCCTCTAGGGCATACATATAACTAACATGCATTTCTGTTACATAATCTTTCATTTTAATTTTTGGAACTTACTAATAATTTCCATATTTCAAATCCAAAATTTTAGACCCGACCCGGGCATGTTTTGGACTAAATTTGTATTTACCAGAAAATCCAATTTTATTTCAGCTAATATCGTTATTAAAATTTAACAGTTTAAAATATTTATAACTTACAAAATCTTTTTAAATTAAAATCTAAACCTTAATAACAACTCCTTTCTCTCTCTCTCTCTCTCCTCTGAATATATATATTTATATATATTTTATTTATTTAATTTTTCTTTCCTTATTTAATACACAACCTCTTCTTCTTACTTCATCTTCTTCTTTCTTTTTCTTGATCTTGTTTCTTGATTCCGTTGATCACCGCCGGAGCCGTGCTAGTCGCTGACGATCCGAGTGATCCAGTGAACGTACCTAACTTGCATGATCACTCTCGTGCGTTGTTTGGAACCATTCCGTGTACCGTGCGCGCGTCGTGACATTTCGCCGACGAAGGACGTTCCGTACACATCCGTTCTTGTTCCGTCTAGGCAAGTTAATCTTGCTACATGATATATAATTCATTTTATACCTATTTAAATAAATACCATACCTATAGTTTAAATCTAGTACCCCATGTTTAATTTTATAACGTTTCGATGTTCCGTTTGCATCCGTTTATATCATTTTAAATCTAGATCCTGAAAACTTATCTGGTGACATACTAGATTACATTATACTGCATCCATATCATTTAAAATATATATCGTCGTAATTTTTGTTATTATTATCTTTAATTAGTTTATAATCTGAATTTTATAATATTATAAACATGAAAATATTATAGTTTACACATGAAACGTCGTTGAAAAGCGGATACGACAAATCTGAAATTTACTGTACACCTTACCTTATACAATTCATTATAAATCATAGAAAAATCATTAGTATACGTTATTTAGTTCGTTGCGAAGCTAACTAAGAATACTATAACTTTATGAAATATTTACTTGCAAAATAAATTTTTTAAATAACGTAAAATGCAAATGATTATGTCTCTAAACTGCTGTCCAGGGAAATTCCAGCAGCAAACTTTCAACTTCAAATATTCATAGCTTTTCGTAGGGACAACCTGAGATATTTATACTTATAAAAATGAAACCTTATTGAATTATCTTATTTTTGGTATAAGACACGTCCCTTTTGGAGAACGTTTGTTATTTTTAAGCTATTTTACAAATCAGGGTGACGCTGAATTTCTGAACGGAACTTTCTTGTGCATGGTTAATCAATACCACTTTTATAGTTATTAATCGCTTTGAATATGCTATCCATACTAATATTATTATATCAATATTTATATCACATATTGCTTAGTTGTACATCCCACATTACCATTTTATTGTTTTATACCTTTTTGGACATCCGTGCGTATCTTTAACCGGTTTTAGTTATAATTGCATCCATTGAACATATTATACACGTCATTGCATCCCTAGATTACTTAAATGCTTATTAACCTGCTTTTAACATCCATATTTGTCATACTGTATTCATATAGTATTGAAACCGTCTCTAAACCACCACTGATAACTGTAATGCTAATTAATTGAATCTGCTTTATTGTTAAATTCATTGCTTAGATTATGTTGTTGATAGCCATGATTGATTACTTATAACCATGATTATGCTAGCTGTTTATGAGCACCCACATGTTATCTTTTACACCCTGACATGACTCGCTACACACATATTGATTGGCCCGACATGGTGCCGTACATTACTTGACCTGACCTGATATACCATGGCTTGACCCGTTACTTGATCTCGTGTCTAATGCTAACAAACCTGACATGTAGTCCTCACGGACCGTTCCTGTTGTCTATCCAGAAAAACCTGCTCTTACCTGATCCTGTGTTGGCATTAGTTCTTGGTCACTGAATTCCTGACTTGACATACATACCTTGGGGCTATGGGAAAATCAATGGTGAAACCAGACTTTTAACTCAACAGTTCGATACCTGTTCTGATCAGTCTTACGGGCTAGGCCAGCCCCGGAGTTGTTGGAGATAGTGCCCTCAGAGTCAATTATTGGATCACAGGCACGTGATTGCAATGATTGATGGAGGACCTATCCCGGTAGGACAGTCTTACTCAAGATGATAGTATGCTATCTGGTTTACCTTTATCATCGTGTACTGCTTTAGGTGACCTGACAGGTCGCTATTGCACGTTGATAGAGCCCCTAGGATTCTTGCTTGACTGCCAGCAGTATGAGGGCGATCATATACGTGGGATCTGGTAGTCTATAAGCACATCCTTAAAAGGTCCCTAGTCGTGGGAGTTTCGAGATAGGGAATCGATACTCCAGAGTAGACTAGTGTATACAGTCGAGACCCCGACGAGGGGCGGTGGCCGGTCTCACAAGCCATTGGTGTCTGTTGGTTCACCTAAGATGTATACAGGTGCTCATTGGGTTATGAGTACACCGGACAGGACTCGCCGGGAACATGCTAGTTGGTCTTATACCTGACGTCAGATAGCAATTCCCTGGTGACATGTGTACAGGTTAGTTCATCGACCTGAGGATCGTCCCACTGTGCTTTGATTACTACCCTACCACGGCTCAAAGGAGTCATGCAAACAGGTTTTAGTTAGGTACAGTCCCGAGCCACATGGAGGCAGTGAGCGGATCTTCAGGGGTTCGTCTCTCCCAGTATTGGGGGTGAGTTCGCGATGTGTCTAGGAGAGCCATTACACGAAGTCCTTGGCCAAGGCAGGAGATTTACTGGTAGGTATTCCAGTAGTATCTCAGGGTGTTCTGGGCTACACTCCGACACGACTTGTACCGCTTTTGGGGGTCTGACTTTTACCAACCCCCTAGGCCCGCCATGCGATGGTCATAGACGAACGGACCGGACTGTACGGATATTGTCACTGACAGGCTCAGTAGGGTGTCAGGATGAGTTCGCTCATCGACGTCCCTTTTGGTCAATACTTGGTAGCCCGTTACGTATGGCCGTATGGATATATGGCAGGGTTCGATCAGATACGTGTGGTATTGCATGGATAAGGATCAGACGGATTTTACTAGCCGGCTTTGGTTTAAGCCGGATCCTAGTGTAGTACAGTGTAGATTTTGTCTCTTTGCATTTGTATCCGGTCCGAATACAGATGCGGGTGTGTATGCACAGTATTTGGGTTTTTCCTGTAATTTATTACGGGACCAATTTTCTGGAGTTGCCAGTTTGCATTCCGTTCCGGCCAGTTTTCCTTTGTTCTTTCCCGGCCGGACTTTTCTGATGGAGGGGGTTATTTGCAAGTTTGCAAATAACACTTTGTGGAGGGGTTTCTTGCAAATGTATTGATTATGATGGCATCTTTTCTTTTCCACCATCATTTGATTCTCTTTACATCAACCTTTTGCATTAAATTGAGATTAGAGTTGATTAGAGTTTGATATGATATTGTTATCATGATGTTTGGTTGTGGTCAACCTTTATGCTCTCCTACACTCACCTCCCTTATACATGATGTTTTTCCTCCACCATTCTCACTAGATGAGAGAGGCTACACTTGAGAGAAAGAAAGGAGAGAGTTTCATTTTGAGCTTGTGGAATTTTTCTTGATCTCATTTTCTTGCTAGGAAAAATGCAAGCACCATTTTTCTTATCTTGATTCCTCCATCATCTTCAAAGGCAACAAAACCCCAAATGAGACATAGACTCTACACTACATTCTACAGCAAATCTTGGACGCGTCGGCCAGCCAACTTCGCGCCCGAGTTGCCTCGGTATTGAGGTGGGAGCCCGTAAAAGATACAGGCGATGTGGTGCCCTTCCGGCGAGGAGGCGACGACCGGAGTTTCCGCAGGAGATCGGGACGACGACGAGAAGACCGGAGGACTCGGATCATTCGGTATATCTCTAACCCGTCTTGTAGTTTGCTAGATCTAGTTTAATGGTCCGATCCGGTTGTTTAGTGCGCGGTGGTGCCGGTTTGCTAAGTTCGCAAAATTAAAGTTTATCACCGCTTCCGCATTCCGGCGTCGGATTGACGGCCGGGGCGCCGCCGTGCACTTACAGTGGTATCAGAGCCTCGCCATTAACATAGTCTAGCTTGGTTTAATGTGTTTTACGTTTCCGATCGAACAAAATCCCGAAACCGCGTTTTCAAGCACTATCAGTTTCTGTCGAATTTTTTTTGAGTCCAAAAATTTTTCAGGTTGTCTCAGAATGATTTGCAGGGAGTTCTAAGAACACTTGAAAAATTTGATGACACGATCCCTCCGTACGACCGCGGAACCGCAGCCATAACCCTCTTTGGCCGCGGTTCCGCCGCAGGAATGTGGGTTCATGTCATCGGTTTTTTGCAGTGGGCTTGTAGGCTGAAAATAGGGGTTTTGGAATAATAACATTGGGCCCAGAATTTCTGTGAGTGCTACAGTATTCCTTGGGGGCCCACTTGTTAATTTTTGATCGATCGGATATTTTAAACACATTATTTCACAGTATTTACATTATATCTGCGACCGTGAATGTCACTTGATCGGTAAATCCTATCTAACTGCTATAGCCCGGTTAGACGGATTTGCGAACGTGACTTTCACGTTGATGTTCTATGTTATGCTGTGATGTTGCGGATCGGTCGTGGGGGATAGCCTGGATGCAATGCTAGTACAGTTGTGGTTGTATTATGTACATTTGATATTGCGGGGCGAGCGTCCGACATGTGGACTGCCGTCACTGCCTGTTTGTATTATTTTTTTGGGGCACGGCCAGGTTGCGGTCGATGTACCTGGTGTATGTATATTTTACTTTCTGTACTGGGATTACCCCGCGGAGGGGTGCACGGATAGCCGGGTTCTAGAAGGCAACAAGCCCGCATCTCATGGCATTGAGACGGAGGGGGCTTCACTCTGGGATTGGCGGGCTATTCGCCGCACTCGTAGGGGGTACAGGTTGACCCAGGAGGGGTGCCCAAGTTACCGGATTCCGTGAAGTGCTGGGTGGTCCATTCACGTCGATGAAGGGGGCTGCCTCGCTTCAGGTTTTGGCGGGTGACTTGCCGCGCCCGTAGGGGTCTAGGATTTCATTGCACAGGCTATCCACACGACCAGGGGAACGTCGGGTTTCAGTAGTGGCTCTGTGAAACCCGGGGATCCCAGATATCTGTATTGTTCTGTGATGCTGTACATTTCTGTGATGTTGCATTTCTTATCACGCCTTGAGCGAATATAGTATATTGGTATATATATTAGTAGATGTTGTATATGTTTTGCATCCGCGCTAGTCCAGTCCCCGCTCTGTCGTTAGTTAAGTAACCTAACAGGTGATGACGGGACCCGGTGGCGAATGCGGATGGCATATACGTACGTCATTATTTTCGTTCTTTTGTGGTGTGATCAATTGATGGGACTGCGTTGATTCGGATCAATGCAAGTTAAAAACAAACCTATTCTGATGTTGTTGGAACATTTTTCAAAAAGCTGTTATTGCAAGGACGTTCTCTTTTGTTTTGCATCGTGATATTCAGTTGGAATATCCTGCTCCTCAGTCGACGAGGCAAGGGCCGAGATCCCTTCACCGGGAATGACCCCTTGGACAAAAAGTTTGCGTCAGGGCAATAACTTCACTATAACCGATTACTTTTGCTTTGCATCGTTGTATTCAGTTGGAATATCCTGCACCTCATTCTACGAGGAAAGAGCCGAGATCCCTTCACCGGGAGTGACCTCTTTAGCAATGGTTTTCGTCACTATATTTTTAAAAGCTATCCGTTCCTTCAACGATATCAAGTTCATTACGTTAAAGGTTTTCGCCAGAAACCATTCGTAGCCCTCCGTCGTTTCATGTGGGCAGTCAATAGTATTCAAGCTGTGTTTGTTGGCCAAAATCAAGGCACAGTGTTTGGTAGCTGTTGGTTATTCATATGCAGCATAGATAGATGCGTTGGTTTGGAACAGTCGTACTGCCTTGTTGGCCAAAGTCAAGGGTAGGTACGGGTGGATTCAAATCAACCTGGAGAATGACGGGTAGAACTTGACATGTGACTTATGATTTGTTGGCCAAAGTCAAGGTCATAAGAGCATGGGGGTAAAAATCCACATCGGGAGTTTCAAAAGTACTGAAACTTACCAGATATGCGCATACCTTCTGGAGTGTGACACCGTGAGCGGATTCCGTCACGTTATCATGCAATGATAGTTGGATCCCGATTCCCACTGATGAGTTGGTTTACTCCTCGGGTGACCCCGACTAATTCTTCTTTCAGGTTTGGAGGAGAATTTGAGGTACAGTGGAAGGTTTCCTGATTAGATAAAGTGACAACCATTCTGATCTAGGTTTGAGTGCACGCTGAGTGTTTCTTTTCTCTCTCTCTTCGGCAGCGACCTTTGACCCGACCCTAAGACAATTACTCAGTGACCAAGTTGACCGAACCTTCTTAACACTGGCTTTTGTATTGTCAGAGTTGTAGACCTCATTGCCACTCCTACTTTTACCCTTTTCTCCAGGACACCCCGTATCACTACGAACGTCCACTTCCATTGGACAAAACCATCGTATGGTTATATACGAACTCGAAGGAATTCGAGGATGGTTTCCGGTTCTGGAGAAAATGAATAGGACTATTCAGTTGTCTTTTCTTTTCACCTTCTCTCAGGTTGCGAGTACTCCTTGGTTTAGGAGTAGTACACCTATTACGCAAATTGGATAGTCTTCTTCCAAACCATAGGCTGGTGCCGACCGGTAGGGAATGAAGAAAACCAATTAGCCTAAACGGTGTACAGAAGGTATTAAGTTCAGACAAGGCAAGGGATTAGTAAGAGGGCAAAGTAAATTGCGACTGCTATTCACGACCAAACCAAGTATTTCTTCGCCAATCCTAAATCACCCTTGTATTTCTCCAGGACACTCCGTATCACTACGAAGATCCCAAGTTTATTGGATAATCCATCGTATGGTTATATACGAACTCGAAAGGAACTTGTTCCAGTTCGGGGATGGATCCTGGTTCAGGAGAAATAGGAATAAAGTACATTCATGTGTCTTTTATCTTCACCTTCTCTCGCGTTGCGAGTGCTCCTAGGATTAGGACAGTACACCCATTATGCTTATTGGATAGTCTTCTTCCAAACCATAGGCTGGTGCCGAACTGTAGGGAAGAAAGAAAACCATTTGGCCTAAAGGGGTGTGCAGAAGGTAATGACTAAAGACATATAAAGGGATTTGGAGAGGTGGCAAAGAATTATACGGTTACAGTTGTGAATCTGGATAATGGAAGAGGCATTACTAGGAATACCAGGATACCCCATCGAAACATTTCAATGTTTCAGTTTCACTGTGTACTGTTAAAAGAAAACTGATTTCCCGATTAGATACTTACTCCAGGGTATGTATTACCAAGTATGAGTCTCACATCTGTATGGTTTTACAGATGATGAGTGGGAGTAAGTTATTGGGAATTGGGTGATTATCCTCATTATATCGGGATTCGTTGTAATCGGTAATATTTGAGGAAATCACCTGGGCTGTTTGCCGGTCGGCAAATATATGGTTTTGAATATCCGTTGTTATGCACCAATTTCAAATTGATATATCTGTACTTCTATTTTTATAGAGTGAGATATACCTTTTTGAGATTATGTTTATGACATTTACCTATACCAGTGGATGGTTAGGTAAGGAGCATTGAACAGCGGTGTAATTCTTCTTAACCATAAGTACAGTTTTCAACCTACGACACACAGTGAAAGAGTTGTTAGACTCAGCGGACTTATACAGAGTATTGTATGTTGTCCAGTGTCCATTAGGACAGAGGGGTTGGTCCTCATACTATATTCTGTTTACTTTTAACTTCTCTAGTTCTTAGACATGTGTTTCGTAGAAACACAGGGTCTAAGTTTTGAGGAGTTATAGGTATAAAGATAATGTAGAGAACCAGATATTGCAAGTATCGGGATTCTTCAAGGTGATCGAAGATGTAGATATTTGTGCATGGTATTCAGATGATAGTAATGGTTAAGAGAACTTGCTTCTCTTTCAGGTTACTCATAATTGGAATCATTCCTAAGTTGAGTAACGCTGATCGGCCTCTTTCCATTTAGTTGACATGCACTGGAGACAGCTGCATGATTTGAATCTGGTTCAATTAAATCAGTGCCTCTGGTTCTATATTGGATATAGAACAGTTCATATCTTAACGATGTTAAGGTACGGGGAGTTGTCCGGCTTATGCTTAAAACCAGACTCTGGATAACTCAAGGCACGTTTCTGTAATGGCTGTTTGTGGGTTGACCCAGGCTATGGCGAGGGTTGATTTTCTACCATCTGGCAGATCAATAGAAATATTGTTCTAAACTCGCCACAGTTTTATTAAAAATGGATTTTTTCAAAAACAGTAGTGGGAGTATGGTAGAACTGGAAGTGATTCCAGAACCGCAAACGATTACTGAAGATTTGATAAGGAACCTAAAGATTCAATCTGGTTTGACATTCCATTGGCCACTCCGCAGATACGGTGGGTAACTTCAGGCACCCGAGAGGTACTCCGGTAGCCTCAAGGACGGTGACAGGGAAGTTCTTGTTTACCCACACTTGCCATTGCTGTTGTTCCAGGCTGTGAGACCCGGTAGGAGGATGACTATAGCGTCGTTCTGAACTAGCTTCAGAAGTGTACGTGTATATGACTCTGCCAGAGGGTTGTCGTAGTCAGTGGGAGCAGCGGAAGCATTGGTGGACAGGTAGCTTATGTCTATTTATAGACTAAAGCAGATATAGCGGAGATAGATCATCTATTTCTGATGTGACAGTCATAGGTTTGACGTCATCAGAATAGGGGATGGATCTGTTGAGAAGGTAGTAGGGTGTGATATCCGGGTTTTGGATGACATACACAAAGTAGGAAGTAATATTCCTATACTACGATCGGTTATACTTTGGTCGTCACACAGTGGTTTCTCCACATGGGACTTGGACATTATATCAGACATACTGGTTACTAGATCTATGGTTTTAGATCTAGATTTGGGTGGTTTCCCAATCAGGGTATTTTGACAGCATTCTAAGAGTATTTAGAATGGACGACTCCTGGCACGGTAGTGTACCTGCAGGTGATGGAGTCACCCTCTCTAAAGGTGTCGTATAGACTAAAGTAGAGAGGGATATGCATGATTGGCAGATCACTTGCTTAGGCAATTGAGTCAATCATGAGATGTCAAGTACCACACCAGATGTTGTTCTTGCACTAGATGCAATAAGTTGATATTGATCCAATCCTGGAGAAGCAATCGGAAGCAGTTTTAGAACATAAGTGAATGTTCTAGGGATATGATAACGACAGCCTCATTCAGGAGACAGTTATCATTCCAGGCTTCCAAGGTGACCTGGACGACAGGGAGGTTGTCAGAGTTATAGTTTTTCCCTCTGACGAGGGGCAGTATTTTGGACAGGTGATCCAGGGAGATACTGAGGGAGGCATGGCGCAGGATACTGATTAAGTTCAGTTGACGATACAGTCTAAGAAGTTTGGATTTGGAGTTCATTTATGAGCTAGGTCCCATCAGACATCCAGACACATTCTAAGACAGGTATTGCTCATTTCGGGAGATGGGTTTCTCCGCAAACTTGAGATATAGAGAGACATAGAAAGAAACATCAATGCGGATCCACTCACTGAGGCTATTCCTCGAACGCAATAGTTTCGCAAACGAGTTTTGTGAGACTGACAAGTAGAGGAGTTGGGTGTTCGGTATCACACGGGCTGTGAGTATGCGACATCGCAATAATTAGCCTTGAGTGCAAGTGGGAGATTGTTGGAGATAGTGCCCTCAGAGTCAATTATTGGATCACAGGCACGTAATTGCAATGATTGATGGAGGACCTATCCCGGTAGGACAGTCTTACTCAAGATGATAGTATGCTATCTGGTTTACCTTTATCATCGTGTACTGCTTTAGGTGACCTGACAGGTCGCTATTGCATGTTGATAGAGCCCCTAGGATTCTTGCTTGACTGCCAGCAGTATTAGGGCGATCATATACGTGGGAGCTGGTAGTCTATAAGCACATCCTTAAAAGGTCCCTAGTCGTGGGAGTTTCAAGATAGGGCATCGATACTCCAGAGTAGACTAGTGTATACAGTCGAGACCCCGACGAGGGGCGGTGGCCGGTCTCACAAGCCATTGGTGTCTGTTGGTTCACCTAAGATGTATACAGGTGCTCATTGGGTTATGAGTACACCGGACAGGACTCGCCGGGAACATGCTAGTTGGTCTTATACCTGACGTCAGATAGCAGTTCCCTGGTGACATGTGTACAGGTTAGTTCATCGACTTGAGGATCGTCATTTGTCTCGTGTGAGTTCCCACTGTGCTTTGATTACTACCCTACCACGGCTCAAAGGAGTCGTGCAAACAGGTTTTAGTTGGGTACAGTCCCGAGCCACATGGAGGCAGTGAGCGGATCTTCATGGGTTCGTCTCTCCCGGTATTGGGGGTGAGTTCGCGCTGTGTCTAGGAGAGCCATTACACGAAGTCCTTGGCCAAGGCAGGAGATTTACTGGTAGGTGTTCCAGTAGTATCTCAGGGTGTTCTGGGCTACACTCCGACACCACTTGTACCGCTTTTGGGTGTCTGACTTTTACCAACCCCCTAGGCCCGCCATACGATGCTCATAGACGAACGGACCGGACTGTATGGATATTGTCACTGACAGGCTCAGTAGGGTGTCAGGATGAGTTCGCTCATCGACGTCCTTTTTAGTCAATAGCTGGTGGCCCGTCACGTATTGTCTTATACCTCTGACGTGCTGGTGGTTAAATCCACAGCCATAGTATTGACGAGTCTTTAGAGTCCACCACACTTACAGTTACTCAAGTTTCGGGCGAAAAGCTGTAGAGGCCGTATGGAGATATGGCAGGGTCCGATCAGATACGTGCGGTATTGCACGGATCAGGATCGGACGGTTTGTACTTGTGGCCGTATGGATATATGGCAGGGTTCGATCAGATACGTGCGGTATTACACGGATAAGGATCGGACGGATTTTACTAGCCGGCTTTGGTTTAAGCCGGATCCTAGTGTAGTACAGTGTAGATTTTGTCTCTTTGCATTTGTATCCGGTCCGAATACAGATGCGGGTGTGTATGCACAGTATTGGGGTTTTTCCTGTAATTTATTACGGGACCAGTTTTCTGGAGTTGCCAGTTTGCATTCCGTTCCGGCCGGTTTTCCTTTGTTCTTTCCCGGCCGGACTTTTCTGATGGAGGTGTTATTTGCAAGTTTTGCAAATAACACTTTGTGGAGGGGTTTCTTGCAAATGTATTGATTATGATGGCATATTTTCTTTTCCACCATCATTTGATTCTCTTTACATCAACCTTTTGCATTAAATTGAGATTACAGTTGATTAGAGTTTGATATGATATTGTTATCATGATGTTTGGTTGTGGTCACCCTTTGTGCTCTCCTACACTCACCTCCCTTATACATGATGTTTTTCCTCCACCATTCTCACTAGATGAGAGAGGCTACACTTGAGAGAAAGAAAGGAGAGAGTTTCATTTTGAGCTTGTGGGATTTTTCTTGATCTCATTTTCATGCTAGGAAAAATGCAAGCACCATTTTTCTTATCTTGATTCCTCCATCATCTTCAAAGGCAACAAAACCCCAAATGAGACATAGACTCTATACTACATTCTACAGCAAATCTTGGACGCGTCGGCCAGCCAACTTCGCGACCGAGTTGCCTCGGTATTGAGGTGGGAGCCCGTAAAAGATACAGGCGATGTGGTGCCCTTCCGGCGAGGAGGCGACGACCGGAGTTTCCGCAGGAGATCGGGACGACGACGAGAAGACCGGAGGACTCGGATCATTCGGTATATCTCTAACCCATCTTGTAGTTTGCTAGATCTAGTTTAATGGTCCGATCCGGTTTTTTAATGCGCGGTGGTGCCGGTTTGCTAGGTTCGCAAAATTAAAGTTTATCACCGCTTCCGCATTCCGGCGTCGGATTGACGGCCGGGGCACCGCCGTGCACTTACAGGAGTGATGATGCTGACATCACTCTTCTGTACCTGCTACCTTTTACAACCTAGCGGCACGTCTCGGTTTCAGCCCGAGATTCTGTAGACCGTGGTCCCGGGCATGCACGGGATACTATTGAGTTACATCGATGATTCATCAATTTGATTTCAAAGACTTGAGAGTAGATAACCCAATAGAACAGTTTAGTTTACTCACTGCACACTACCCTTCACTGCCCTAATTTACATTACTGTTACACCTGCTTTTCATTCATGATTATATTTGCATTGCCCGTTATCCAGTTTATATTTTATTGCTTGATGACATGACGCGCTGACGTCTGGGTTTTGCATGGCCCAGATTCTTCTACCTTATTGCAGACTGATCAGGAGTATTGCTGCTGTTAGACGAGCGGTGAAGTTCCTGTCGGTATGTAGTTTCACTTCCAGGTGTTTCATTTATTATATCTTTTGGCTTCCGCATCTTGTTATTTCTTGACTCTTTTACTCTGGCTTATGGACATGTACTAGATAGTTAGTTCACTTTCCTGTTCTTGATATCTCTACAGCCGTAATATGACTGTGGAAGGATTTTTCCTATCCACGGGTAGCATGGTTGGCTATGTCACGTGCTCATCTTAGCGTACTCTGGGAAGGGGGCGTGACATGGTTCTTTTGGTATCAGAGACACGGGATATAGGTTAATCGGGTTTGATTCTTTTGTAGTTGGGTATTGGACCCAATACACGAATCAGAATACTCGTGATTAGGAACATGTCCTGCCACCTTGATTATCGTGATTGTTGAATCCTATCCTTCTCTTGATCCTTTGTTTGGGCGATATGCAAACCACTTTGCATTTCGACTGGAAATCCTTTTGGTTCTTTATTGTTTCTCCCCGTTTCTTGATTCTGATACTAGGATTTAGGCGACTTGGGTGGAGTTATGTAATTGTGCCCATGAACTGCAGCATGGTTACAATGCGGTACTCTATTTAAGTAACTTGGAGTCCTGGTCTTGATTCACTTCCGTATTCCATGATCGTTATATTACCTTGCTTCTCTCGGTTTCATTGCTTACCAGTTATTGTTCCATCGCCAGCTTGAATCATGTTTACCGTGGTTAACCCTCTTCAGTATCTTGACTTCAGATGAAGTCATCTTGGTATCTTACTCGTTCTTGTTTTTTTCCCCGTGTTAGGATTATTCAATCTTGGTGCATTTCCTTGTTTGTTGTTGTCTTGGGAATGGGATTTCGCGGCACTTTTCACGCTCATATTGTAAATAAGGGAAAGTGATTCTCCAGATTCCCGGACATTCGGAGGTTGTTTTGCTGGAGGAAGCAGTTCTGTCGGGTCAGTCAAGTTTAGGGCTAGGCCGACAAACAATGTTCTTTCGACGATGGAAGTGGGTAAGGAAGAAGCGCTGGCAATATTCGAGAGTTTCATGGACGTGTTTGAAGACATATCAGGTTTACCACCGAGGCGAGACATAGAGTTCGCACTTGAACTTATTCCTGGTGCAGCGCCAATCTCAAAGGGCATGTTACCCGATGACACCAGTGGAGTTGAAAGAAGTCAGGAAATAGGTTGCTGAATTATTCGAGAAGGGTTGGTTTCGCCGCAGCAACTTAACTGGGGAAGCTCCAGTTCTTCTAGTAAAGAAGAAAGAAGACATAGGGAAGGCGTGCGTTGATTATCGAGAATTAAGCCGAATGATTATTATGAACTAGTACCCGATCCCTCGCATTGGCGAAGTGTTTGAGCAGCTTACTGGCGCAAGGGTATTCTCAAAGCTGGATTTGCGGTTTGGACATCATCAGGTCCGAGTTAAATCAGAACATATTTGCAAGACTGCGTTCCGAACTCTGTATGGACATTACGAGTATTAGTGAGGCCTTCGGAGTAATGAATACACCGGCAATATTTATGGACTTGATGAACGGAATCTTTTCACCATTCTTGGACCAGTTTTAGTAATGGTCATGGAAGATATTCTGGTCTACTCAAGGAGCATTGAAGAGCATGCGGAACACTTGAAGATCGCACTGCAGACTTGGAGGCAAGAAAGATTATATGCAGAGATGAGCATGTGCAAGTTTTGGCTTAAAGAAGTAAAGTTTTGGGACATATCGTAGATGGAGATGGAATCGCCGTTTACCCAGGGAAGATTGCCGCAGTTCAAGACCGGCCGATTCCGAAGAACGTTGCAAAGATCAGAAGTTTCTTGGACTTGAAGGATACTATAGAAGGTTCATGAAGAAAATTTTGCTCGTTTGGTTGAGCCTCTGACCAAGCTTACGCCCAAGAAAGTACCATTTGTGTGGATGAATAAGTGTGCGTCAGCCTTTGAGGCGTTGGAGCAAGAGTGATAACCGCTCTTCTTTAAACTGTGCCAGACAGTTCCGGAGGATTGGTGTTTCGCAGCAACGCATCTGGCAAAGGATTGAGATGTGTATTGATACGGCATGAGAAGGTTGTAACTTACGTGTTGAGACAGTTGAAGACCCATGAAAAGAATTACTCAACTCATGACTTGGAGCTTGCGGCTGGGATTTTCGCTTTGGAGATTTGGAGACACTACCTATTGGGCGAAAGGGGTCGAAATATTCACCGATCATAAAAGCCTAAAGTACGTGTTCGCTCAGAAGGAGCTAGTTGTGAGACAGCGAAGATGGTTGAAGCTGACGGCTGACTACGATTTCGATCTTAAGTACTATCCGGGAAAAGTTAGCGTTGTACCGGATGCTCAGTCGGATACCGGCAATTCAGATGTTGACTACGCAGAAGGAACTCGTTGAAGACTTTCGAAGATTTGATTTGAAGGTTGTGCTACCGCATCTTACGGGACAGTTGATGCAGCTACAAGTACGTTCGTCGTTGATCGAGAATATTAAAGCAGCGCAACCACAGGACCCTAGATCGCAAAAGTTTCGAGAACAGGTTGAAGCCGGAATACGAACAGATGTACTAATACATGAAGATGGCTCGTTGAGGTATGGTAGCCGTTTGTGTATGCCAAAAGGAGATATTCGCGAAGAGCTTATGAAGGAGGCACACCGAGACTTACGTCAGCATTTCTGGTGGGAAGGATTGAAACGGGAGAATGCTCGCTTTGTGGCAAAGTGCTTGGTGTGTCAGCAAGTTAAGGCTGAACATCGAAGGGTTACTGGTTTATTGCAACCACTTCCGATTCCTCAGTAGAAGTGGGAACATTTAACCATGGATTTTCGTGACGACTCTACCAAGGAGTCCGAAATGCAACAGTGTAGTTGGGTGATCGTTGACGGTTTGACTAAGGAAGCTCATTCATCTCTTTCGAGTTGGTTAATCAACAGAAGTTTTGGAAGAACTGTACGAGCGGGGGGATTGTAGGATTGCATGGAATGTCGGTGAGCATCGTGTCTGATCGTGACACTCGTTTCTTAGCACACTTTTGGAGGAGCTTACAGGGAAGTTTGGGGACTCGATTGAAATGTAGCACAGCTTATCGCCCTCTAACAAATGGCCAGTCGGAGAAAGCAATCCACATTCTCGAAGACATGTTGAAATCTTGCATGTTAGACTTCAAGGGTTCATGGGAGGATCATCTACACTTGGTGGAGTTTCTTACAACAACAGTTTCCAGGCGACTTTTGGGATGGCTCCATTCGAAGCTTTATGTGGTCGCAAGTGTCGTTCACCTATTTGTTGGGGCGATGTCGGGGAACGAAGATTTTTGGGACCAGATTTGGTTGTGCAGACAGTTGAGAAGGTTTATACTATCCGGAATCATATGAAAGCAGCATAAGACCGACAAAAGAGTTGGGCATTTACAGTGAGAAGACCTCTAGAGTTCGCCGTTGGTGATTTGGTATTATTGAAGGTATCACCAACTGGAGGGGTGATTCATTTCGGAAGACGAGGAAAGATTAGTCCTCGATTCGTTGGACCTTCTGAGATCTTGGAACGTGTTGGAGAAGTGGCAGATCGTTTGGTGTTACCGCAATCCTTGGGGAATGTTTATGACGTGTCTCATGTATCTCAACTCCGTAAGTATGTTCGAGATGAAGCACACGTGCTGGGTCATTCAGAGCTGACTGTACGAGAAGATTTAACCTTTGAGGAACGACCGATGTTGATTGTGGATCGAAGGGAAAATGTTCTTAAGAACAAGGTCATCCCTCTCATACTTGTTTCTTGGGGTGATCGCTCATAAGAAGAATCAACTTGGGAACGTGAAGATGAAATTCGACGGAGGTTTCCATACTTATTCTTATAGTTTCTTGGTTGTTATCTTCTATTGTCTTGGAAATTTCGAGGACGAAATTGTTTTGTAGTTGGGTATAATGTAACACCCTAGTTCATTTATACCAATTCCAGTTCTCGTATTTTCTTTATTCGTGATATTTCTTGATTTAGCGTATCTTGGGTGCGAATGGTATTTTACACTTTATATTGCATTCGACCCGACCCGCTTGCTTGAACCTATTTGACTCTTATTTTATAAATTATCTTGACTTGTTGCATGGACTAGTACATCTCATGATTTAGTATATACTGATATTTTGTCTAGTATCGCATCTTTTGCATATAATAATTTAAATCACGAAAAATAATTTAAAATTGCATTTCATAGCCTGCTTGATACCCCTAACCCTGTGTTAGCGCCCTTGCAGCATGTTCTCGTCCCGTTCAGTGAAACGGACGTGTTTGGATGGCTACGCGCACGTACGTGCGTCCGTTCTTGGGGGTATGCATTTCTGTTACATAATCTTTCATTTTAATTTTTGGAACTTACTAATAATTTCTATATTTCAAATCCAAAATTTTAGACCCGACCCGGGCATGTTTTGGACTAAATTTGTATTTACCAGAAAATCCAATTTTATTTCAGCTAATATCGTTAATAAAATTTAACAGTTTAAAATATTTATAACTTACAAAATCTTTTTAAATTAAAATCTAAACCTTAATAACAACTCCTTTCTCTCTCTCTCTCTTTCTCTCCTCTGAATATATATATTTATATATATTTTATTTATTTAATTTTTCTTTCCTTATTTAATACACAACCTCTTCTTCTTACTTCTTCTTCTTCTTTCTTCTTTCTTTTTCTTGATCTTGTTTCTTGATTCCGGTGATCACCGCCGGAGCCGTGCTCATCGCTGACGATCTGAGTGATCCAGTGAACGTACCTGACTTGTGTGATCACCCTCGTGCGTTGTTTGGAACCGTTCCGTGTACCGTGCGCGCGTCGCGACATTTCGCCGACGAAGGACGTTCCGTACACATCCGTTCTTGTTCCGTCTAGGCAAGTTAATCTTGCTACATGCTATATAATTCATTTTATACCTATTTAAATAAATACCATACCTATAGTTTAAATCTAGTACCCCATGTTTAATTTTATAACATTTCGATGTTCTGTTTGCATCCGTTTATATCATTTTAAATCTAAATCATAAAAACTTATCTTGTGACATACTAGATTACAATATACTGCATCCATATCATTTAAAATATATATATCGTCTTAATATTTCTTATTATTATCTTTAATTAGTTTATAATCTGAATTTTATAATATTATACACTTGAAAATATTATAGTTTACACATGAAACGCCGTTGAAAAGTGGATACGACAAATCTGAAATTTACTGTACACATTACCTTATAAAATTCATTATAAATCATAGAAAAATCATTAGTATACGTTCTTTAGTTCGTTGCGAAGCTAACTCAGAATACTATAACTTTATGAAATATTTAATTGCAAAACAAATTGTTTAAATAACGTAAAATGCAAATGATTATATCTCTAAACTGCTGTCCAGGGAAATTCCAGCAGCAAACTTTTAACTTCAAATGTTCATAACTTTTCGTAGGGACAACCTGAGATACTTATACTTATAAAAATGAAAACATTATTGAATTATCTTTGTTTTGGTATAAGACACGTCCTTTTTGTAGAACGTTTGTTATTTTTAAGCTATTTTACAAATCAAAGTGACGCTCAATTTCTGAACGGAACTTTCTTGTGCATGGTTAATCAATACTACTTTTATAGTTATTAATCGCTTTGAATATGCTATCCATACTAATATTATTATATCAATATTTATATCACATATTGCTTAGTTGTACATCCCATATTACCATTTTATAGTTTTATAACTTTTCGGACATCCGTGCGCATTTTTAACCGGTTTTAGTTATAATTGCATCCATTGAACATATTATACACGTCATTGCATCCCTAGATTACTTAAATGCTTATTAACCTGATTTTAACATCCATATTTTTCATACTGTATTCATATAGTGTTGAAACCGTCTCTGAACCACCACTGATAACTGTACTGCTAATTAATTGAATCTGCTTTATTATTAAATTCATTACTTAGATTATGTTGTTGATAGCCATGCTTGATTACTTATAACCTTGATTATACTAGCTGTTTATGAGCACCCACATGTTATCTTTTAAACCCTGACATGACTCACTACACATATATTGATTGGCCCGACATGGTACCGAACACTACTTGACTTGACTTGATGTACCATGGCTTGACCCGTTACTTGATCTCGTGTCTAATGCCAACAAACCTGACATGTAGTACTCACGGACCGTTCCTGTTGTCTATCGAGACAAACCTACTCTTACCTGATCCTGTGTTGGCATTAGTTCTTGGTCACTGAATACCTGACTTGACATACATAGCTTGGGGGTATGGGAAAATCAATGGTGAAACCTGACTTGTAACTCAACAGTTCGATACCTGTTCTGATCAGTCTTACGGGCTAGGCCAGCCCCGGAGTGATGATGCTGACATCACTCGTCTGTACCTGCTACCTTTTACTGCTTAGCGGCACGTCTCGGTTTCAGCCAGAGAGTCTGTAGACCGTGGTCCCGGGCATGCACGGGATACTATTGAGTTACATCGATGAATCATCAAATTGATTTCAAAGACTTAAGAGTAGATAACCCAATAGAACAGTTTAGTTTACTCACTGCACACTACCCTTCACTGCCCTGATTTACATTACTGTTACACCTGCTTTTCATTCATGATTATATTTGCATTGCCTGTTACCCTGTTTATATTTTATTGCTTGATGACATGATGCGCTGACGTCTGGGTTTTGCATGACCCAGATTCTTCTACTTTGTTGCAGACTGATCAGGAGTATTGCCGATGTTAGACGAGCGGTGAAGTTCCTGTCGGTATGTAGTTTCACTTCCAGGTGTTTCACTTATTGTATCTTTTAGCTTCCTCATCTTGTTATTTCTTGACTCTTTTACTCTGGCTTATGGACATGTACTAGATAGTTAGTTTACTTTCCTGTTCTTGATATCTCTACAGCCGTAATGTGACTGTGGAAGGATTTTTCCTATCCACGGGTAGCATGGTTGGCTATGTCACATGCTCATCTTAGCGTACTCTGGGAAGCGGGGCGTGACACATTCAGTCGTCCTTATCACCCTGGAACCTTTCCAGTGATTCTCCCCAGGATCGATTGATACCATCTCACTACAACTAGTGAGTATCGTAACATCCAATTAGATCTATCTCATAGATCCAAAACCCAGGATTTAGTGGGTATCACTTTGATCCTATATGGAGAATCCTTGTGATAAGCAGAGATTGACCGAGCGCAGCATAGGAAACTCCTTCCCTATCAAGAGTATGTCATCCACGTACTCTACGAGGATCACCACCATACTCTCTACTACCTTTTTGTATATACAAGGTTCATCTACCATTTTGATGAAGTCAAACTCTTTGACTACCGCATCAAAACAGACGTTTCAACTCCGCGATACCTGTTTTATCGCATAAAACAACTTGCACACGTTTCTGTTGCTCCCACTGTTTATGACGCCCTCTGGCTGTGTACTTATAGACGCTCTCTTCCAAAGCAACATTTAGAAAAGCAGTCATGACACCCAACCGCCAGATATCATAGTCATGGTATGTATCCATGGCAAGTAGGATCTGGATGGACTTAAGCATAGTTTTGAAAGTCTCAACTTTTCCATGTACACTAAGTAATCTTCTCAAGATATACTTGCTCCCGATGGGGATTTAACCCTTCAGATAAAGCAACCAAAGTCCATACTTTATTGGTGTATAAGGATTCCATCTCAGATCGCTAAGCATCCAGCCATTCTTACAGAGTCCCACTCCTGATGGTCTGCTCGAAATAAGTTGGGTCATCATCTCATGATGCAATCCTCGCTCCCACTATCATAGAGAAACCGAAGTATCTCTCAGGTGGATGAGGAACCCTACTAGATCGGCGGAGAGGCTGAGGTTCGTTGGAAACTATTGAATCCTACGGTTCTACCAAATCATCAGTTGCAGTTTGTATAGCTGGAACTGTTTCCAGTTCTACCTCATGACCACTAATTTCTTCACAAGAAATCCCCTTTCACAAAGGTGGCATGTTGAGAAACAAAACATCTTTTGTTTCTCGGTTAGGTAGAAGATATTCCCTTGCTAATGCTTGGGATATCCAACAAACTTCTACAAAACTGACTTTTGCCTCGAGCTTGTCCGGATTATGCTTTTAGACATAGGCCGGACAACCCGAAATCTTAACATACTTAAGATATGGGCTCTTCCCATTCCATATCACATATGAAGCGGTAGGCAACTGATTTGATTGGAACCCTATTCAATAGGTATGCAGCTTCTCAAGTGCATAACTCCCAAAAGGAAATAGGCAACTCAGTAGTACTCATCATAGAGCACACCATATCTAATAGGGTATGATTGCTCCGCCCCGATACACTGACGTGTTGTGGTGTATTCGGAGGAGTAATGCAGAGAGAGAATCTCATTCTCCTTTAGAATAGTCCAGGAATCCCGTGCTCAAGTATTCCCATCCTTGATCTCATCAAAGGACATAATACTTATACCCTTTTTTGCTCTCTACTTCTAACTCATATTCATTGAATTTCTCAAAAGGTTCAGACTTTTGTTTCAACAGGAACACATGTACGAATCTTGAGAGACCATCAGTGAATATAATGAAGTACAAAGAACCGGTCCTGGCATGTGTAGACAGGGGACCTACATACATCATCATGTATCAATCCCAAGAGTTCACTAACTCTTTCTCTGTTTCCAATAAACAGAGCTATGGTCATCTTATCTCTGTGACATGCCCGGCAAGTTTCACAAGATGTAAATTCAAACTTATTTAAATATGCATCTAAATGTGACTTCAGCTAGTCGAGTCATATTGATATGACCTAGTCTACAATACATCAAGAAGGATTCGTTCATTTCTGAACTCTTCCTCTTGTGTGTGTTCTGTATGTTAAGAACTGTGGTTTGATTTAGAACGTCTATGCTTTTAGATAACGTGCCTGAACCGATCAACTCTTGATATAGGAAATGTTCAAAACATTATCCAACAATACAAAATTATATCCTTCTTTACTAATAAAGAGACTGATATGATGTTGTATATCAGGTTCGGTATCTAATAACATTCGTTCCGAATCAATGTATTCTGGTAATATAGGGTGATAACTGCCAACAGACTTGGCTGCAACACTTGCACCGTTTCCAACTCTTGAAACTTATCACCCGTTCTCAGATCTCTACCTCTCTGTAGCCCATGTAACAAATTACATTTGCGGGATCCTGATCCGGTATCTCATACCCAGGACGTAAAGGATACTGAGAAACAGTTCTCAGTAATGAACATACCCGAAGATGATGCATCAACATGCACTTTCTTCGTTTGGGTGGCACGGGATTTCTGGTAATCCCCTATTTCCTGCTCTGTCTTATAACAATTATAAGTTGGAGCGGGACCAACGTTCCCTAGCGCAGTATAACAAGCGGGTTCGGTCAATACATCCGTATTATTATCTTGATTAAGGCATGATATGGTCGCTACCTGGAGAGAGAGAAGAAAACACTCAGCGTATGCTCTTGCAAGGTTAGATTGGTTATAAATATATCTAATCAGGATGTCTCCCATTGTTTTAGTCAAATCTTCCTTCAAACCCTAAAAGGAAAGACTAGCCGGGATTAATTACACCCTACAAGTTCGCCAATCTTTCAGCCAGGCTAGTGCCGGTGCTTTGAGGGAGGTTCCCCATTCTTTCGTACGGACCTAATTAAAATAAACCTCGTTTTCCCAGGGGCATAACCCCGTTAACACCTTTCCAGACACCTACTCGATCGGCTAATTGTAATGTGTAAAACTCTCCCAGGAGTAACTCTTACTCGCAGCGGGTATCGGGATCCAACTATCTCATAGAAGGTATGCAATCTCATTGCAAATTTCAACACTTGAAATTCCCAATAATATTTTATCCCTAGCGTCCTATGTCCTTGACGGAGGCCAAACTACCCATAGTCCGCTAGTCAAGTTCAACCTGTCATTTCCTAAGTGAATTAAACTCATCCGCACGACCCTTGCTGGAAGCCAAACTACGTCGTACGAATACCTTAATCCAATCGCATCGTATGCTAGCAGATAAGCACTAGTTAACTACCGTACACTACGCCTTGACGGAGGCCAAACTACCGCAGCACGAATACTAAGTAGTACTTATCTGAAATGACGGAAGGCTACGACAGGTTTTTAAGAAAACCCTTTGCGTAATGAACTTGATATCGTTGTAGAATCGAGTGATTTAAAATGGAATGTTTTTTAGGCTTTTCTAGTTTTGCTAAAGAGGTCACTCCCGGTGAAGGGATCTCGGCTCTTTCCTTATCGAATAAGGTGCAGGATATTTCGCAAATACCACTATGCAAAGCAAGAACTATAGAAGCAATCAAAAGACAAACCGAGTATGCAGCATCTTCTAGTTTCGCTAAAGAGGTCACTCCCGGTGAAGGGATCTCGGCTCTTTCCTTATCGAATAAGATGCTGGATGTTGTACAAGGAACACCGCTATGCAAAGCAAGAACTAGAGCTACCAGTTTTTAAACAAGTTTGTACAACATCTTTAGGTTTCTTTTAGTTTCATTAATCTCATTAATGAAGTCCCATTTTATTATGCTTCACAAGCATCACATTTGAAACGAATTCTGCAATATAACATATATCTCATATATATAATATAAACATTCGTCTCAGGCAGTAATATGATCTCATCACAGAACATTGCGGCAGAAGAACATATAAGAAATATTGGATATAATAGGAGGTCTGTGTTTTAATACGAGCCTGTATAAAGCACAGATTCCATGGTCGCGATGAATAGCCAAACCCACATCCCTAGACCTCTACGAGAGCGGCAAGCAACACTGCCAATTCTAGGATTAGGAGACCCGGTCTCGACTCCTCGAGATGGTCTCCTACTGGACCCTAGAACCCGGTTACTTGTGCTCCCCGCCTTGGGTCTACCTAATGCGGAAAAGTAAATAATATACAATGGTGACATCATCCTCAGCCCGGAAGTGCCCCAATAAAAGAATATTACATACAAATGAATTTTTTATGAATGAAAAAGAAAAACTCTCATCTCACATAAAACCCCCGGCTATTCAAACATGACGATCCAATATAACATATCACAGCAACACATAATATCACATATCATCAACGTAAGTAAATATGCGTATCCCAATTGTCGTTGAAGTATAGCAACGAAACCGGCGATACATCACATATTACACTTATGGTCGTAGAAAAGAAAGTGTAAAACTACAACAGTTGGAATCCGCAACCACCTTAGACATCACATGCCTAACCAAATGAATTCCTCAGACATCGCATGCCTAGCAATAGGAGTGGGGATCGTCTTTGGTGGAGTAGAAGAGGTATGCTGAGGTGTCGAGCCTTGAGGAAAACGGAGAATAGGCTTGGAAGAAAATGGTGGGGTAGATAAAGTAGGTGTATAAGTAGAAGTGTGTGTGGAAGGAAAAATCTCAGCCGGGGTATCATTGATTAATTCTTCATCAATCTCTTCCCCAACGTGATTATTCAGCACTCTTCCTGATCTCAACGTTGTGATGGCATTCACATTGTAGTGTTGTGAATGCCCAGGATTCGGTAGGGGTTGAGACGGAAGTTTCTTTTTTTCTCTAGCACTCATTTCGGCTTTTAATTGTGCAATTTGAGCTTCCATCGATTTAATATACTCGCTTTGGGACACAGAGTTTTTCTTTATGTCGTCGACGGAAGACTTCAACTCAGCCGAAACTTGCATGAAATTTGTCAAAAGCAAATTCAAGGTTTGTCCGAGTGCAGAGGAGTTATCAGTACCAGTCAACTGCAAAGGACTAGACGGTGCAGAAGTGTTGACCAGATTTTGAAAGTTTGGTGATTGATAGGGGTGCTGAGTCAGTTGAAGTGGTTGCTGTTGTGGTGGAGGAGCCCTTTGGAAATTATTTTGATTTGGAACCGTTTGATTTTGTTGTTGGTTCCAAGGAAAGTTAGGTTGATTCCTCCAACCCTAATTATAAGTGGAAGAATACGGATCATTTCTAGGTCTTTGTTGGAAAGCAGCATTGGTATGCTCTTGACCTTGAAACGGAGAATTCAATGGACATTCTTTCGTAAGATGAGATGGATCAGAACAGCATCCACAGACAGTTTTAGAAAGTGACATCTGATTTAGGAAGGCTGCTAAAAATTTTTGTTCCATAGCTTCGAGTTTCTTTTGCATTACTGCCATTTCGGCTCTAACTTCTATGGAAACATCAATTTGGTGAATGCCACCCCTAGACGATGACTGGTTTACACTCTCCCACAGCGAAATCTTCTAGAAATCTCCAGGCTTCACCATCATCTTTAGTCTTGAAGGTGCCTTGACACATGGATTCAAGGTTCTGTTTAGTAGTAGGATTAATGCCCTCATAAATGATTCTGCACAGATCCCATCTAGGGATTCCGTGATGTGGACATTTAACCAATAGATCCTTTAAGCGTTCAAAACACTTCGAGAATGGTTTCATTTGGAAGCTGGGTAAATTGATTTATTTTGCTACGGACTCGAGCTGTCTTATGATTAGGGTAGAATTTTCTTTAGGAATGCTGTTACGAATTCTCCCCAATTCGAAATGGAATGTGCGGCTGTGTTATATAGCCACTTCTCGGCTCTATCGCACAAGGTAAATGGGAGAAGACGTAAACGCATAGCATCCACAGAAAGCTGTGAAGTACCCATCATTGCGCATTTATTTTCAAATTTGGTAATAAAGACATATGCGTCTTCAGACTCGAGACCGTGATATTTTGGTAGCAGATTGATGTATTGGGGTTTTATTTCAAAATTGTCCCCATTGGCTTGTGGAATGGTGAGACAGGTCGAAAGAGGACCTCGCATAGGGTAGCATCGCTCTTGGAGAGAGATGCGGGGTGGATTCTGCGCACCTGCGGATGGTGGCAGTGTAATGTTAAAGAAGTTCGATGGAGAATCATCCATCTAAGTGGGTGTGGTAGGGGGTATAGAAAAAGTAGACGTAGAATTACCGACTTCGGAGTCGATAGGAGGAACACGGACAAGTCAGGCACTAGAATCCCGTGTCCAGCCGAGCATGCACTAAATGGTATAGCACAAGTGGCAGCGTTGTGATAATTAAGGAAAAGATGAGATTGGTGTTTGGTTTTGAAAAATATGGATTTTTGAAAAATTCACACAAACAATGCACAAGCAACCCTAATCTAGTGGTCACCTAGGTCAAGTCTCTAGACTGCTCCTAGACTTTCAGAAGACAAGTCGCAAGATAGATCCTCTACCGCCTCTTTGCCCTTCCTGTGGCCAGGTAAGTGCCAGGTAAGTAGGAGGTTCTCCACTACGTAAGTAGTGGGCATAATTAAGTAACCACTTGCCTTAGACACACTTGATTTAGACACCACAAAAGAAACGCGGATAGGCAATAGATTACCCATGACCTCCTTCTGTCCTAAGTGAGCACGACGGTCCTTAGAGTCTTGTCTAGATATTTTTTAGTTAATGAGGGTGATGCGGATGCAAGTTTGTGATTTTTAGGGCTTAGGACGGGTAATGAAATCCCGACCTAATCTGAATTTTGGTCGTGCCCCTTAATTTCCGTGTTAAAAATTCAAACTACCAAGATCAAACACGCAACAATTTTTCACTTTGCGGCGCTGCGAATTTTTGCAAAGAAACCTACAGAAATTGGTTAATGGAGCAGATGAGGGAAGAGATAAGAAAGACAGAAGGTCACCGAGAAAATTTGAAACAGTGAAGCCCTACTCTCGCCGCGGAACCGCCGCGATATGCACACTGAGATCGTGGATGCGCGGTGATCTACAGGGATCCCTGTGTTGGATATAGTGCCCTCTAAGTCAATTATTGGATCGCAGGTACGTGATTGCAATGATTGAGAGAGGACCTATACCGACATGACTGTCTTACTCGAGATGATAGTATGTTATCTGGTTTTTCTTTATCATAGTTTATATGCTTTAGTTCGCTATTGCATGTTGATAAAGCTCATAGGATTCTTTGTTGACTGCCAGTAGTATGATGGGGATCATATATGTGGGAGCTGGAGTCTGTAAGCACATCCTTAAAGTGTCCCTAGTCGTGGGAGTTTCGAGACAGGGCATCGATACTCCAGAGTAGACTAGTGTATACAGTCGAAACCCCGACGAGGGGCGGTGGCCGGTCTCACAAGCCATTGGTGTCAGTTGGTTCACCTAAGATGTATACAGGTGCTCATTGGGTTATGAGTACACCGGACAGGACTCGCCGGGAACATGCTAGTTGGTATTATACATATCGTCAGATAGCAGTTCCCTGGTGACATGTGTACAGGTTAGTTTATCGACCTGAGATCGTCATTTGTCTCGTGTGAGTTCCCACTGTGCTATGATTTCTACCCTACCACGCTCAAAGGAGACGTGCAAACAGGTATTTTTTAGGTACAGTCCCGAGCCACATAGAGGCAGTGAGCGGATCGTTGGGGATTCGTCTCTCCCGGTATTGGGAGTTGATGTCGCACAGTGCACGGGTGGCCATCACTAGAAATCCTCGGCCGAGGTAGTGGAGAATTGCTGATTTGGATCAGTAGTTTCTCAGGAGGTGATGGGCTTCATACCGACACGAATTATCGCGTTATTAAGGGTCTGACTTAATCCACCCCCCTAGACTCGATATGCGATACTCATTAGACGAATGGACCGGACTGTACGGATATTGTCGCTGTTAGGCTCAGTAGGGTATCTGGATGAGTTCGCTCGTCAGCTTCCCTTCCAATCAATACATAGGCAACCATTACGTACAGCTTGTACCTCTGACGTGCTAGTGGTTATACCCAGTGCCAGTGTATTGATGAGTCATTAGAGTCCCCCACAGACAGTTTCCTAAGTTCGGGCGAAACGTTGTAGAGGCCGTATGGTTTTATGGCAGGGTTCGGAAAATGCACATGCGTTTACGCACGTGTCATATTTCGGGCAGATAATACTGGCAGGCTTTGGTTTAAGCCGGATCCGAGTATTATACTGTGTAGATATAATATCTTTGTCTCAGTTGCATTTTTATTCGGTTGTAATACAAATGCGGGTATGTTTATACGGATACGGGGTTATCCTGAAATTTGTTTCGGGATCGTTTTTGGAAGTTACCAGTTTCCAGTTTTCTATCACCCGTATTTGACATTCGGTTAAATGCGGATTTATCTTTTCTTCACTAGTGTGAGTCCGGGTACATTAAGAAACGGTATATACGTATTAAACCAACAACAGATTTTCAATGTCCAGAATACACACAAAAGAAAGTCTCGAGAAATAAATCATGCTTTCTTATGGCGTTGTAGACTGGGTCACATCAATGAAAGAAGGTTGACGAAGTTACATAAAGAAGAATATTTGGATCCGTTTGAATATCAATCATATGCAACTTATCAATCCTGTCTCAAAGGAAAAATGACAAAGACTCCGTTCACTGGACACGGAGTAAGAGCGAGCGAGCTCTTGGGGCTCGTACACAGCTATGTGTGCGGTCCAATGTCTACACATGCACGAAGTGGTTATTCTTAGTTCATTACTTTTACGGATGAATTTTCAAGGTACGGTTATGTATTCTTAATGAAACATAAATCTGAAGCCTTTGGAAAATTTCGGTAATATAAGAATGAAGTAGAAAAACAAACAGGGAAAAGTATCAAGACACTGAGATCTGATCGAGGTGGTGAATACTTGAGTGTCGAGTTCCTGGATTACCTACAAGAGAATGGAATTCTCTCTCAGCACACTCCTCCATACACTCCGCAACATAACGGTGTATCGGAGAGACGGAACCGAACCCTATTGGATATGGTACGTTCCATGATGAGTAACGCTGAGTTGCTGCGATCATTCTGGGGATATGCACTAGAATCAGCTGCATACCTTTTGAACCGAGTTCCAACTAAGAATATGCCTACCACACCATATCAGATATGGAGTAGGAAAAAACCCTATCTTAAGCATATTAGGACATGGGGATGTCCAGCTTTTGTCAAAAAGCAATATGCGGACAAACTCGAGGCACGCTCAGTACAGTTCAAGTTTGTGGGATATCCAAAGAACTCCAAGGGATATTTCTTCTATTGCGAAGAGGAACAAAAGGTTTTTGTTTCTCGTCATGCCTGCTTCTTGGAAACTGAATGTAACGTTTTGGAAATCGTTATGCGATTTCGTCCGTTTTAGGGTAAGTTTGTCGGTATTTTCCGTTTTTACCCGACTGTGAACAAACGACCATATAGACTTGCCAGCACCAAGATTAGCTAAAATAAAGCTAGTGCGCGAACTTTGGAAGTATATGGGACGTTTTGGTTTTTCCCAATTTTTAATATTATTTTAATGCGGTATTTAAATTTTGGGAAAATTTCCGTTAGCAATCTTTTCTTTAAAACTTCTAAGTTAGGAAATCCTTCTCACTCACCTAGGGATTTTGTGTGGCCTAGGATTTATGATAGGATTTAATTGAAAAAGAAAAGATAAGAGAAGAGTTAGATGCATGCATGTGTGTGTATGTGTGCAAGTGCAATTGATGGGCAATAAATGGAGGAAATTGCTTGGAAACTCTTCAAAACTCCACCTCCTCACCCCTTGGCCGAAATCCTTCATCCTCTACTGCCCTTGCCCAATTCCCTTATCATTTTAACTCAATTCTATCACACAAACTCTCAAATTTCTGAAACCTATCACAAAAATACCAAAAGCTTGGGTTTTTCTTGCTCTTGATCACTTGGGATAGGGTGAAGCTTGGACTTGAGAGCAAAGTTGTTAGGTATATTCCCTTTACTGATAATTTGTAGTTTTTGTGTAGTTTTGATCGTTAATTTCTGCGTAGATCGTAGTTTGTATCGATTGAGGCGATATCGGGTTTGTAGTGTATTTTTAGTGATATTGGTATCTGCTATGATCTGGGGAGTTTAGTGATTGAGGAAACAACTTTAGAGAGATGTGCAGGTTGACCTGAGACACCACCCAGGAGACGGGGACCATTCCGCCGGTTTGGGCCGGCGAGCCTTAAGGAGAGGGCCGGCGACGCCGGCCGACTTGGTGAGGTTTGGGGTGGGGTTTCTGTGGGTGTTGTCTGATGTTGTTTTGGGTCTTTTGGTACTGTTGAATTTGTTAGTAAATGCAGTATGCAAAATCTGGGATCGATTGCCTATAATCGTGTGTTTTGAGTTCGCGTGATACGTGTTGCGACACGAGTCGTGTGTCGTGCTGCAACGTACTCAGTTTGGGTTTAGGTATCGTTTCGTGTGTTTGCGCTAGACATGTATTCGTGATATGGTTTAGTGCGTTGATGCGTTTTATAATACGTAGTTTTACGTTATTATGATTGCTTCTGAGATGTTCGCTTTATTCTTATGTTTGTGATATTTTAGCATCGCAAGCGGGGACTTCAGACGCTGCGAACAAAGGGAAGCAGGTGGTCGGATCTTCATAGCTGGAGACCACAGTGTGAGTAGATTTAACATCTACGGGGAATCGCCCGTATGGCGCTACGCGTCGGGGCTAGACATGATATATATTAGCCGTATGCTTATTTGCTTATATAGAGATATTGCATGATTCACATTGCATATAGTTACTTGTAGTGCATGATATTATATCTGATGTACACTGCACTATTATCGACAGTCCATGTTGCACGAGCACCAATGATATGCTACACACACCCTGTTGATAATTGACATGATAGGCACAACACAATTGCTCATTCATATACCTTGCTATCGGTTAGCGACATTAAACAGTTATACTTGTGCGACAATGCATATTACATAGAACATACCTGTATACCTACATGCTCATATGTATACCATGCTATATTACTTGTTCGCACATATACCATGCTATATTATTTGTTAGCACATATACTTTGCTATTGTTATATGATCAGCTGTTATTGCATATATATCAGTGGTATGGGACGCTGTGTATATATGTATTCTGGATTTGGATATTACAGTTTTTATTTCATATATATCGGTGGTATGGGACGCCGTATATATATGTATTTTGGATTTGGATTTATATGATTTGTATTGCATATATATCAGTGGTATGGGACGCTGTATATATATGTATTCTGGATTTGGATTCTTGGGATCCGCGAGATACATTATATGGACTTATGCATTTGAGATGCGATATGGGAAATTAAGGTGTCGATGTGGGCACTTAATTTCCGAGAGATATATGAATATCAGAAAGACCGATACGTGAAAACGCAAGTATCGAGATAGGGTACTTGGTTTTCAAGGAACGCATGGATATCAGTATTTTTGAGTGTCGATGTTTGGCACTCAGGTTTCATGAGATGTACAGTATTTGAGGGCCGATCTGAGGGCCGATCTGAGTATTTTGGGATTTGGGTGTTGTTGAGATACACCGTGTTTTTCATGCTGATGATATGCGCATGAGATTATTTACTCTCCGCACTCAGTATTATATTGATATGAATATCATGATAGTTGTATATCCATATTGTCATACTCATGCTATCAGTTCACATGTTATTGATCATTGCTGTTAGTGCATACTTGCGATTACTGTATGATGTTAATTACTATTCACGAGTTGGCAACTCACCCCCGTTGTGCCACAGTTTTTGCAGGACTTACCCTCTGAGTAGTCACGGCGGGGCAGCTTATCATCATTACTTTTGGGGATACCGCTACCTTGGGCAGTGAGGCCGTTGCTTTATAGGTGGGTTTGCGGTTATCCGTTGTATATTGTATATCATTTGTTGGATCTAGTATTCTCCATCTACCCTGTTGTATTTGACTTAGAGACGACTTGTGAGATTCAGTGTTGTATTATATTGGTTTTGGGAACCGTGCTCGTAGAAGCAGGTTATTGTGGAAATGTTTACTTTCTTCATAGTCGTTCTCTTTGATATTTCTTCGCTTTGGCGTCGTATACTTGTTGTGGTGATTGTCTCCGCCGGTGGGCGTGATTTTTCTCCCACTTGGGATGTTTATATATTATCTGTGTTGTACCCGTTTACGGGGCCAGTTTTACAAAGGAGGTGCTGCCGAAATTTTTATGAAAGAAAACTAGAGTTAGAGATTTTAAATGGCGACTCCTAAAACTTTTAAATTATGTTTCTCCGTTGATCCAGTTTTGGGTGGTTTAGATTTCTGGGTTTTCGGCTTACTTAAGTTACGTACGCCTGTAGACGTTACGTAGTTTAAGTGCCGGTTACGGGCCGAATTTCGGGTCGTGACAAAGTTGGTATCAGAGCGTTAGGTTTTACCTTTCGGAGTCTAGGATGACCTTGGTATGATGGAGTAGGTGGCTTAAGCAGAGTGACATAGCGTGTGTATGTTCCGCGGCATACTTACGACACGGTACTCCGCCTAAGTGACCTTAGGACTTGTTGATTGATATTCCTTCCGTGATTGATATACATCTTGTGATTCGATTTCCGTTTCCTTATCGAATCTTGTTTCAATTTATAGCCCATATGCCGCCGAAGACTACGAGGGCTCAGAGAGCGGCCGCGAGGGCCAAGGTCAGAGTTGACTCGCCTGAGGCGAGGACTGACCGGGATGGTACGCCTGTTGTACCGGAGTATATTGCTATGATTGGAGCTGGTATGCAGGATCTGTGCCAGATTGTGGGGACTTTGGTAGAGACCATTCGAGCGCAGGGGCAGGCGGTTGTTCCACCCGCTGCGGAGGCCACGATGGTACCTACGGTTCCGATAGTCGCAGTTGCAGCTCCGGGGGTTATTGCTGTGTCGTTGACGGATTTCATGAGGCTGAGACCTCCGGTGTTTACGGGTACAGATGTTACCGAGGATCCGCAGTCGTTTATCGACCGGATGGCCAGGATTTGTCGCTCACTCCGATGTTCCGACGAGAGATGGGTAGAGTTTGCCAGTTTTCGTCTGGAGGGCATGGCCCAGAAGTGGTGTGAGTCGTTGGAGAGAGGCAGAGCCGCTGGTCTTGCTCCTATGACCTGGGCTGAGTTTGTGACGTCTTTTCTCATTCGTTTTCTTCCACCGAGCGTCAGGGATGCGCGAGCGCGCAGGTTTGAGTCTTTACGTCAGACGCCGGGGATGACGGTATCGGATTATGATGTATTGTTTACTGAGCTGTCGATATATGCTCCATACCTGGTGGCGACTGAGGAGATGAGGGTGAAGAGGTTTGTTCGAGGCCTACTTACCCAGATATTCTTAGCCATCAGTGTTCAGCATTGTGACACGTATGCGGCAGCGGTGGATGCAGCTCTTTCGGTAGAGGAGCGTCTAGCTGAGTTATCAGTTGCTCCGGGACCGAAGAGAGTTCGTATAGGTGATCTGGCAGCGAGGCAGGCGTTTAGACGTCGAGACAGTTTTCGTTCTGATAGTGGCGGTTCGGGAAGAGGTCGACTTTATGGTTCTTACCCTCAGGATGATCGGCAGTTTGCTTCGGGATGTTACCGGTGTGGTAGTTTGGGTCATCGGGTTCGAGATTGTACGGAGCCGCGTGTGAACGAGCCAGCTGTACTGCAGATTACCTTACCACCTTCTCCACCTCAGAGAGCGTTGCCTCTTGTTCCTGTAGTTGCGCCGCGTCAGACTCCTATTCAGCGAGGTCGTGGTCGCGGAGGTTTTGTACCGAGAGGTCGAGGTGGCAGAGGCAGAGGACAGCCAGTAGCCGGTAGAGGTCAGGCTAGGGTTTTTGCCTTGACTCACCAGGACGCTCAGGCGTCGAATGCAGTGGTTTCAGGTACTCTTTCTGTATGTTCTTTTGATGCGCATGTTCTTTTTGATCCGGGATCCACGCATTCGTATGTTTCTACGCACTTCGTGCCGAGTTTAGGCCGAGAGTCGTGTTTGCTGGATCAGCCGCTGATCGTGACTACTCCTGTGGGAGAGTCGTTTGTTGCGCGTTATGTGTTTCGATCTTGTGTCGTCCATATTGGTGACAGAGATCTGCCCGTCGACTTGATCCTTCTGGAGATGTTGGACTTCGACGTTTTGTTGGGCATGGATTGGCTAGCTACTTGCTATGCGTCCGTGGACTGCCGCGAGAAGACAGTTAGATTTTTGTTTTCCCGGCGAGTCAGTGTTCGTTGTGCAGGGGGACCGTAGTGCCGCCCCTCACAGCTTGATTTCTGTTTTGTGCGCTAGTCGGCTTTTGAGGAGGGGATGTCGGGGATTCTTGGCGTTCATTCATGATACTGGAGCCACAGTGGAGTTGTTGGACCAGGTTTCTACCGTGCGAGAGTTTCCCGATGTTTTTCCCGATGAGCTACCTGGGTTACCGCCAGAGCGCGATATTGAGTTTTGCATTGATCTGATTCCGGGCACGGAGCCTATTTCTATACCGCCTTATCGGATGGCTCCGGCAGAGCTTAGAGAGCTTAAAGATCAATTGCAAGAGTTGCTTGATTTGGGACTTGTGCGTCCGAGTGTTTCGCCGTGGGGAGCTCCTGTTCTGTTCGTTAAGAAGAAGGACGGCAGTTTGAGGCTTTGTGTGGATTATCGTCAGTTGAACCGTGTTACGGTGCGGAACAAGTATCCTTTACCCCGTATTGACGATTTATTCGATCAGCTCCAGGGTGCGAAACATTTTTCGAAGATTGATTTGCGTTCGGGTTATCATCAGTTGCGGGTTCGGGATGATGACATTCCGAAGACTGCTTTTCGTACACGCTATGGGCATTATGAGTTTTTGGTGATGTCGTTCGGACTCACCAATGCGCCAGCAGCGTTCATGGATCTGATGAACCGGATTTTCAGGCCGTTCCTCGACCAGTTCATTATCGTGTTTATTGATGACATACTGGTTTACTCTAGGAGTCGAGAGGAGCATGAGCAGCACTTGGGGATTACTTTGCAGATTTTGAGAGAGCACCAGTTGTATGCTAAATTCTCAAAGTGCGCGTTTTGGCTTGATCGAGTGGACTTCTTGGGTCATGTGGTGACTAGTGATGGGATTCTTATGGACCCGAGGAAGATCGAGGCTGTACAGCTTTGGCCCAGACCTGGATCGGTGACTGAGGTCCGCAGCTTTTTGGGCTTAGCTGGTTATTATCGCCGTTTTGTGCAGGATTTTTCGAGTATCGCTGCACCGCTGACTGGATTGACCCGGAAGGGGGTTCCTTTTTTCTGGACTGATGCGTGCGAGCAGAGTTTTCAGGAGTTGAAGACTCGGTTGACGACAGCACCAGTTCTTTCTTTACCTTCTGGATCGGGAGGCTACGTTGTGTATTGTGATGCTTCTCGAGTGGGGCTCGGCTGTGTTTTGATGCAGCATGATAGGGTGATTGCATATGCTTCTAGGCAGCTGAAGAAGCATGAGCAGAATTACCCCACTCACGATCTAGAGATGGCTGCGGTAGTTTTTGCGTTGAAGATTTGGAGGCACTACTTGTATGGAGAGTCGTGTCAGATCTTCACGGATCACAAGAGTCTGAAGTACATCTTCCAGCAGAGAGATCTGAACCTGAGACAGCGCCGATGGATGGAGCTAGTGAAGGATTATGATTGTGAGATCCTTTATCACCCGGGCAGGGCGAATGTGGTAGCCGATGCTTTGAGTCGTAGGCCCGTGGGTAGCTTGTCCCAGCTGAGCGCCGTTCAGTGTCAGTCTTCTGCAGATTGGCAACTCTTGTGTGATAGTAGAGTGCAGTTCGAGTTTACCTCCACTGGGGGACAGTTTGCTCATGTCCGCGCCCGTCCTCTACTTGTTGATCGTATTCGTGAGGCGCAACCCAGTGATGCTCGTTTGTCTGAGATTCTTGAGCTTGTTCGACGAGGTACAGTTACGGAGTTCATGATTGATGACCAGGGTGTGCTACGATGCGGGACTCGCTTGTGTGTACCGGATGTTGATGGGTTGAGACGCGAGATCCTAGAGCAGGCACATCAGTCGACTTTTAGCGTTCATCCAGGTTCCACCAAGATGTACAGAGACTTGAGAGACTACTACTGGTGGGAAGGGATGAAGCGCGATATTTCAGACTTCGTTTCGAGGTGCCTGACTTGTCAGCAAGTCAAGGCTGAGCATCAGAGACCGGCTGGAGAGTTGCAGCCTTTACCCATTCCGGAGTGGAAATGGGAGCAGATTTCCATGGACTTTATTGTGGGTCTACCCAGGACCAGTAGAGGGTATGACTCCATTTGGGTTGTTGTAGACCGGTTGACGAAAGCGGCTCACTTCCTTCCAGTGAAGACCACTTTCGGCTATGCTCAGTACGCTCAGCTTTATATAGATGAGATTGTGCGTTTGCACGGTGTTCCCACATGCATAGTATCCGACAGAGGTACCCAGTTTACTAGCCGTCTATGGCAGAAGCTTCAGGAAGCTTTGGGTACCAGATTGAGTTTTAGCACCGCTTTTCATCCGCAGACAGATGGTCAGACGGAGCGGACTATTCAGACTCTGGAGGATATGCTCCGTGCATGTGTGCTTGATTTTGGGGGCAGTTGGGATCGTCACTTGCCGTTGATTGGGTTCTCCTATAATAACAGCTTTCAGGAGACTATTCAGATGGCACCTTTTGAGGCTTTATATGGTAGGAAGTGTCGATCGCCAGTCTGTTGGACCGAGCTTAGTGAGAGTTTGGTGTTGGGACCCCAGCTTGTTCAGGAGACTACGGAGAAGATCCAGCTGATTCAGGACAGGATGAGAGCAGCCCAGTGCAGGCAGAAGTCTTATGCCGACCGTCGTCATCGCAGACTTGAGTTCTCAGTGGGAGATCATGTATTCCTGAAGATTTCTCCGATGAAGGGCGTTATGCGATTTGGGAAGAGAGGGAAGCTCAGTCCCAGATTTGTAGGTCCTTTCGAGATCCTTGAGCGAGTAGGTTCGGTTGCTTATCGTTTAACGCTCCCGCCTAGTTTTCCGGATGTTCACCCCGTTTTTCATGTGTCGATGCTTCGTAGATACCTTCATGATCCTTCCCATATGATTCAGCACGAGACCGTTCAGCTTGAGCGTGATCTTTCGTTCACCGAGCAGCCGATAGTTATTTTGGATTGGCAGGTGAAGAAGTTTCAGTCTAGGGACTTGCCTTCTGTAAAGGTTCTGTGGCGTAGTCCGACTGGTGAGGAGATCACTTGGGAGATCGAGAGCGAGATGCGGGAGAGATTCCCTTATCTTTTTGAAGGTACGTTTTAGTATGAAATTGTAATTCGGGGACCGAATTTCTATAAGGGGGGAGATTGTAACGTTTTGGAAATCGTTATGCGATTTCGTCCGTTTTAGGGTAAGTTTGTCGGTATTTTCCGTTTTTACCCGACTGTGAACAAACGACCATATAGACTTGCCAGCACCAAGATTAGCTAAAATAAAGCTAGTGCGCGAACTTTCGAAGTATATGGGACGTTTTGGTTTTTCCCAATTTTTAATATTATTTTAATGCGGTATTTAAATTTTGGGAAAATTTCCGTTAGCAATCTTTTCTTTAAAACTTCTAAGTTAGGAAATCCTTCTCACTCACCTAGGGATTTTGTGTGGCCTAGGATTTAAGATAGGATTTAATTGAAAAAGAAAAGATAAGAGAAGAGTTAGACGCATGCATGTGTGTGTATGTGTGCAAGTGCAATTGATGGGCAATAAATGGAGGAAATTGCTTGGAAACTCTTCAAAACTCCACCTCCTCACCCCTTGGCCGAAATCCTTCATCCTCTACTGCCCTTGCCCAATTCCCTTATCATTTTAACTCAATTCTATCACACAAACTCTCAAATTTCTGAAACCTATCACAAAAATACCAAAAGCTTGGGTTTTTCTTGCTCTTGATCACTTGGGATAGGGTGAAGCTTGGACTTGAGAGCAAAGTTGTTAGGTATATTCCCTTTACTGATAATTTGTAGTTTTTGTGTAGTTTTGATCGTTAATTTCTGCGTAGATCGTAGTTTGAATCGATTGAGGCGATATCGGGTTTTTAGTGTATTTTTAGTGATATTGGTATCTGCTATGATCTGGGGAGTTTAGTGATTGAGGAAACAACTTTAGAGAGATGTGCAGGTTGACCTGAGACACCACCCAGGAGACGGGGACCATTCCGCCGGTTTGGGCCGGCGAGCCCTAAGGAGAGGGCCGGCGACGCCGGCCGACTTGGTGAGGTTTGGGGTGGGGTTTCTGTGGGTGTTGTCTGATGTTGTTTTGGGTCTTTTGGTACTGTTGAATTTGTTAGTAAATGCAGTATGCAAAATCTGGGATCGATTGCCTATAATCGTGTGTTTTGAGTTCGCGTGATACGTGTTGCGACACGAGTCGTGTGTCGTGCTGCGACGTACTCAGTTTGGGTTTAGGTATCGTTTCGTGTGTTTGCGCTAGACGTGTATTCGTGATATGGTTTAGTGCGTTGATGCGTTTTATAATACGTAGTTTTATGTTATTATGATTGCTTCTGAGATGTTCGCTTTATTCTTATGTTTGTGATATTTTAGCATCGCAAGCGGGGACTTCAGACGCTGCGAACAAAGGGAAGCAGGTGGTCGGATCTTCATAGCTGGAGACCACAGTGTGAGTAGATTTAACATCTACGGGGAATCGCCCGTATGGCGCTACGCGTCGGGGCTAGACATGATATATATTAGCCGTATGCTTATTTGCTTATATAGAGATATTGCATGATTCACATTGCATATAGTTACTTGTAGTGCATGATATTATATCTGATGTACACTGCACTATTATCGACAGTCCATGTTGCACGAGCACCAATGATATGCTACACACACCCTGTTGATAATTGACATGATAGGCACAACACAATTGCTCAATCATATACCTTGCTATCGGTTAGCGACATTAAACAGTTATACTTGTGCGACAATGCATATTACATAGAACATACCTGTATACCTACATGCTCATATGTATACCATGCTATATTACTTGTTCGCACATATACCATGCTATATTATTTGTTAGCACATATACTTTGCTATTGTTATATGATCAGCTGTTATTGCATATATATCAGTGGTATGGGACGCTGTGTATATATGTATTCTGGATTTGGATATTACAGTTTTTATTTCATATATATCGGTGGTATGGGACGCCGTATATATATGTATTTTGGATTTGGATTTATATGATTTGTATTGCATATATATCAGTGGTATGGGACGCTGTATATATATGTATTCTGGATTTGGATTCTTGGGATCCGTGAGATACATTATATGGACTTATGCATTTGAGATGCGATATGGGAAATTAAGGTGTCGATGTGGGCACTTAATTTCCGAGAGATATATGAATATCAGAAAGACCGATACGTGAAAACGCAAGTATCGAGGTAGGGTACTTGGTTTTCAAGGAACGTATGGATATCAGTATTTTTGAGTGTCGATGTTTGGCACTCAGGTTTCATGAGATGTACAGTATTTGAGGGCCGATCTGAGTATTTTGGGATTTGGGTGTTGTTGAGATACACCGTGTTTTTCATGCTGATGATATGCGCATGAGATTATTTACTTTCCGCACTCAGTATTATATTGATATGAATATCATGATAGTTGTATATCCATATTGTCATACTCATGCTATCAGTTCACATGTTATTGATCATTGCTGTTAGTGCATACTTGCGATTACTGTATGATATTAATTACTATTCATGAGTTGGCAACTCACCCCCGTTGTGCCACAGTTTTTGCAGGACTTACCCTCTGAGTAGTCGCGGCGGGGCAGCTTATCATCATTACTTTTGGGGATACCGCTATCTTGGGCAGTGAGGCCGTTGCTTTATAGGTGGGTTTGCGGTTATCCGTTGTATATTGTATATCATTTGTTGGATCTAGTATTCTCCATCTACCCTGTTGTATTTGACTTAGAGACGACTTGTGAGATTCAGTGTTGTATTATATTGGTTTTGGGAACCGTGCTCGTAGAAGCAGGTTATTGTGGAAATGTTTACTTTCTTCATAGTCGTTCTCTTTGATATTTCTTCGCTTTGGCGTCGTATACTTGTTGTGGTGATTGTCTCCGCCGGTGGGCGTGATTTTTCTCCCACTTGGGATGTTTATATATTATCTGTGTTGTACCCGTTTACGGGGCCAGTTTTACAAAGGAGGTGCTGCCGAAAGTTTTATGAAAGAAAACTAGAGTTAGAGATTTTAAATGGCGACTCCTAAAACTTTTAAATTATGTTTCTCCGTTGATCCAGTTTTGGGTGGTTTAGATTTCTGGGTTTTCGGCTTACTTAAGTTACGTACGCCTGTAGACGTTATGTAGTTTAAGTGCCGGTTACGGGCAGAATTTCGGGTCGTGACACTGAATTTTTGGAAAATCAGATAAGTGGGAGCGCAATAGAACTGGAAGAAATTCCAGAACCACGAGCTATTGCCGAAATCTTAGTAGAACCAGAGGGTTCGAAAGAACAGGACATTCCTGCGCCGCTCCGCAGGAGTAGTAGGAAGTCTCATCCGCCCGAGAGATACTACGGTTTTCTCATAGACGGGGATAGAGAGGATTGCATCATTGACAGTGATGAGCCGACTAGCTTCCAGCAGGCCATTCAGAGCGTTGACTCGGTAAAATGGCTGGATGCAATGCGGACCGAAATGGAGTCCATGTACACCAACAAAGTATACACTTTGGACGTTGCTCCAGATGGGGTAAAACCCATAGAATGCAAGTGGATCTTCAAGAGGAAGATTGGTGTAGATGGACAGGTTGAGACCTATAAGGCTAGACTTGTTGCAAAGGGTTTTCGTCAAAGACCTGGTTTCGACTATGACGAAACCTTTTCTCCAGAGGCTATGCTGAAATCCATTCGGATCCTTCTTGCCATTGCTGCCTTCCACGATTATGAGATTTGGCAGATGGACGTAAAGACCGCTTTTCTAAATGGTAGTTTAGAGGAGTGTGTTTATATGGACCAGCCAGAGGGTTTCATTCAGAGTGGGAGCAGCGGAAAGCTGTGCAAGTTGCTTAAATCCATTTATCGACTGAAGCAGGCATCGCGGAGTTGGAACATCGGTTTTGATGAGACGGTCAAAGATTTTGGCTTTATCAAAAATCCAGATGAACCATGCATCTATAGTAAAATTGTAGCACGAACTGTCATATTCCTCGTTTTATACGTGGATGACATTCTCTTGATAGGTAATGACATTCCTATGCTACAATCTGTCAAAGGGTTCTTGTCACACAGGTTCCCCTTGAAAGACCTGGGTGATTGCTCTTGCATTCTGGGGATCCGGATCCATCGTGATAGATCCAAGAGGATATTAGGACTTTCACAGTCCAGGTACATCGACACCATACTGAAAAGATTCAGTATGGAAGATTCCAAGTGCGGTAATCTACCAGCTTGTCACGGGATCACCCTCTCCAAAGAGATGTCTCCCAAGACTGATTTGGAAAGGGATCACATGTCTATTATACCCTACGCTTCTGCGGTAGGCTCTATAATGTATGCGATGTTGTGTACCAGACCAGATGTAGCTTATGCACTGAGTGTGGTAAGCCGGTATCAGTCAAACCCTGGGGAGAAGCACTGGATAGCGGTAAAGAACATTCTTAAGTACCTGAGAAGGACTAAGGACATGTTTTTGGTTTACGGCGGAAAAGACCTCCAGATGGAGGCCTTTGTTGATTCCAGCTTCCAGAGTGATAAGGATGACTCCAATTCCATGTCGGGTTATGTCTTTACCCTCAATAGAGGGGCGGTGAGTTGGAAGAGTTCCAAACAGGAAACCGTTGCTGACTCGACGATGGAAGCGGAATATATCGCTGCATCTGATCCCGTAAAAGAAGCTGTCTATGTTAGTGTATATGCCCTAGAGGCCATTACTGTATCATACTAGTTTGTATATTACTTGATGGAAGCTTAGAATATTCACAGTTGTATATACAATCTTGCTCGAAATGGTAGTATGCTACTTGGTTTGTCTCTGCTTTACTATGTGCATGTGTTTCTTTTAGCATATCGCTGATATACATATTAGTAGAGCCCTTAGGATCTTTGCTTGATTACCAGCGTTGTGATGGCGCTCACACTCGTGAGAGCTGGGTGATCTATAAGCACATCCTTATACAGGTCCCTAGTCGTTGGACTATCAAGACAGGGCATCGATACTCCGGAGTAGACTAGCGTATGCGCTTCTCATCCCAGTGTGGGAGACGGTCTTTCCCACAGCCGTCAGTACGTTGTACTTGAGATAGTATACGGGTGCTCGTTAGGTTACGAGTACACTGGATAGGACTCGTCGGGAACTGTTGGTTGGTATTATACCTATCGTCAGTTATCAGTTCCCAGGTGACATGAGTACAGCTTAGTCCGCTGACTTGACACTGTCACTTCGCCTCAAGTGTGTACCCACTGCACTTTGATTACTACCCTACCACGGCTCAAAAGAGTCGTGCAAACAGGTAGTTTTTGGGTGCAGTCCCGAAGCACTTGGAGGCAGTGACGGTTAGACAGGATTCGTCTCTCCCGGTATTGGGGGTTGACATGGCGCTGTGTCCAGGAGAGCCATTACACGAGTAGTCCCTGGCCAGGGCAAGCGAGATATACTGGTAGGTTTCTAGTGTTATCTCAGGGTGTTCTGGGCTACACTCCGACACGACTTGTACCGCTATTAGGAGACTGACATTCACCACCCCCTAGACCCGCCATGCGATGTATCAGACGAACAGACCGGACTGTACGGAGACTGTCACATACAGGCTCAGTAGGAGTTCAGATGGGGTTCACCTCGTCAGTCTTCTTATCGACATCTACCTGGGGACCGTTACGTACAGCTAGTGCCGCTTGCGGTCTGTGGTTAAACCCACTGCCAGCGTAGTGTCGAGTCTTTAGAGTCCCACACAGAGAGCTATTCGCCTTTAGGCAAAATGAGTAGAGGTCGTATGGTTTTGCGACAGGGTTCGTTAACATCCACGCACTTGTGCACGTTTGCTGTCCGGACAGCTTATACTAGCAGGCTTTGGTTTAAGCCGGATCCTAGTATATGATTTGGGATTGGTTTTTCTCATTGTATTCGTGTTCCTCGGATCACGAATACGGGTGCGTATGCACAGTTGCTTGAGACAGAGGGAGAGGACTTTGATTAGGGTTAATGACTATTGTCATTTTATTAACCCTAATGCTTATGTGTGTATTATGGTTAATTGATATTAGTTTTATAATTGTGCATGGTTATGGTTGTTGACCATTTGACATTTTTGACTTGTTGACCTTGGTTGAAACTTTGACCATCATCATTTCATTTGGAAGATGCTTATTGATCCTTGCAATTTGCATTAAAAATGAAATGATAATGGTCATGTCTTGATTAAGCCATGACAATTATCTCACTAATTTTCTAATTACAATAATTCACATATATGAGAGAATGCTTCATATTATTCGCTCATTCTATTTATTCACATTCTCTCTCTTGTTCTTCCTCTCCCTCAAGCTCTCCCCTCTCATGTGTTGAGAAACACTTGATCTTGAGAAAAACTCTTTCTTGATAATCTCTACTCTCATCTAGGGTTAAAGGATTAGCACTTCTTGCACCCTAGTTACTTCTAGCTTGGAGTTGAAGCCAAAGGTCGAGGCTTTCGGGTGGATCTTTCTTCGACATGAGAAGACGACAAAGGTCACCTCCTTCCACCACTCCAAGGAGCAAGGAGAGAAGGACATAAAGCCCAAGGTATAACCTTTTCTAGCACTTAGCAAGTTTCTAGTTAGCTTTAGCTTGTTTTTGTTTAGCAAAGATCCTTCTTTGTCTAGTCCATGTTGCCTAAGTTCATAAAAACTTGATTTTTATTCCGTTCTCCGCCTCCTCGCAAGCACCGGGGTAGGCAACGTGGACTTACAGTGGTATCAGAGCCTAACTAAACATAAACTAGCTAGGTAGTTAAGTGTATCGAAGTTCGAATCGAAAAAATCGAAAAACTGAGTTTTCAAAACCCTAAGTTTCTGTTAAAATTTGTTCTGTTCAAAACAAAATAAATCATACTCCAAAAATCATCTCAGGGTTTTGTGAAGAAAGCCACCAAAAACGATCCAGTGATTCGACCAAAGAGCCGCGGTTCCGCGGCAATAGCAAGCTATTGCCGCGCAACCGCGGCCGTCTTGGCTCTTCACTGGGTCGAGTTTGGTGCAGTGTATTTTTGGCTTGGTTTTAGGATTTTTAAGATGGTTTATATGTGCCCAGGTTTTTCAGAATAGAAATTTGTTTTTGGGGGCCTATAAATCCGTATTTTTTTCCGAACTTCAATACACTTTGACTAAAAGGTTATATCTGTGATGTTTATATGTATTGAACGTCGGCTAATCGCTATATGTCGATTAGTCGGGGTTATACATATCTGTGATCTGTGATTGATGATGGTATGTGTATATGAATGGGTTGGATTGTCGCGGATGAATAGCCGGGGTGGATGTGAGATGAGTGTTGCTTTTTCTTTCATTCATTGTAATACGTAAATTGATGTAATATTATTATTTGTATGGCCACACAACCGGGTCGGGGTTGTAGCCGTCATTGTATAATTCTTTTTACTGTTTTTGCTCCTAGGATAGACCCATGAATGGGGTGCACAAACTACCGAGTATCTCGAAGTGCCGAGTGGCCTACTCACGGTGTTGAGGGAGGTTGCTTCGCTTCGGGTACTTGGCGGGTAGTTTGCCGCACCCGTAGGGGTCATGGGTGGGGTATTGGCTATTCATCGCGACCGTGTAATCCGCTTTTCGTTGCAGGCTCAAACGGATTGTGGATTCCTAGTATATCCAATGTATTCATCTGTGATCTGTAATGTCTATCATTGCTATATATTTATATATGATAACTATTTAGGCGTTGCTTATGTTTTACAGCCGCGCTAGCCCAGCCCCCGCTCTGTCGTTAGTTAAGTAACCTAACGGGTGATGACGGGGCCCAGTGGCGAATGCGAATGGCATAAGCGTACGTCATATTTTGGTTGTTTTCTGCAATGGTAGGATTAAATGATGGGACGCATTAAAAGAACTAATGCAAGAAAATAAACCAAGTAAAAGTCGATTGGAACACTTTGAAAACCACTTGGTTCTTTTCAAAACTAAACTTTTAAATGCGGAGCTTGAACCACTCCTTTTAAAAGCTATCTCATTCCATCGATTATATCAAGTTCACTACGTTCACGGTTTCGCCAAAACCATTCGTGGCCCTCCGTCATTTCGTATGGATATTCAATAGTATTCAAGCTATGTTTGTTGACCTTTGTCAAGGCATAGTGATTGGTAGCTGTTGGATGTTCATATGTAGCATAGATAGATGCGTTGGTTTGGGACAGTCGTACTACCTTGTTGACCTTCGTCAAGGGTATGTACGGGTGGGTTCAAGTTAACCTGGATAATGACGGGTAGAACTTGACATGTGACTTATGATTTGTTGACCTTCGTCAAGGTCATAAGAGCATGGGGCAAAAATCCATATCGGGAGTTTCATAAGTACTAAAACTTGCTAGCGCTGCATACCATTTGGAGTGTGATGATTCTGGTAGGATTCCTTCGGTTTTATCACGCAATGATATTTGGATCCCGATCCTACTGTGAGTATATGCTACTCCTCGGGAAAACTCTCACTTAACGATCAATGCTATAAACTTAGTAGGTGTCTAGAAAGGTGTTAGCGGGGCTACGCCCACAGGGAAAAGAGGTTACTTAATTAAGGAACTTCGCGAAAGCGTTGGAAAACCTCCCTCGAAGTACCGACACTGGCCTGGCTGAACGGTTAAGCAAGTATTGTACGGTGAGATTGATCCTGACTAATCCTTTCTTTACGGTTTGAGAAGGGATTCGAGAGACAGTGGGAGCCATCCTGTTTAGATAAATTAAAAACCAATCTAAACTTGTAAGAGCATCATGCTAAGTGTTTTCTTCTCTCTCTCTTAACTGCAGCGACCCAATGACCGCACCTAGGTTACATCTAGATAATAAGATGACTGAATCTGACTGTTATGACTGGCAAAGGTCTGTCCAGATGTCCATTGCCCAGGACAAGCTGGGACACCTCTTGACTAATCCAACCCCTTCCGTCTAAGGTCCAGTTTCCCCTGTCACGGATATTGATATCCGTAGGACATCGGAAGAAGACTGTGCGAAAGCCAAGTGCCTCGTGTTAGCCTCAGTTGATGGTATATACCAGAGGCAGCATAAGAAGATGGACTCAGCTTCTATCTTCCTCCATAACAAAGTTTTATATGGAGAGCAATCTCGTATCGCAAGATATGAGACCTCGAACGAATTGCTTCCAGCGAGGTTGCCTATTGGGTCATCTGTAGGGGGCAACGTCCTTATAGAGACCAGCTCTTTTGAGCTCTCGGACCTGAAGACCATGTTGAAGAACGGGTCAGATGCTGACTTAGTTCAACAGTCTCTACCTACTACCCTAAAGGAAACCAGGGAAGTAGAAAGAAAGAGAAAGGCAGAAGTTTCAGGAATGGATGCAGTAAAAGAGGGATGTTCCTATTGTTACGGGAATGAACATGGGCAGAAGGATTGCAAGGCTTGCAAAGCCAGTAGCCAGAATTCGAAGCATGTTGTGGCTTCGGCTTCGGGTGTGTTTGTAATAGAGAACTGTATGTCAGTTAACCCTACTTCCTGGGTATTAGATACCGGATCAGGATCTCATATCTGTAACTCGTTACAGGCTCTGAGAAACCGTAGGGTTATCAGGAAAGGTGATATGACTCTCAGGGTTGCTAACGGAATGAGCATGTATGCTTAATCCGTAGGGGAATATCATCTAGGACTGACAACTGGGCAGATATTGATTCTGCGTAACTGTTTTTATGTACCAGGTGCGACTTGTAATATCATATCTGTATCCTTAATTTCTAAGGAAGGATATGATTTTAATTTTGTAAGCGATGTAGTTAACATCCACCTAAATCAAGTTCTGATTGGGTCAGGTACATTACAAAACGGTATATACGTATTGAATCAAGCTCAGATCTTCAGTGTCCAGAACACACTTAAAAGAAAGTCTCCGGAAACAAATCAGGCTTTCTTATGGCATTGTAGACTTGATCACATTAATGAGACACGGTTAACAAAGTTACATGGAGAGGGATACTTAAATCCGTTTGAGTATCAGTCTTATGCCACTTGTGAATCTTGTCTCATGGGAAAGATGACAAAGACTCCGTTCACTGGACATGGAGAAAGAGCAAGCCAGCTCTTGGGACTCATACACAGTGATGTGTGTGGTCCAATGTCTACACATGCGCGAAGTGGTTATTCATACTTCATTACTTTCACAGACGATTTCTCTAGGTATGCACATGTCTTCTTGATGAAGCAAAAATCCAAGGCCTTTGAGAAATTTCAAGAATACAAGAATGAAGTTGAAAAACAAACAGGCAAAAGTATCAAGACACTAAGATCTGATCGAGGTGGTGAATACTTGAGTGCCGAGTTTCTGGGCTACTTAAAAGAGAATGGAATTCTCTCTCAGCTTACTCCTCCATACACACCACAACACAACGGTGTATCGGAAAGGCGGAATCGAACCCTATTGGATATGGTTCGTTCCATGATGAGTAAGGCTAAGTTGCCGCGATCCTTCTGGGGTTATGCGCTAGAAACAGCTGCATATCTCTTGAACAAGGCTCCAACCAAGACTGTGCCTACCACCCCATATCAGATGTGGAGTGGGAAGAAACCCTGTCTCAAGTACCTTAAGACATGGGGATGTCCATCTTTTGTAAAAAAGCAGCATGCGGACAAGCTCGAGGCACGCTCAGTACTGTGTAAGTTTGTGGGATACCCAAAGAACTCCAGGGGGTATCTTTTCTATTCCGCAGAGGAACAAAAGGTTTTTGTTTCTCAGCATGCCCACTTCTTGGAAACTGAATTTTTAGAAAATCAGATAAGTGGGAGCGCAATAGAACTGGAAGAAATTCCAGAACCACAAGCTATTACTGAAAGCTTGGAAGAACCAGAAGTTTCAAGAGAACCGGACATCCCAGCGCCACTCCGCAGGAGTAGTAGGCAGTCTCATCCGCCCGAGAGATACTACGGTTTTCTCATAGACGGGGATAGAGAGGATTGCACCATGGATTATGGTGAGCCTACTAGCTTCCAGCAAGCCATCCAGAGCGGCGACTCGGTAAAATGGCTGGATGCAATGCGGGCCGAGATGGAGTCCATGTACACCGACAAAGTTTGGACTTTGGACTTTGCTCCAGAAGGGGTAAAACCCGTAGGCTGCAAATGGATCTTCAGAAAAAAGATTGGTGTAGATGGGCAGGTTGAGACCTATAAAGCTAGACTTGTTGCAAAGGGTTTTCGTCAAAGACCTGGTTTGGACTATGACGAGACCTTTTCTCCAGTGGCTATGCTGAAATCCATTCGGATCCTTCTTGCCATTGCTGCCTTCCACGATTATGAAATCTGGCAGATGGACGTGAAGACGGCATTCCTAAATGGAAATTTGGAAGAGTGCGTCTATATGGATCAGCCGGAGGGATTCATTCAGAGTGGAAGCAGCGGTAGAGTGTGCAAGTTGTTAAAGTCCATCTATGGACTTAAGCAGGCATCGCGGAGTTGGAACATCTGCTTTGATGATACTGTCAAAGAATTCGACTTTATCAAAAACCTAGATGAACCATGCATTTACAGTAAGATTGTAGGGAGAACTGTAGTATTCCTCATCTTGTACGTGGATGACATTCTCCTAATAGGAAATGATATTCCTATGCTACAGTCAGTCAAAGGATTCTTGTCGCAGAGGTTCTCCATGAAGGACCTGGGCGATGCCAACTACATTCTGGGGATCCAGATCTATCGTGATAGATCTAAGAGGATGTTGGGACTTTCACAGTCAAGGTACATCGACACCATACTGAAAAGATTCAGTATGGAAGATTCCAAGCGCGGTAATCTACCGGCTTGTCACGGGATCACCCTCTCCAAAGAGATGTCTCCCAAGACTGATTTGGAGAGGGATCGCATGTCTATTATACCCTACGCTTCTGCGGTAGGCTCTATAATGTATGCGATGTTGTGTACCAGACCAAATGTAGCATACGCATTGAGCGTTGTAAGCCGGTATCAGTCGAACCCAGGGGAGAAACACTGGATAGCGGTAAAGAACATTCTCAAGTACCTGAGAAGGACTAAGGAGATGTTCTTGGTGTTTGGCGGAAAGGACCTCCAGCTTGAGGCCTTTGCTGACTCCAGCTTCCAGAGTGATAAGGATGACTCCAAGTCCATGTCGGGTTATGTCTTTACACTCAATGGAGGGGCAGTTTGCTGGAAGAGTTCCAAGCAGGAGACCGTTGCTGACTCAACAATGGAAGCAGAGTACATAGCTGCGTGCGATGCCGCAAAGGAAGCTGTCTGGATGAAGAAGTTCCTCACGGAGCTTCAGGTGGTTCCTACCATTGTTGATCCAATACCGCTGTATTGCGACAACAACGGCGCTATAGCTTTAGCGAAGGAACCCAGGTCACATCAGAAGTCCAGGCATATTTTGAGGCGGTACCACCTGATTAGGGAGATCATAGATCGCCAGGAGATCGAGGCGAAGAGAGTAAATGTTGCGCCACGGCAGCGCCCCGACCATCTTACCGAGGCCAAAATGCGGAATAAAAAATTTCCTTACTTGGAAACTGGCGCTACCGCAGACAATAAAACCCGGATCGTTAACCATTAACCTATACTAGCAAACAAGAGATGGGAAGAGAAGCATACCAAGTGATCCGAGTTCTCCGGTCTTCTCGTCATCGTCCCGATCTCCCGTGGAAAGTCTTGTCTCTATATCGTCGCCTCCTCGCCGGAAGGGCACCACATCGCCTGCGTCTTTTACGGGCTCCCACCTCAATGCCGAGGCAACTCGGACGCGAAGCTGGCAAGTCGACGCGTCCAAGATTTGCTGTAGGCTAGTGTAGAGTCAATGTCTCATTGGGGTTTTGTTGCCTTTGAAGATGATGGAGGAATCATGATAAGAAAAATGGTGCTTGCATTTTTCCTAGCATGAAAAAGAGATCAAGAAAAATCCCACAAGCTCAAAAATGAAACTCTCTCATTCTTTTCTCTCAAGTGTGGCCAACCTCTTCTTTTGAGAATGGTGGAGGAATGAATGTCAAAACCATAACAAGAAGGGAGGTGAGTGTAGGAGAGGAGAATGGGTGACCACATCCAAAACATCATGATAACAATCTCACATCAACTCCAAATCAACTCTAATCACCATTAATACAAATCAAGTGATGTAAAGAGAATCAAATGATGGTTGAAAAGAAAAGATGCCATCATAATCAATCCATATGCAAGAAACCCCTCCACAATATGTTATTTGCAAACTTGCAAATAACACCCTCCATCGGAAAAGTCCGGCCGGGAAAGAACAAAGAAAAACCGGCCGGAACGGAATGCAAACTGGCAACTCCAGAAAACTGGTCCCGTAATAAATTACAGGAAAACCCCGATATTGTGCATACACACCCGCATCTGTATTCCTACCGGATACAAATGCAATGAGACAAAATCTACACTGTACTATACTAGGATCCGGCTTAAACCAAAGCCGGCTAGTAATATCCGTCCGATCCTGATCCGTGCAATACCGCACGTATCTGATCGAACCCTGCCATATAACCATACGGCCACTAGTACAAACTGTCCGATCCTGATCCGTGCAATACCGCACGTATCTGATCGGACCCTGCCATATCTCCATACGGCCTCTACAGCGTTTCGCCCGAAAGCTTGAGTAACTTTAAGTGTTGTGGACTCTAAAGACTCGTCAATACTATGGCTGTGGATTTAACCACTGGCAGGTCAGGGGTATAAGCCAATACGTAACGGGCCACCAGCTATTGACTAAAAGGGACGTCGATGAGCGAACTCATCCTGACACCCTACTGAGCCTGTCAGTGACAATATCCGTACAGTCCGGTCCGTTCGTCTATGAGCATCGCATGGCGGGCCTAGGGGGTTGGTAAAAGTCAGACCCCCAAAAGCGGTACAAGTGGTGTCGGAGTGTAGCCCAGAACACCCTGAGATACTACTGGAATACCTACCAGTAAATCTCCTGCCTCGGCCGAGGGCTTTGTGTAATGGCTCTCCTAGACACAGCGCGACCTCACCCCCAATACCGGGAGAGACGAACCCCTGCAGATCCGCTCACTGCCTCCATGTGGCTCGGGACTGTACCCAACTAAAACCTGTTTGCAAGACTCCTTTGAGCCGTGGTAGGGTAGTAATCAAAGCACAGTGGGAACTCACACGAGACAAATGACGATCTCAGGTCGATGAACTAACCTGTACACATGTCACCAGGGAACTGCTATCTGACATCTGGTATAAGACCAACTAGCAGGTTCCCGGCGAGTCCTGTCCGGTGTACTCATAACCCAATGAGCACCTGTATACATCTTAGGTGAACCAACTGTCACCAGTGGCTTGTGAGACCGGCCACCGCCTCTCGTCGGGGTCTCGACTGTATACACTAGTCTACTAATGGAGTATCGATGCCCTGTCTCGAAACTCCTACGACTAGGGACCTTTTAAGGATGTGCTTATAGACTACCAGCTCCCACGTATATGATCTCCATCATACTGCTGGTAGTCAAGTAAGAATCCTAGGGGCTCTATCAACATGTAATAGCGACATGTCAGGTCACCTAAAGCAGTACACGATGATAAAGATAAACCAGATATCATACTATCATCTCGAGTAAGACTGTCCTACCGGGATAGGTCCTCCCTCAATCATTGCAATCACGTGCCTGTGATCCAATAATTGACTCTGAGGGCACTATCTCCAACAATCTCCCACTTGCACTCACGGCTAATTATTGCGATGTCGCATACTCACAGCCCGTGTGATACCGAACACCCAACTCCTCTACTAGTCTGTCTCACAAAACCCGTTTGCGAAACTATTGCGTTCGAGGAATAGCCTCAGTGAGTGGATCCGCAGTGAAGTTTCTTTCTATGTCTCTCTATATCTCAAGTCCGCGGAGAAAGCCATCTCCCAAAATGAGCAATACCTGTCTTGGAATGTCTGGATGTCTGATGGGACCTAGTTCATAAATGAACTCCAAATCCAGACTTCTTAGACTGTATCGTCAACTGAACTTAATCAGTATCCTGCGCCATGCCTTCCCTCAGTATCCACCTGGACCACATGTCCAATATACTGCCCCTCGTCAGAGGGAAAACTATAACTCTGACAGCCACTCTGCCATCCAGGTCACCTTGGAAGCCTGGAATGATAACCGTCTCCTAAAGGAGGCTGCCGTTATCATATCCCTAGAATATCAACTTATGTTCTAAAACTGCTTCCGACTGTTTCTCCAGGATTGGATCAATATCAACTTATTGCATCTACTGCAAGAACAACATCTGGTGTGGTACTTGACATCTCATGATTGACTCAATTGCCTAAGCAAGTGATTTGTCAATCATGCGTATCCCTCTCCCCTTTAGTCTGTAAGACACCTTTAGAGAGGGTGACTCCATTACCTGCAGGTACACTACCGTGCTAGGAGTCGTCCATTCTAAATACTCTTAGAATGCTTTCTAAGTACCCTGATTGGGAAACCACCCAAATCTAGATCTAAAACCATAAATCTAGTAGCCAGAATGTACGATACAATGTCCAAGTCCCATGTGGAGAAAACACTGTGTGACGAACAAAGTATAACCGATCGTAGTATAGGAATATCACTTCCTACTCTGTGTATGTCATCCATATACCATGACATCACACCCTACTACCTTCTCAACAGATCCATCCCCTATTCTGATGAAGTCAAACCTATGACTGTCACATCAGAAATAGATGATCTATCTCCGCTGTAACTGCTTTAGTCTATAAATAGACATAAGCCTGATGACCACCAATGCTTCCGCTTCTCCCACTGACTACGACAACCCTCTGCCAGAGTCATATAGACGTGCACTTCTAAAGCTAGTTTAGAACGACGCTATACTCATCCTCCTGCCGGGTCTCACAGTTTGGAACAACAGCAATGGTAAGTCTGGGTAAACAAGAACCTCCCTGCCACCGTCCTTGAGCATACCGAAGTACCTCTCGAGTGTCTGAGGTTACCCACCATATCTGCGGAGTGGCTAATGGAATGTCAATCCAGATTGAATCTTTAGGTTCCTTATCAAATCTTCAGTAATCGTTTGTGGTTCTGGAATCACTTCCAGTTCTACCATACTCCCACTACTGTTTTCTGAAAAAATCCATTTTTATTAAAACTGTGGCGAGTCAAGAACAATATCACTATTGATCTTCCAGATGGTAAAAAATCAACCCTCGTCATAGCCTGGGTCAACCCACAAACAACCATTACAGAAACGTGCCTTGAGTTGTCCAGTGTCTGGTTTTAAGCATAAGCCGGACAACTCCCCGTACCTTAACAATGTCAAGATATGAACTGTTCTATATCCAATATAGAACCAGAGGCACTGATTTAATTGAACCAGATTCAAATCATGCAGCTGTCTCCGGTGCATGTCAAGTAAATGGAGAGAGGCCGATCAACGTTACTCAACTTAGGAATACTTCCAATTATGAGTAACCTGAAAGAGAAACAAGTTCTCTTAATCATTACTATCAACTGAATACCACACACAAGTATCTACATCTTCGATCTCCTTGAAGAATCCTGATACTTGCAACACTTGGTTCTCTACTTTATTCATATACCTACAACTTCTCAAAACTTGGACCCTGTGTTTCTACGAAACACTTGTCTAAGAACTAGAGAAGTCATAAGTAAACTGAATATAGTACGAGGACCAACCCCTCTGTCCTGATGGACGCTGGACAACATACAATACTCTGTATAAGTCCCTTGAGTCTGATGACTCATTCACTGTATGTTGTAGGCTGAAAACTGTACTTATGGTTAAGAAGAATTACACCGCTGTTTAATGTTCCTTACCTAACCATCCACTGATATAGGAAAATGTCATCGACATAACTTCAAAAGGTATATCTCACTCTATAAAAATAGAAGTACAGATATATCAATTTGAAATTGGTGCATAACCGCGGATATTCAAAACCAAATAATTGCCGTCCGGCAAACAACCCAGGTGACTTCCTCAAATATCACCGATTACAATGAATCCCGATATAATGAGGATGATCACCCAATTCCCAATAACTTACTCCCACTCATCATCTGTAAAACCATACAGATGTGAGAATCAAACCTGGTAAATACATACCCTGGAGCAAGTGTCTAATTGGGAAATCAGCTTTCTTTTAACAGTACACAGTGAAACTGAAACATTGAAATGTTTTGTTGGGGTATCCTGGTATTCCTAGTAATGCCTCTTCCATTATCCAGATTCACAACTGTAACCGTATAATTCTTTGCCATTTCTCCAAATCCCTTTATATGTCTTTAGTCATTACCTTCTGTACACCCCTTTAGGCCAAATGGTTTTCTTCCTTCCCTACCGTTCGGCACCAGCCTATGGTTTGGAAGAAGACTATCCAGTAAGCATAATGGGTGTACTGTCCTAATCCTAGGAGCACTCGCAAAACGAGAGAAGGTGAAGATAAAAGACAACCGAATAAACCTTATTCTTATTTCTCCTGAACCAGAATCCATCCCCGAACTGGAACAAGTTCCTTTCGAGTTCGTATATAACCATACGATGGAGTATCCAATAAACTGTGGATCTTCGTAGTGATACGGAGTGTCCTGGAGAAATACAAAAGGTGATTTAGGATTGGCGAAGAAATACTTGGTTTGGTCGTGAATATCAGTCGCAATGTACTTTGTCCTCCTACTAATCCCTTGTTTTGTCTTAACTTAATACCTTCTGTACACCGTTTAGGCTAACTGGTTTTCTTCATTCCCTACCGGTCGGCACCAGCCTATGGTTTGAAAGAAGACTATCCAATTTGCGTAATAGGTGTACTACTCCTAAACCAAGGATTACTCGCAACCTGAGAGAAGGTGAAAAGAAAAGACAACTGAATAGTCCTATCCGTTTTCTCCAGAACCAGAAACCATCCTCGAAGTCCTTCGAGTTCGTATATAACCATACGATGGTTTTGTCCAATGGAAGTGGACGTTCGTAGTAATACGGGGTGTCCTGGAGAAAAGGGTAAAAGTAGGAGTGGCAATGAGGTTTGCAACTCAGACAATCCAAAAGCCAGTGTTAAGAAGGTTCGGTCAACTTGGTCACTGAGTCATAGTTTAGGGTCGGGTCAATGGTCGCTGCCAAAGAGAGAGAGAAAAGAAACACTCAGCGTGCACTCTAACCTAGATCAGAATGGTTATCACTTTGTCTAATCTGGAAACCTCCCACTCTAACCTCAAATACTTCTCCAAACCTGAAAGAAGAATTAGTCGGGATCACCCGAGGAGTAAACCAACTCATCAGTGGGAATCGGGATCCAACTATCATCGCATGATAACGTGACGGAATCCGCTCACGCTATCACACTCCAGAAGGTATGCACATATCTGGCAAGTTTCAGTTCTTTTGAAACTCCCGATGTGATTTTTACCCCTAGGACCCAAGTGACCTTGACGAATAATCAACAAATCAAAAGGTCCTAGTCAAGTTCAACCCGTCATTATCTTGATTGCGTTAAACCCACCCGCACGACCCTTGACGAATAATCAACAAAGTCGTACGACTGTCCTAACCAATCCACATATCCATGAGACAGAAAGCATTACAGAGATACCGCACACTACGCCTCGGCGAATAGCAACGACAAACGTAGCGCGAATACTAAGCAATACTAATCCGAAATGACGGAGGGCTACGAATGGTTTTTGGCGAAAAACCATTTACCGTAATGAACTTGATATCGTTGAAGGAACTGGATAACCTTTTATAAAAATATAGTAACGAAAACCTTTGCTAAAGAGGTTACTCCCGGTGAAGGGATCTCGGCTCTTTCCCCGTAGAATGAGGTGCAGGATATTCCAACTGAATTCCACGATGCAAAGCAAAAGGCAATCGGCTGTAGTGAAGTTATTGCCCTGACACAAACTTCTGTCCAAGGGGTCACTCCCGGTGAAGGGATCTCGGCCCTTGCCTCGTCGACTGAGGAGCTGGATATTCATAACCGAATACCACTGTGCAAAACAAAAGAGAACGCCCTTGCAATAACAGCTTTTTGAAAAATTGTTCCAACAACATCAGAATAGGTTTGTTTATAACTTGCGTTGATCCGAATCAACGCAGTCCCATCAATTAATCACACCATACGTATATGCCATCCGCATTTGCCACTGGGTCCCGTCATTACTCGTTAGGTTAGCTAACTAACGACAGAGCGGGGACTGGGCTAGCGCGGATGCAAAACATATACAACATCTACTAATATATATACCAATATATAATTTTCGCTCAAGGCGTGATAAGAATGCAACATCACAGAAATGTACAGCATCACAGAACAATACAGATATCTGGGATCCCCGGGTTTCACAGAGCCGCTGCTGAAACCCGACGTTCCCTTGGTCGTGTGGATAGCCTGTGCAATGAAATCCTAGACCCCTACGGGCGCGGCAAGTCACCCGCCAAAACATGAAGCGAGGCAGCCCCCTTCAGCACCGTGAATGGACCACCCATCACTTCATGGAATCCGGTAACTTGGGCACCCCTCCTGGGTCAACCTGTGCCCCCTACGAGTGCGGCGAATAGCCCGCCAATCCTAGAGTGAAGCCCCCTCCGTCTCAATGCCATGAGATGCGGGCCCGTTGCCCTCTAGAACCCGGCTATCCGTGCACCCCACCTTGGGGTAATCCTAGTACAGAAAGTAAAATATACATACACCGGGTACATCGACCGCAACCTGGTCGTGCCCCAAAAGAATAATACAATCAGGCAGTGACGGCAGTCCACATGTCGGATGCTCGCCCCGCAATATCAAATGTACATAATACAACAAAAAATGTACTAGCATTGCATCCAGGCTATCCCCCACGACCGATCCGCAACATCACAGCAATACATAGAACATCAACGTGAAAGTCACGTTCGCAAATCCGTCTAACCGGGCTATAGCAGTTAGATTGGATTTACCGATCAAGTGACATTCACGGTCGCAGATATAATGTAAATACTGTGAACTAGCAAGTTTAAAATATCCGATCGAATAAAATATACCAAGTGGGCCCCAAAGCATTACTGTAGCACTTGCAGAAAATCTGGGCCCAAACAAAATATACCAAAACCCTTATTTCCAGCCCACAAGCCCACTGTAAAAATATGGTGAAGTGATTCCAACTTCCTGCGGCGGAACTGCGGCCAAAAAGGGGTTAAGGCCGCGGTTCCGCGGTCGTACGGAAGGATTAGGTTACCAAATTTTTCCAGTGTTCTTAGGATTCTCTGTACATCATTCTGCAACAACCTGAAAAATTTTTGGACTCCAAAAAATTTTGACAGAAACTGATGTGAAGAAAAATAAGGTTTTTGGGATTTTTGTTCGATCGGGTCTTTAAACATACTAGAGCAAGCTAGACTAGGTTAATGGCGTGGCTCTAATACCATGTTGAGCCACAGCAGCGCCCCGGCCATCTTACCGAGGCCAAAATGCGGAATCAAAAATTTCCTTACTTGGAAACTGGCGCTACCGCGGACAATAAAACCCGGATCGTTAACCATTAACCTATACTAGCAAACAAGAGATGGGAAGAGAAGTATACCAATTGATCCGAGTCCTCCGGTCTTCTCGTCATCGTCCCAATCTCCCGCGGAAAGTCTTGTCTCCATATCGTCGCCTCCTCGCCGGAAGGGCACCACATCGCCTGCGTCTTTTACGGGCTCCCACCTCAATGCCGAGGCAACTCGGACGCGAAGCTGGCAAGTCGACGCGTCCAAGATTTGCTGTAGGCTAGTGTAGAGTCAATGTCTCATTGGGGTTTTGTTGCCTTTGAAGATGATGGAGGAATCAAGATAAGAAAAATGGTGCTTGCATTTTTCCTAGCATGAAAAAGAGATCAAGAAAAATCCCACAAGCTCAAAAATGAAACTCTCTCATTCTTTTCTCTCAAGTGTGGTTAACCTCTTCTTGTGAGAATGGTGGAGGAATGAATGTCAAAACCATAACAAGAAGGGAGGTGAGTGTAGGAGAGGAGAATGGGTGACCACATCCAAAACATCATGATAACAATCTCACATCAACTCCAAATCAACTCTAATCACCATTAATACAAATCAAGTGATGTAAAGAGAATCAAATGATGGTTGAAAAGAAAAGATGCCATCATAATCAATCCATATGCAAGAAACCCCTCCACAATATGTTATTTGCAAACTTGCAAATAACACCCTCCATCGGAAAAGTCCGGCTGGGAAAGAACAAAGAAAAACCGGCCGGAACGGAATGCAAACTGGCAACTCCAGAAAACTGGTCCCGTAATAAATTACAGGAAAACCCCGATATTGTGCATACACACCCGCATCTGTATTCCTACCGGATACAAATGCAATGAGACAAAATCTACACTGTACTATACTAGGATCCGGCTTAAACCAAAGCCGGCTAGTAATATCCGTCCGATCCTGATCCGTGCAATACCGCACGTATCTGATCGAACCCTGCCATATAACCATACGGCCACTAGTACAAACTGTCCGATCCTGATCCGTGCAATACCGCACGTATCTGATCGGACCCTGCCATATCTCCATACGGCCTCTACAGCGTTTCGCCCGAAAGCTTGAGTAACTGTAAGTGTTGTGGACTCTAAAGACTCGTCAATACTATGGCTGTGGATTTAACCACTGGCACGTCAGGGGTATAAGCCAATACGTAACGGGCCACCAGCTATTGACTAAAAGGGACGTCGATGAGCGAACTCATCCTGACACCCTACTGAGCCTGTCAGTGACAATATCCGTACAGTCCGGTCCGTTCGTCTATGAGCATCGCATGGCGGGCCTAGGGGGTTGGTAAAAGTCAGACCCCCAAAAGCGGTACAAGTGGTGTCGGAGTGTAGCCCAGAACACCCTGAGATACTACTGGAATACCTACCAGTAAATCTCCTGCCTCGGCCGAGGGCTTTGTGTAATGGCTCTCCTAGACACAGTGCGACCTCACCCCCAATACCGGGAGAGACGAAACCCTGCAGATCCGCTCACTGCCTCCATGTAGCTCGGGACTGTACCCAACTAAAACCTGTTTGCAAGACTCCTTTGAGCCGTGGTAGGGTAGTAATCAAAGCACAGTGGGAACTCACACGAGACAAATGACGATCTCAGGTCGATGAACTAACCTGTACACATGTCACCAGGGAACTGCTATCTGACATCTGGTATAAGACCAACTAGCAGGTTCCCGGCGAGTCCTGTCCGGTGTACTCATAACCCAATGAGCACCTGTATACATCTTAGGTGAACCAACTAACACCAGTGGCTTGTGAGACCGGCCACCGCCCCTCGTCGGGGTCTCGACTGTATACACTAGTCTACTAATGGAGTATCGATGCCCTGTCTCGAAACTCCTATGACTAGGGACCTTTTAAGGATGTGCTTATAGACTACCAGCTCCCACGTATATGATCACCATCATACTGCTGGTAGTCAAGCAAGAATCCTAGGGGCTCTATCAACGTGTAATAGCGACATGTCAGGTCACCTAAAGAAGTACACGATGATAAAGATAAACCAGATAGCATACTATCATCTCGAGTAAGACTGTCCTACCGGGATAGGTCCTCCCTCAATCATTGCAATCACGTGCCTGTGATCCAATAATTGACTCTGAGGGCACTATCTCCAACAGTAAATACGGAGAATAACACTGCAGATCCACTCACGAAGGCCCTACCCCAGACTCAGTTCGAGCGGCTGATCGAGATGATAGGTCTTCGATACGCCAGTACATGGCCTTAGTGCAAGTGGGAGATTGTTCGTGTATATGCCCTAGAGGCCATTACTGTATCATGCTAGTTTGTATATTACTTGATGGAATCTTGGGATATTCACAGTTGTACATACAATCTTGCTCGAAATGGTAGTATGCTGCTTGGTTTGTCTCTACTTTAATATGTGCATGTGTTTCTTTTAGCATATCGCTGATATACATATTAGTAGAGCCCTTAGGATCTTTGCTTGATTACCAGCGTTGTGATGGCGCTCACACTCGTGGGAGCTGGGTGATCTATAAGCACATCCTTATACAGGTCCCTAGTCGTTGGACTATCGAGACATGGCATCGATACTCTGGAGTAGACTAGCGTATGCGCTTCTCATCCCAGTGTGGGAGACGGTCTGTCCCACAGCCGTCAGTACGTCGTACTTGAGATAGTATACTGGTGCTCGTTAGGTTACGAGTACACTGGACAGGACTCGTCGGGAACTGTTGGTTGGTATTATACCTATCGTCAGTTATCAGTTCCCAGGTGACATGAGTACAACTTAGTCCGCTGACTTGACACTGTCACTTCGCCTCAAGTGTGTTCCCACTGCACTTTGATTACTACCCTACCACGGCTCAAAGGAGTCGTGCAAACAGGTAGTTTTCGGGTGCAGTCCCGAAGCACTTGGAGGCAGTGACGGTTAGACAGGATTCGTCTCTCCCGGTATTGGGGGTTGACATCGCGCTGTGTCCAGGAGAGCCATTACACGAGTAGTCCTTGGCCAGGGCAAGAGAGATATACTGGTAGGTTTCCAGTGTTATCTCAGGGTGTTCTGGGCTATACTCCGACATGACTTGTACGGCTATTAGGGGACTGACGTTCATCGCCCCCTAGGCCCGCCATGCGTTGTATCAGACGAACAGACCGGACTGTACGAAGACTGTCACATACAGGCTCAGTAGGAGTTCAGATGGGGTTCACCTCGTCAGTCTTCTTATCGACATCTACCTGGGGACCGTTACGTACAGCTAGTGCCGCTTGCGGTCTGTGGTTAAACCCACTGCCAGCGTAGTATCGAGTCTTTAGAGTCCCACACAGAGAGCTATCGCCTTTAGGCAAACTGAGTAGAGGTCGCATGGTTTTGCGACAGGGTTCGTTCATATCCGCGCACTTGTGCACGTTTGCTGTCCGGACAGCTTATACTAGCGGGCTTTGGTTTAAGCCGGATCCTAGTATATGATTTGGGATTGGTTTTTCTCATAGTATTCGTGTTCCTCGGATCACGAATACGGGTGCGTATGCACAGTTGCTTGAGACAGAGGGAGAGGACTTTGATTAGGGTTAATGACTATTGTCATTTTATTAACCATAATGCTTATGTGTGTATTATGGTTAATTGATATTAGTTTTATAATTGTGCATGGTTATGGTTGTTCACCATTTGACCTTCTTGACTTGTTGACCTTGGTTGACACTTTGACCATCATCATTTCATTTGGAAGATGGTTATTGATCCTTGCAATTTGCATTAAAATTGAAATGATAATGGTCATGTCTTGATTAAGCCATGACAATTATCTCACTAATTTTCTAATTACAATAATTCACATATATGAGAGAATGCTTCATATTATTCTCTCATTCTATTTATTCACATTCTCTCTCTTGTTCTTCCTCTTCCTCAAGCTCTCCCCTCTCATGTGTTGAGAAACACTTGAGCTTGAGAAAAACCCTTTCTTGATAATCTCTACTCTTATCTAGGGTTCAAGGATTAGCACTTCTTGCACCCTAGTTACTTCTAGCTTGGAGTTGAAGCCAAAGGTCGAGGCTTTCGGGTGGATCTTTCTTCGACATGAGAAGACGACAAAGGTCACCTCCTTCCACCACTCCAATGAGCAAGGAGAGAAGGACTTAAAGCCCAAGGTATAACCTTTTCTAGCACTTAGCTAGTTTCTAGTTAGCTTTAGCTTGTTTTTGTTTAGCAAAGATCCTTCTTTGTCTAGTCCATGTTGCCTAAGTTCATAAAAACTTAATTTTTATTCCGTTTTCCGCCTCCCCTCAAGCACCGGGTGGGCAACGTGGACTTACAGTCTGGATGAGGAAGTTCTTGACAGAACTCCAGGTGGTTCCGTCCATTGTTGATCCAATACCTCTGTATTGCGACAACAACGGGGCTATAGCTTTAGCGAAGGAACCCAGGTCCCATCAGAAGTCCAGACACATCTTGAGGCGGTATCACCTGATCAGGGAGATCGTGGATCGCCGGGAGATCGAGGTTCGGAGGGTTGCAATGGAAGATAACACTGCAGATCCATTCACGAAGGTCTTACCCCAGACTCAGTTCGAGCGGCTGATCGAGATGATAGGTCTTCGATACGCCAGTAATGGCCTTAGTGCAAGTGGGAGATTGTTAGTGTATATGCCCTAGAGGCCATCACTGTATCATACTAGTTTGTATATTACTTGATGGAAGCTTGGGATATTCACAGTTGTATAGACAATCTTGCTCGAAATGGTAGTATGCTACTTGGTTTGTTTCTACTTTAATGTGTGCATGTATTTCTTTTAGTATATCGTCTATACACATTAGTGGAGCCCTTAGGATCTTTGCTTGATTACCAGCGTTGTGATGGCAGTCACACTAGTAGGGGCTGGGTAATCTATAAGCACATCCTTATACAGGTCCTTAGTCGTAGGACTATCGAGACAGGGCATCGATACTCCGGAGTAGACTAGCGTATGCGCTTCTCATCCCAGCAGGGGAGACGGTCTGTCCCACAGCCGTCAGTACGTCGTACTTGAAATAGTATGCGGGTGCTCGTTAGGTTACGAGTACACTGGACAGGATTCGTCGGGAACTGTTGGTTGGTACTATACCTATCGTCAGTTATCAGTTCCCCGGTAACATGAGTACAGCTTAGTCCGCTGACTTGACACTGTCACTTCGCCTCGAGTGTGTTCCCACTGTACTTTGATTACTACCCTACCACGGCTCAAAGGAGTGGTGCAAATAGGTAGTAGTTGGGTGCAGTCCAGAAGCACTTGGAGGCACTGACGGTTAGACCGGATTCGTCTCTCCCGGTATTAGGAGTTGATATCGCGCTGTGTCAAGGAGAGCCATTACACATAGTCGTCCCAGGCCAGGGCAAGCGAGATACACAGGTAGGTTTCCAGTGTCATCTTAGGGTGTTTTGGGCTACACTTCGACACGACTTGTACGCTATTAGGGGACTGATGTTTACCCCCCCTAGGCCCGCCATGCGATATTCTCAGACGATCAGACCGGACTGTACGGAGACTGTCACATTCAGGTTCAGTAGGAGTTCGGATGGGTTCACCTCATCAGTCTTCTTATCGGCATCTACCTGGGGACCGTTACGTACAGCTAGTACCTCTTGCAGCCTGTGGTTAAACCCACTGCCAGCATAATGTCGAGTCTTTAGACTCCCACACAGAGTGCTATTCGCCTTTGGGAAAAACAGAGTAGAGGTCGCATGGTTTTGCGACATGGTTCGTTCACATCCGTGCACTTTTGCACGTTTGGTGTCCGGGCAGTTATTACTACCGGGCTTTGGTTTAAGCCAGATCCTAATATACATTTTGGGATTGGTTTTATCTCGTTTGTGTTCGTGTTTCTCGGAACACGGATGCGGGTGTGTATGCACAGTTGACAGAGGCAGAGGCAGAAGATTCTCATTAGGGTTGTTGACTGTTGACTTTTTCTAAACCCTAATGAGAATAAGAAATATGATTAATAATACTATTAATTAAGTATTATCATGCCATGGTTGAGTTGAAAGTTTGACTTTTGTTGACTTGTTGACTTTGTTGACCGGTTGACTATTTTGGACTTGTTGACCATCATCATTTCATGGCTATCATTTCATGGCTATGACTTTTGCTTGCTTGTTGTTTACAAAATGCATTAAATGCATGAAATGATAATGGCCTTTGATATGAACCATCACAATATACTTAATTATTATTATCATGATTATTTTCCTTTTTAAGAGCATGGTTGTAAAAAGTCAAGCTCATTCTATCATTCTCATTCTCTCTCATCCAAGCTCTCCCTCTTCCTCTCTTCTCATGGCTCTCATGTCTCATGAGTTGAGAAACATGAGCCATTGAGATAAAACCCTAAAAACACTTCCATACTCATTCTAGAGTACAAGGTCTAGCAAGCTAAGGACTTTAGTTTCCTCTCGGTTGAGGTAGGAGCCCAAGGTAGAAGCTTTCGGGTGGATCCATCTTTGGCAAGAGGAGACGACGAGGTGGGGCCGATCCAACCACTCCAAGGAGCAAGAAGAGAAGGAGTTCAAGACCTAGGTATAACCCCTAACATTGTAGTTAAACTTGTAGTTAGGTTGCTAGATGTTTGATTAGCAAAGATCCTATTCTAAAGTCCATGTTACCTTCACCGTAAAAATCGTTTTTTACCGTTTCCGCATCCCCGAAAGAACCGGGAAGGGTAACGTGGACTTACAGTGGTATCAGAGCCTAGTTAAACACTATCTATCATGTTAGCAAAGTATCTAGAATTTCGATCGGAGAAAAAATCGCAAAACACGTCGTAAAAGTGAACTTTCTACCGATTTTTAAATCTGTTTAAAAAATAATTCCACATACACTAAAAATCGGCTCAAGGTTTTTAAAGAACACACAGAAAAAATGATCCACTGACTCGGTCAACGCGCCGCGGAACCGCAGCAAGAACTCGGCCGTGGCTCATTTTTACTGCAGTGTTCTTAGTGAGGTGTTTTAGGATTTTTAGAATATGTTGTTTCTGCCCAGAATTTCCAGTGAAAAAATTTGTGTTTGGGGTGGTTACAAATCTGTATTTTGATCAAACTTATGTAGACTTTAGCTAATGGGTTATATCTGTGATGTAATATATGTATTGAACGTCTGCTAATCGCTATACGTCGATTAGTGGGGGTTATACATATCTGCGATCTGTAATGTTGATGGTTTGTGTATATGAACTCGTTGGATTGTCGCGGATGAATAGCCGGGGGGTTGTGAGATAGGAGTTTTCTTTATCTTTCATTTGATGTAATATGTAAATTGATGTAATATTATTTGTATGGCCGCACATCCGGGATGAGGTTGTAGCCGCCATTGTATATTATTTCTTTTACTATTTTTGCTCTTAGGATAGACCCAAGGTGGGGTGCACAAACCACTAGGTACCTCAAAGTGCCGAGTGGCCTACTCACGTTATTGAGGGAGGTTGCTTCACTTCGGGTATTTGGCGGGTAGTTTGCCGCACCCGTAGGGGTCTAGGGTGGGTTCTTGGCTATTCATCGCGACTATGTAATCCGTCTTTCGTTGCAGGCTCGAACGAAACGCGGATTTCTAGTATATCCAATGTGTTCATCTGTGATCTGGAATGGCTATCATTGCATCTAACGAATGTGTATATCTATATATGATATCTAGTAGGCGTTGTTTATGTTTTGCATCCACGCTAGTCCAGCCCCCGCTCTGTCGTTAGTTAAGTAACCTAACGGGTAATGACGGGGCCCCGTGGCGAATGCGGATGGCATAAGCGTACGTCATATTTTCGTTGTTTTCTGCAATGGTAGGATTAAATGATGGGACGCATTAAATTAATGAAAGAAAATAAACCAAAGTAAAGTCGTTGGAACAATTTCAAAACCACTCGGTTCCTTTTCAAAACCAACTTTTAAACGCGGAGCTTGAACCACTCCTTTTAAAAGCTATCTCGTTCCATCGATTATATCAAGTTCACTACGTTCACGGTTTTGCCAAAACCATTCGTAGCCCTCCGTCATTTCATATGGATAGTCAATAGTATTCAAGTTGTGTTTGTTGGCTAAAGTCAAGGCACAGTGATTGGTAGCTATTGGATATTCTTATGCAGCATAGATAGATGTGTTGGTTTAAGACAGTCGTACTGTCTTGTTGGCCAAAGTCAAGGGTAGGTACGGGTGGATTCAAATTAACCAGGAGAATGACGGGTAGAACTTGACATGTGACTTATAATTTGTTGGCCAAAGTCTAGGTCATAAGAGCATGGAGCAAAAATCCACATCGGGAGTTTCTAAAGAAACTGAAACTTTCTAGCGCTGGATACCATTTGGAAGGTGAAGATTCTGGTAGGATTCCTTCAGTTTTGTCGCACGATGATATTTGGATCCCGATCCTACTATGAGTATATGCTACTCCTCGGGAAATTTCTCACTTAACGATCAATGCTATAAACCAAGTAGGTGTCTAGAAAGGTGTTAGCGGGGCTACGCCCCCAGGGAAAAGAGGTTCTTTAATTAAGGAACTTCACGAAAGCATTGGAAAACCTCCCTCGAAGTACCAACACTGTCCTGGCTGAACGGTTAAGCAAGTATTGTACGGTGAGATTGATCCCGACTAATTCTTCCTTTTTGGTTTGAGGAAGGAATTCGAGAAACAGTGGGAGCCATCCCGTTTAGACAAACCAAAAACCACTCTAAACTTGCAAGAGCATCATGCTAAAGTGTTTCTTCTCTCTCTCCTAATTGCAGCGACCAAACATCATGACCGGACTTAAGTTACTACTAGATAAAAATATACTGACAGGGCCAAACTACAAAGATTGGCTCAGGAATGGGAAAATGGCAATCACTTATGACAAGTTGGGGTATCTCCTTACCACCAAAGCTCACCCTGTCCCAGGTCCCACCTCCAGTGTCGCGGATAAGGAAATCCATAAGACCTGGGAGATCGACTGCGCGAAGGCCAAGTGCCTCGTGCGTGCCTCTATGGACAATGAACATCAGAGGAGGCACGAGAATATGGACCTCGAATCCATATTTCTCCATACTATGGATCTGTATGGGGAGCAATCCCGTATCGCCAGATACGAAGTCTCGAAAAAGTTGTTTTCGGCGAGATTGGCCGTCGGATCATCGGTAGCGGAACACGTGCTTAAGATGATTGGCTTTATTGAAGAGCTCACGGACCTTGGGACCACGTTAGGGAACAAGCACTATACGGACTTGATTCTCCAGTCCCTTCCTTCCACTTACGCCCAGTTTATCATGAACTTCAACATGCAAGGAAAGGAAGTTGAACATTCCGAACTCCTGAACATGTTGAAGAGTGCAGAGGGCACCCTATAGAAAGGTAGGGAAACATCCACTATCTTTGTTGGAGGACCTTCCTCTTCTAGGTCCTAGGCGAAAGCCAAGGGAAAGAAGAAGAAAAACCCCACCAAACCAAGGGGCGGTGTTAGTAAAGTGGAAACGAAGGGAAAAGCAAAGGCAACAAAGATAGCGGGACCACTTGTGTGAAAGGAAGAGTGCTTCTATTGTCATAAGAAAGGACACTGGAAAAAGGATTGCAGGGCTTGGAAGGCCAAGAACCAGGACCCGAAGCAAGTTGCGGCTTCGGCTTTAGGTGTGTATGTTATTGAAAACTGTCTATCAATAAACTCTACTTCCTGGGTATTGGATACCGTATCAGGATCTCATATCTGTAATACTTTGCGGGCACTGAGAAAGCATAGGGTTTTGAAGGCAGGTGATATGACCCTCAGAGTTGCAAACGGAGATTGTTAGTTATATGTATGCCCTAGAGGCCATTACTATACATAGGATGTATATTGTAGTGGATGCTGGGACGTATATAGATAGGACTATCTTGCTCGACATGATAGTACGCTATCTGGTTGCTCTTTATCTTAACATGTATACTTTCTGTCTTTCTGTTACATGTTGATAAAGCCCTTAGGATATGTGCTCGACTTCCAGGACTGTGATGTAGATCATACTAGTGGGGCCTGGGTAGTCCATGAGTACATCCTTCAATGTTCCTAGTCGTGGGAATATCGAGACGGGGCATCGATGTTCCAGAGTAGACTAGCGTATATCTTCTCGACCCATGTGATGGGCGATGGATGATCCCATATCCATTGGTATTTGACATCAGAGATAGTATGCGGGTGCTCAGAGGTGACTGGGTACACTGAACGGACTTGCTGAGAACTCCCAGATGGTATTATACCTCACGTCAGATGGCAGTTCTCTGGTGACATTGGTACAGCTTAGTCTGTTGACCCGAGATCGTCATAGAGTCTTGTGTGTCTCCTACTGTGCTTTGATTTCCACCCTACCACGGCTCTACTGAGTCGTGCAAACAGGTGGTTTTTGGGTACAGTCCCGATTCACATGGAGGCAATGAGCGATAGGGGGGATTCGTCTCTCCCGGTGTTGGGGGTTGATGTTGCGCTATGCTCGACTGGCCATAACTGGAAATCCCTGGCCAGGGTTGCAGTGATTTACTGGTAAGAGTTATCAGTAGTTTCACGCTTGTTATGGACCTTACATCGGCATGACTTATCAAGCTACTGGGGTCTGACGTTTACCACCCCTAGGCGAGATATGCGACATATCAGACGAACGGACCGGACTGTGCGGTAAGTGTTACTGGTTGGATTCGCAGGAGTGTGAGCAGGCTTGCTCGTTGATCTTCTGATTGCTCAATACCCGGGTGGCCGTTACGTTTAGCAGACCGCTTGCGGCTTGTGGGTGATTGATATGATCACCACCTACTGCCGGCATATTGACGAGTTTTTAGAGTCCTACACAGTGGTTTCCTGGCTCAAGGGAAACGAAATAGGAGCGCATATGAGATATGTGCGGGACCGAGAATAATACCAGTATGTGATACTGTTTTCTATTCACGCGATTTGTATCATCGGACGGTTATATGAGATATAGCCGGGTTACCGAATCAAGTGTTGATTCGATACATTGATACACTTGATATTAGTCGGTTATATGTGATATGACTTGATCATTAAATCAAGTATTGATTTAATGATTTAATGTATAACTATATATTTGATATATTACTTTACATTAACTAGTATTTGTTCACTTAAGATTGATTTTCTCACTTGATGTGCACAAGTTGTATATATGATATATGTTTGTGCACTAGTTTATATCATGATTGATGATACATGCAAACTTGTGTGTGTATGACTTACACCATGTTTTGGTTAATGGTTAGGGTTTTATTTATTTTGGAAAAAACAAAATGGTGGCTTTCTTTGTTTTTTGCTTGAAGCTTCATGAAGCTTTCAAGCATCTTTGACAGAGTCCACCATCTTTGTTTTGCATGATATTTTCATTAACCTAACCATTAACTTAAACTCTAGTTTAGTCTCTACAATTGTTAACTCACCCATGGTTGCATCATGATAGACTTCACTTGATTATTCATTTTTTGAGAATTCTTGTTCTTTTCTTTTCTTCTTCTTCTTCTTCAAGACGAAGAAAGCTTGCTAGAAAAATTTCAAGTGAAGAAAAAGAGTTAGAAATCCAAATCCAAAGTGAACCCACTTCCTATTTATTCATCCTCTACCACTTTCCATGTTGTATAGGGTGTTTTCATCACAAAGTTCATGACCAAGTGAAAATGGAACTTGAGCTTGAGTCTCCTCGACGTAGATCATTTTCGGCCTCGAAGTCAACGACCTAGCCCGCTCATTTCTCCGAAGAAACCATGGCTAGAGTCCGGGATCCCGATGATTCCAGCGAAGGGACGTCAACACGGAGCTTTAGAAGTGGAGGACCGGATCTACAAAGGTTGTAATCCCTTTCACTTAGTAGTAAAGTAGTTTATTTGCTTGCTTTCGCCTTACCTCTAGTAAACGATCTTGATATAAAAATTTGATTTTGGCATGGTTGATGCCTTGTTGAACCTCATGAGTGTGCCTAGGAACCCTACAGTGGTATCAGAGCCTAGCTAAAGCTTTAGGCGAAGTGTAGACGAAGTTAGAAGTCCGGTCGAACCCGGAATTCCCCGATTTCACCCTTCTCTGGACATTTTCTGAAAATGTGGTTGTTTCCAAATTAAAAATACTCAAAAATATCAGCAGGGAATTCTATGAACATATGTGAAAAATGAGACACTAACTCACTTAAACAGCCGCGGAACCGCGGCAATGACATGCCATTGGCTGCGGTTCCGCGGCTCAAATGAAGAGTTAGGGTTTCTGTTTTGTACAGTTTCCCCCGTATGTGTTTCCTGATGTTTCTGGGAACTTTTAAATATACTCAACAGTTGAGTTTTCTGGGGTGTATTTGGGACTCGTTGATTCGATCGGATATTTTAACCTCGTTTAACTTTTTCCGGGTAATTTAGAAAGTGTTAAAAAGTTCGACCGTATATATATATCTCACTTTTTCCCCTGCCGGAAAATTTCCAAGTGTTAGATTTTTCCGTAGTTTAAAAACGTTCTAAATCGTGCAAGTTACGCGATGGACCCTCTAGAAGAAAACAAACCTTAACTCGATTATGTGACCGTCTTGAACTGCCTTTTGAATCTTAGGGTTTGGGGCAGTACGGCGTACTACATCTGAGGCGTTGGCTTGACCCTTCTACGGCTGGACCGTTGGTACTGTGGTATGAAATGAATGTTTTTTGAACTTATTTCAAGTGTTGAGCTGTTTGGGAAAACTTGAGTGTTTGATTATTCGATCGGAAAATTTAACATTGTCTAATTATCTGGAATGTGATACAATATTTGGAATTCACAAGTAGTTATGAGATAACTGAATGAATGTTATAAATCTAGCAGTTTAGTCTCACTTGATCGGTTGCCACGGGATTTTGATGTGATCAAAAGTCCGTCGCAATCACGTAGCATACGCGGATACTCACCGGGTAAACTTAATAGATAGCCACGCCCCAAACCCCCGACCAAGTGACTGTAGGAGAACCCCGTCGCCGAAAGCATCCGTTCGGGTGCTCGCGGCAGCGGTGTTCCGCCTTAGTGCACTTCGTCGACGGCATCGGGGGTGCGGCCGTCTACTAAAGCTTGCGACGAGCATTCGTTCTGGATGTCGGGAATCTTGTTGAATTGCCCGACTTGATATTGAAAAGAGTTTTCGATAATGAGACTAAAATGCGAGGTTTATAATTGGTTAGGCATGCGATGTCTAAAGAGTTTGCGGATTCCAACTGTTGTAGTTTTACACTTTCTTTTCTGTGACCGTAAGTGTAATATGTAGTTGTATCACCGGTTTTCGTTGCTATACGTCGACGACAATCGGTGTATGCATACTTACTTACGTTGATGACATGTGATGTTATATGTTGCTGGATATGTTATATTGGATCGTCGTGTTTGAATAGCCGGGGTTTTTTATGTGAGATGAGTGTTTTTCATTTTCATTCATGTAAAAACTTGTATGTAATATTCTTTTATTGGGGAACTTCCGGGTTGAGGATGATGTCACCATTGTATATTATTTACTTTTCCGCATTAGGATAGACCCAAGGAGGGGAGCACAAGTAACCGGGTTTTAGGGTCCAGTGGGAGACCATCTCGAGGAGTCGAGTCCGGGTCTCCTAACTGTAGAATTGGTAGGGTTGCTTGCCGCTCTCGTAGGGGTCTAGGGGTGTGGGATTGGCTATTCATCACGACCGTGGAATCCGTATTTGATATAGGCTCAAAATAAAAACACGGACGTCCTGGTATATCCAATATTTCATATGATATTTTCTGCTGCGTTATCTGTGATGTGATCATGTGATATGTTCAGATAGATATTGTATATAGTATATATGATATATTATATAGACGTTGCTTATGTATTACACCCACGCTAGCCCTGCCTCGCTCTGCCGTTAGTTACGTAACCTAATGGTGCAGATGGGACATCGAGGCGAATGCGGATGGCATAAGCGTACGTTATATTTATCTGTGATGTTTAGGTGGACTTAAATGATGGGACTTCATTAATGTGATTAATGAAAGAAAATAAACCTAAATGATGTTGTGGAATCGAATTTTTCAAAAACAGGTAGCTACAGTTCTTGCTTTGCATCGCGGTGTTCCTTGTAGAACATCCTGCACCTTATTCGATAAAGAAAGGGCCGAGATCCCTTCACCGGGAGTGACCCCTTTAGCAATAACTAGCGGATGCTACAACCCTCGGTTTGTATTTTGATTGCTTCTATAGTTTTTGCTTTGCACAGTGGTATATATGATATATCCTGCACCTTATTCGATGAGGAAAGGGCCGACGATCCCTTCACCGGGAGTGACCCCTTTAGCAAAACTAGAAAAGCCTCAAAAACACTCCATTTAAAAACCATTTGATTCCACAACGAGATCAAGTTCAAAGCGTTAAAGGTTTTCTGAAAACCATCTGCAACCCTCCGTCATTTTAGGAAGTAGAGTACTTAGTATTCGTGCTGTGTTTGTTGACCATAGTCAAGGCACAGTGTACGGTAGCTAAGTGATGCTTCCTACACTGCATATGATGCGATTAGTTAGGACAGTCGCGTGACTTTGTTGACCTTAGTTAAGGGTCATATGGGTGGGTCTAATTAATCACGAAATGACGGGTAGAACTTGACTAGTGCTTATGATTTGTTGACCATAGTTAAGGTCATAAGTGCTAGGGGTAAAAACCATTATCGGGAGTTTCAAGTGTTGAAATTTGCAATGAGATTGCATACCTTCTATATGATAGTTGGATCCTGATACCCACTGCGAGTAATTGTTACTCCTGGGAGAGTTTTGCACTTTACAATTAGCCGATCAAGTAGGTGTCTAGAAAGGTGTCAACGGGGTTACACCCCTGGGAAAATGAGGTTTATTTTAATTAGGTCCATGCGAAAGCAAGGGGAACCTCCCTCAAAGTACCGACACTTGCCTGGCTGAAAGATTGGCGAACTTGTAGAGTGTAATTAATCCCGGCTAGTCTTTCCTTTTAAGGTTTGAAGAAAGATTTGATAAAAACAGTGGGAGCCATCCTGATTAGATAAAATATATAACCAATCTAATCTTGCAAGAGCGCACGCAGAGTGTTTTCTTCTCTCTCTCTCCAGGTAGCGACCATGTCACTCCTTAATCAAGATAATAATATGGATATATTGACCGAACCAACTTGTTATACTGAGCTGGGGAACGTTGGTCCCTCTCCAACTTATAATTGTTATAAGACTAAGCAGGAAATTGGGGAATACCAGATTTTCCGTGCCGCCCAAATTTAATAAAGTGCATACTGATGCATCTCCTTCGGGTGTGTTCATTATAAAGAACTGTTTCTCAGTATCCTCTACGTCCTGGGTATTTGATACCGAATAAGGATACCAAATATATAATCTGTTATATGGGCTACAGAAAGGTAGAGAACTGAGAACGGGTAATAAGTTTCAAGTGTTGAAAATGGTGCAATTGTTGCAGCCAAGGTGTTCGCAATTATCACCCTGTATTTTAAAATACATTGATTCTGAACGAATGTTATTAGATACCAAACCTGACATACAAAATCATATCAGTCTCTTTATTAGTAAAGAAATGATAAAATTTTGTATTGTTGGATAATGTTTTGAACATTTCCTATTTCAAAAGTTGATCGGTTAAGGCACGTTATCAAAAAACATTGACGTTCTAAATCAAACTACAGTTTCTAGTATACAGAACACATACAAGAGGAAGAGTTCAGAAATGAACGATTCCTTCTTGAGGTATTGTAGACTAGGTCATATCAATGTGACCCGACTAGCTTAAGTTACATTTTAGATGCATATTTAAATCATTTTGAATTTACATCTTGTGAAACTTGCCAGTCATGTCACAAAGATAGGATGACCATAGCTCCATTTACTAGAAACAGGGAAAGAGTTAATAAACTCTTGGGATTGATACATGTTGATGTATGAAGGTCCCCTGTCTACATATGCCAAGACTGGTTCTTTGTACTTCATTACATTCTCTGATGATCTCTCAAGATTCAGTCATATGTTCCTGTTGAAACATAAGTCCGAAGCTTTTGAGATATTCATAGAATATAAGTTAGAAGTAGAGAACCAAAATACAGGTATAAGTATTATGTCCTATGATGAGATCAGGGAGGAGAATACTTGTGCATGGAATTCTTGGACTATTCTAAAGGGGAATGAGATTCTCTCTCAGTTTTACTCCTCTGAATATACCACAGTACAACGGTGTATCAGGTCGGACCAATCGCACCATATTAGATATGGTGTGCTCTATGATGAGTATTACTGAGTTACCTGTCTTTTTAGGGGGTTTTGCACTTGAGAAGCTGCATACCTACTGAATTGGGTTCGAGTCAAATCAGTGCCTACCATTCCATATAAGATATGGTATGGGAAGAGCCTATCTCTTAAGTAAGTTAAGATTTGGGATTGTCCGGCCTATGTCAAAAGCAAAATCCGGACAAGATCGAGGCAATGTCAGTTCTGTAGAACTGGAAGGATTTCCAACTATACAAACTACAGCTGATGATTTGACAGAACCAAAGGATTCAATAGTCCCCGACGAACCTCAGCCTCTCCGCCGATCTAGTAGGGTTCCTCATCCGCCTGAGAGATACTTCAGTTTCTCGATGACAGTGGGAGCGAGGAATGGATCATGAGGTGATGACCCAACTAGTTTCGAGTAGGCCATCGAGAGTAGGGACTCTGTAAGAATGGCTGGATGCTTAGCGATCTGAGATGGAATCCATGTACACCAACAAAGTATGGACTTTGAATGCTATATCTGAAGGGTTAAATCCCTATCAGGAGCAAGTATATCTTGAGAAGATTACTAGGTGTATATGGAAAAGTTGAGACTTTCAAAGCTAGACTTATTAATGGTTTTCGTCATCGACCAGGCGTAGATAATGATGAAACCTTTTCCAGTGGCTATGCTTAAGTCCATCCAGATCCTACTTGCCATTGCTACATACCATGACTACGATATCTGGTGATTGGGTGTCTTGACTGCTTTTCTAAATATTGATTTAGAAGAGAACGTCTATAAGTACACAGCCAGAGGGATTCATAAACAGTGGGAGCAGCGGAAACGTGTGTAAGTTGCTTTACAGAATAAAGCAGGCATCGCGGAGTTGGAACGTCTGTTTTGATGTGGTAGTCAAAGTGTTTGACTTCATCAAAATGGTAGATGAACCTTGTATATACAAAAGGGTAGTAGAGAGTAAGGTGGTCATCCTCGTATTGTACGTGGACAACATACTCTTGGTAGGAAAAGAGTTTCCTATACTACACACGGTCAATCTCCTCTTATCACAAGGATTCTCCAATAGGATAAAGGTGATACCTCCTAAATCCTGGGATTTAGATCTATGAGATAGATCTAAATGGATGTTAGGCTTCTCACTAGGTTTACTGAGATGGTATCAATCGATCCTAGGGAGAATCACTGGAAAAGTTCCACGGTGGTAAGGTCGACTGAATGTCAGTCGCAGGCATTGTGTTTACCCTTAGTGAAGGGACGGTATGTTGGAAGAGTTCCAAGCTAGATACCGTGGCAAACTAGACGATAAAGGCTAGTAACATCGCTATTAAAGATACTACCAAAGAGAAAGTTTGGGTGTATATTGGTTCATGAGATGAACTAGGTTCCTACCATTGTATGACAATGGAAGTGTGGCTTTGGCCAAGGAACCCCGGTCCCATCAGTGACCCAGACATATTCTGAGACAGCATCACCTGATCATGGAGATAGTTGATCTCCAGGGTGATCGAGATTAGGAGAGTAAACTCAGAGGACAACACGGCGGATCCACTCACAAAGGCCTTTTCCCAGAGAGAGACATATATGGGATGGTTGAGTATGTGATACTGCAACCACTGCAACAGATGGCCCTAGTGCAAGTGGGAGATTGTTAGTTATATGTATGCCCTAGAGGCCATTACTGTACATAGGATGGATATTGTAGTGGATGCTGGGACATATATAGGTAGGACTTTCTTGCTCGACATGATAGTACGCTATCTGGTTGCTCTTTATCTTAACATATATACTTTCTGTCTCTCTGTTACATGTTGATAAAGCCCTTAGGATATGTGCTCGACTTCCAGGACTGGGATGTAGATCATACTAGTGGGGCCTGGGTAGTCCATGAGTACATCCTTCAATGTTCCTAATCATGGGAATATCGAGACGGGGCATCAATGTTCCAGAGTAGACTAGCGTATATCTTCTAGACCCATGTGATGGGCGATTGATGATCCAGTATCCATTGGTGTTTGACATCAGAGATGGTATGCCGGTGCTCAGTGATGACTGGGTACACTGAACGGACTCGCCGAGAACTCCCAGATGGTAATATACCTCACGTCAGATGGCAGTTCTCTGGTTACACTGGTACAGCTTAGTCTGTTGACCCGAGATCGTCATAGAATCTTGTGTGTCTCCCACTGTGCTTTGATTTCCACCCTACCACGGCTCTACTGAGTCGTGCAAACAGGTGGTTTTTGGGTAAAGTCCCGATTCACATGGAGGCAATGAGTGATAGGAGGGGATTCGTCTCTCCCGGTATTGGGGGTTGATGTTGCGCTATGCTCGACTGGCCATAACTGGAAATCCCTGGCCAGGGTTGCAGTAATTTACTGGTAAGAGTTATCAGTATTTTCACGTTTGTTATGGACCTTATATCGGCATGACTCATCAAGCTACTGGGGTCTGACGTTTACTATCCCTAGGCGAGATATGCGACATATCAGACGAACAGACCAGACTGTGCGGTAAGTGTTACTGGTTGGATTCGCAGGAGTGTGAACAGGCTTGCTCGTTGATCTTCTAATCGCTCAATACTCGGGTGGCCGTTACGTTTAGCAGACCGCTTGCGGCTTGTGGGTGATTGATATGATCACCACCTACTGCCGGCGTATTGACGAGTCTTTAGAGTCCTACACAAAGGTTTCCTGGCTCAAGAGAAACGAAATAGGAGCGCATATGAGATATGTACGGTACCGAGAATAATACCAGTATGTGATACTGTGTTCTATTCTCGCGATTTGTATCATTGGACGGTTATATGAGATATAGCCGGGTTACCGAATCAAGTGTTGATTCGATACATTGATACACTTGATATTAGTCGGTTATATATGATATGACCGGATCATTAAATCAAGTATTGATTTAATGATTTAATGTATAATTATATATTTGATATATTACTTCACATTAACTAGTATTTGCTCACATAAGATTGATTTTCTCACTTGATGTGCACAAGTTGTATATATGATATATGTTTGTGCATTAGTTTGTACCATGATTGATGATATATGCAAACTTGGGTGTGTGTAAGACTTACACCATGATTAGGTTAATGGTTAGGGTTTTATTTATTTTATTTATTTTGGCAAATACAAAATGGCGGCTTTCTTTGTTTTTTGCTTGAAGCTTCATGAAGCTTTCAAGCATCTTTGACAAAGTCCACCATCTTTGTTTTGCATGATATTTTCATTAACCTAACCATTAACTTAAACTCTAGTTTAGTCTCTACAATGGTTAAGTCACCCACGGTTGCATCATGATAGACTTCACTTGATTATTCATTTTTTGAGAATTCTTTTTCTTTTCTTTTCTTCTTCTTCTTCTTCTTTTTCAAGACGAAGAAAGCTTGATAGAAAAATTTCAAGTGAAGAAAAAGAGTGAGAAATCCAAATCCAAAGGGAACCCACTTCCCATTTCTTCATCCTCTACCACTTGCCATGTTGTATAGGGTGTTTTCTTCACAAAGTTCATGACCAATTGAAGATGGAGCTTGAGCTTGAGTCTCCTCGACGTAGATCATCTTCGGCCTCGAAGTCAATGACCTAGCCCGTTCATTTCTCCGATGAAACCATCGCTAGAGTCTGGGATCCCGATGATCGCAGCGAAGGGACGTCAACACGGAGCTTTAGAAGTGGAGGACCGGATCTGCAAAGGTTTTAATCCCTTTCACTTAGTAACAATGTAGTTTACTTGCTTGCTTTCGCCTTACCTCTAGTAAACGATCTTGATTAGGGTTTCTCGACACATATAAAAATTTGATTTTAGCTTGGTTGATTCCTTGTTGAACCTCATCAGTGTGCCTGGAACCCTTCAGAGCTGGCATGGATGCTGAGTCCGTGGGGGACTATCACTTGGGATTGTCCGATGAACATGTTTTGGTTTTAGGGGATTGTTATTTTGTACCCAATGCAACTTGTAATATCATATCTGTATCTTTATTTTCTAAAGAAGGTTATGAGTTTGCATTTGTAAGCAATGCTGTAAACATTCACCTTAATCAAGTTCTGATTGGGTCGGGTACATTAAGCAACGGTATATACGTATTAAACCAACCACAGATTTTCAATGTCCAGAATACACACAAAAGAAAGTCTCCAGAAATAAATCATGCTTTCTTATAGCATTGTAGACTGGGTCACATCAATGAGAGAAGGTTGACGAAGTTACATACAGAAGGATATTTGGATCCGTTCGAATATTAATCATATGCAACTTATCAATCCTGTCTCAAAGGAAAGATGACAAAGACTCCGTTCTCTGGACACAGAGTACGAGCGAGCGAGCTCTTGGGGCTCGTACACAGCGATGTGTGCGGTCCAATGTCTACACATGCGCGAAGCGGTTATTCTTAGTTCATTACTTTTATGGATGACTTTTCAAGGTACGGATATGAATTCTTAATGAAACATAAATCTGAAGCCTTTGGAAAATTTCGGGAATATAAGAATGAAGTAGAAAAACAAACAGGCAAAAGTATCAAGACACTGAGATCTGATCGAGGTGGTGAATACTTGAGTGCCGAGTTCCTGGATTACCTAAAAGTGAATGGAATTCTCTCTCAACATACTCCTCCATACACTCCGCAACATAACGGTGTATCGGAGAGACGGAACCGAACCCTATTGGATATGGTACGTTCCATGATGAGTAACGCTGAGTTGCCGCGATCATTCTGGGGATATGCACTAGAATCAGCTGCATACCTTTTGAACCGAGTTCCAACTAAGATTGTGCCTACCACACCATATCAGATATGGAGTAGGAAAAAACCCTATCTTAAGCATATTAAGACATGGGGATGTCCAGCTTTTGTCAAAAAGCAACATGCGGACAAACTCGAGGCACGCTCAGTACAGTGCAAGTTTGTGGGATATCCAAAGAACACCAAGGGATATTTCTTCTATTGCGAAGAGGAACAGAAGGTTTTTGTTTCTCGTCATGCCTGCTTCTTGGAAACTGAATTTTTGGAAAATCAGATAAGTGGGAGCGCAATAGAACTGGAAGAAATTCCAGAACCACGAGCTATTACCGAAATCTTAGTAGAACCAGAGGGTTCGAAAGAACAGGACATTCCTGCGCCGCTCCGCAGGAGTAGTAGGCAGTTTCATCCGCCCGAGAGATACTATGGTTTTCTCATAGACGGGGATAGAGAGGATTGCATCATTGATAGTGATGAGCCAACTAGCTTCCAGCAGGCCATTCAGAGCGTTGACTCGGTAAAATGGCTGGATGCAATGCGGACCGAAATGGAGTACATGTACACCAACAAAGTATGGACTTTGGACGTTTCTCCAGATGGGGTAAAACCTTTAGAATGCAAGTGGATCTTCAAGAGGAAGATTGGTGTATATGGACAGGTTGAGACCTATAAGGCTAGATTGTTGCAAAGCGTTTTTATCAAAGACCTGGTTTGGACTATGACGAAACCTTTTCTCCAGTGGCTATGCTGAAATCCATTCGGATCCTTCTTGCCATTGCCGCCTTCCACGATTATGAGATTTGGCAGATGGACGTAAAGACCGCTTTTCTAAATTGAAGTTTAGAAGAGTGTATCTATATGGACCAGCCAGAGGGTTTCATTCAGAGTGGGAGCAGCGGAAAGGCGTGCAAGTTTCTTAAATCCATTTATGGACTGAAGCAGGCATCACGGAGTTGGAACATCTGTTTTGATGAGACGGTCAAAGATTTTGGCTTTATCAAAAATCCAGATGAACCATGCATCTATAGTAAAATTGTAGTACGAACTGTCGTATTCCTCATTTTATACGTGGATGACATTCTCTTGATAAGAAATGACATTCCTATGCTACAATCTGTCAAAGGGTTCTTGTCACACAGGTTCTCCATGAAAGACCTGGGTGATGCCTCTTACATTCTGGAGATCTGGATCCATCGTGATAGATCCAAGAGGATATTAGGACTTTCACAGTCCAGGTACATCGACACCATGTTAGTGTATATGCCCTAGGGGCCATTATTGTATCATACTAGATTGTATATTACTTAATGGAAGCTTGGGATATTCACAGTTATATATATACAGTCTTGCTAAAGATGGTTGTATGCTACTTGGTTTTTGTCTACTTTAATATGTGCATATGTTTCTTATAACGTATCACTTATACATATTAGTAGAGCCCATAGGATCTTTGCTTGATTACCAGCGTTGTGATGGCAGTCACACCAGTGAGGGCTGGGTAGTCTATAAGCAACATCCTATACTTATCCCTAGTCGTAGGATTATTGAGACATGGCATCGATACTCCAGAATAGACTAGTGTGTACGCTTCTCATCCCAGTTAGGGAGATGGTCTGTCCCACAGCCATCAGTACGTCGTACTGGAGATAGTTTACATGTGCTCGTTAGGTTACGGGTACACCGGACAAGACTCGCAGGAGAACTGACTGGATGGTATTATACCTAACGTTAGATAGCAGTTCTCAGGCGACATGTGTGCAGATAGTCTGTTGACTTAGGGTCGTCATTTGTCTCGTGTGAGTTCCCACTGTGCTTTGATTACTACCCTACCACGGCTCAAAGGAGTCGTGCAAATAGGTTTTAGTTGGGTACAGTCCCGAGCCACATGGAGGCAGTGAGCGACTGTTAGGGATTCGTCTCTCCCGGTATAGGGTGTTGATATCGCACAGTGATCGGTTGGTCATTACCATAAGTCCCTGGCCATGGCTGATGGAGAATTACTGGTGGACTGATCAGTAGATTCTCAAATGGTTTTGAGCCATACCGGCACGACTTGTACGGTTATTAAGGGTCTGACGTTCTCCACCTCCCTAGACCATACATGCGATACTCTTAGTCAAATAGACCGGACTGCGCGGATATTGTCACGTACTAGCTCAGTAGGTGTTCGGATGAGTTTCCTCATGGCCTTCTTATCGACATCTACCTGGGGACCATTATGTACAGCTAGTGCCGCTTGCGGTCTATGGTTAAACCCACTGCCAGCGTAGTGTCGAGTCTTTAGAGTCGCACACAGAGGGTTTCCCTGCTCCAGGCGAAACGATATAGAGGTCGTATGGTTTTATGACAAGGGTTCGGACGCATACGCGTTTAAACGCACGTACGACGTTCGGACAGTTTTTACTAGCCGGCTTTGGTTTAAGCCAGATTCTAGTATCAGGTTAATGGATTTATACAGTCTAATGTTTTTCCGTGTTTTCACCGATTAGAGAGGCGTTCTCGTAATTTTCCGGGAAGCTTCTAGAAACATGGTGACTTGGGGGTTAAGGTGGCATAAGCATTTATTGCTTAATGACTCATTTGTGTGATTCATCCATGGAGTTAATGCTTCATTTATTGAGCTAATGACTCATGAGATGAATCACACAAGGTGAATGCATCAACCATGATGATTAATCATTTATATTATTTATTTGATAAATTGTTATGGTTGTTATATTCTAATGAGTTCATTTTTCAATATCATTCTTATCGTCACCTTCTTTCTCCTCAAGCTCTCTCATTCTTGAAACCCCAACCCTAACCTCTCATGTGTTGTGATCAAGGGTTAGCTAGACTAATACATCCATAACCTCACTCTATATCCCGTGGTAGCTTAGATTATCACTTTGAGCAACCTAGTTATCTCAAGTTAGTGATCAAGCTTGAAGTAGGAGCTCTCGGGTGGATCGTCTTTGACTCGAGGAGGTCGTTGAGGTGTCGATGTTCCAAGGAGCCTACGAGGAGTGGAGGACAGCGATGAAGACCCGAAGGAAAAGTAACGTGAGGTATAACTTCGAATCCGAGTAGTTAAACCTCTCGTAGTTTGCTAGTAACGGTTTAGATACGATTCATGCGCTCAAGTCCGTGTTACGAAACTTTGATAATCGTTTTTCATATATTTCGCCTCCCCGCAAGTTCGTGGGGTGCATGACATGGACTTACAGTAGTATCAGAGCCAAATAAACCATTACTAGCTTGTTAGCAACTAATTAGAACTTCGATCGACGGAAAAACACGAAAACGAAACCCCGGAACCCTAACAGTTTCTGTAAATTTTAAACGTGTGGAAAAAAATATTTGATATGCCTTAATATTCACAATAGGGAAATATAAGAATACTGGGAAAATACGAGCTCTTAACTCGGCAAGATGGATGCGGATCCACGGCACGAAGGTGCTTTTGGCCGCGGATCCACGGCGGAGTCAACTCCGAGTTGACTCGGATTTTCACAGAAATTCATATTTTTTTGGTTTTTTGTTTTCCTGTATATTCTGTTTCTGTCCAGGTTACTTCAGTGCCGGTTTGCTTTTGGGGTAGACAAGGAAAATGGTGGTCGATCGATATTCTAAGATATTTTCTAATTGGGTTTTTATTTGTAATGTTTAATGTGTTCGTAAACCTCCCATAACTGCTAGTATGTCGGTTGGCAGGGGGTTGCACATTTCTGTAATGTTTACTGTTTGTGTATATGGACTTGATTGGAATGTTATGATGATTAGCCGGGGTTTGAGATGTGTTTTATATTCATTCATTCGAAATAATTGTAATATGATGTAATATTCTTTTGCGGGGCACATCCAGGTTGCGGTTGTAGCCACCGATGTATTATTTCTTTTTACTGTTTTTGCTCCTAGGATAGACCCAAGGTGGGGTGCACAAACTACCAGGTACTTTGAAGTGTTTAGTGGCCTACTCACGTTATTAAGGGAGACCGCTTCACTTCGGGCACTTGGCGGGTAGTTTGCCGTACCCGTAGGGGTCTAGGGTGGGGTAATGGCTATTCATCACAACTGTGTAATCCGTCTTTTGTTGGAGGCTCAAAGCAAACACGGATTGCTAGTATATCCAATAAATTTCATCAGTGATCTGGAATGCTTATTATTGCGTCTGACGAATGTACAATATCTATATATAATAGCTATTATACGTCACTTATGTTTTACACCCGCGCTAGCCCAGCCCCCGCTCTGTCGTTGGTTAAGTAACCTAACGGGTGATGACGGAACCCCGTGGCGAATGCGGATAGCATAAGAGGATGTGGTATTTTCGTTGTTTTCTGCAATGATAGGATAAATGATGGGACACATTAATATAATGCAAAGCAAATAAACCAAGGTTAAACCGTTGGAACAAATTTGAAAGAAACCACTCGGTTATTTTAAAAGAGCAGAATTTTTTATTGCAGAGCTTTAACCACTCCTTTTAAAAAGTATCAGGTTCCTTAGATTATATCAAGTTCACTACGTTCACGGTTTTGCCAAAACCATTCGCAGCCCTCCGTCATTTCATTTGGGTATTCAGTAGTATTCAAGCTATGTATTTTTTGGCCCTTAGTCAAGACATATTGTTTGGTAGCTGCTGGGGTATTCATTTGTTGCATAGATAGATGCGTTGGTTTGGGACAGTCGTATTACTTTTCTTGGCCCTTAGTCAAGAGTATATACGGGTGGGTTCAAATTAACCTGGATAATGACGGGTAAAACTTAACATGTGACTTATGGCATTTTTGGACCTTAGTCAAAGTCATAAGAGCATGGGGCAAAAATCCACATTGGGAATTTCTAAAGAAACTGAAATTTGCAGAGAGATGCATAGCATTTTGGAGTTTGATGAATGTTGGTAGGATTCCTTCAACATTATCATACGATGATATTTTGGATCCCGATCCTACTATGAGTATATACTACTTATCAGGAGATTCGTCACTTAACGATCAATGCTATAAACCAAGTAGGTGCCTAGAAAGGTGTCGGCGGGGCTACGCCTCCAGAGAAAAGAGGTTTTTTAATTAAGGAACTTCGCGAAAGCGTTGGAAAACCTCCCTCGAAGTATCGACACTAGCCTGGCTGAACGGTTAAGCAAGTATTGTACGGTGAGAATAGTCCTGGCTAATTCTTCTTTTATGGTTTGAGGAAAGATTCGAGAAACAGTGGGAGCCATCCTGTTTAGATAAATTAAAAACCACTCTAAACTAGCAAGAGCATCATGCTAAAGTGTTTTTCTTTTCTCTCTCTTAATTGCAGCGAACTTGTGACCACGACTAGGTTACATCTAGATAACAAATTGAGTGAATCTGACTTATATGACTGGCAAAGGTCTGTCCAGATGTCCATTTCCTATGACAAGCTGGACCACCTTATTACTTCTCAAGATCCCGCCGTCCCAGGTCCAGTTTCCACCGTCGCGGATATGGATATCCGTCAGACAAGGGAAAAGGATAAAGCGAAAGCCAAGTTCCTCGTGTTGGCTTCAGTTGATGGTGTATACCAGAAGCAGCACGAGAAGATGAACTTAGTTTCCATCTTTCTCCATAACAAAGATTTATATGGAGAGCAATCTCATATCACAAGAAATGAGACCTCGAACGAATTAATTCAAGCGAGGTTGGCTGTCGGGTCATCTGTAGGGGACAACGTCCTTGCAATGACCAGCTATATTGATGAGCTCAAGGACCTGAAGACCACGTTGGAGAACGGGTCAGATACTGACTTAATTCTACAGTCTCTACCTTCTACCCCGAAGGAAACCAGGAAAGTAGAGGAAAGGGAAGGGCAAAAGTTTCGGGACTGGATATAGTAAAAGAGGGACGTTCCTATTGTTATAGGATTGGGCATAGGCAGAAAGATTGCAGGGCTTTGGAAGCCAGTAGCCAGGATACGAAACATGTTGTGGCTTCGACCTCAAGTGTGTTTGTAATTGAGAACTGTTTGTCAATTAACTCTACTTCCTGGGTACTCGATACCGGAGCAGGATTTCATATCTGTAATTCATTACATGCTTTGAGAAATAGTAGAGTTATAAAGGTAGGTGATTGGTCTCTCAGAGTTGCAAACGGAATGAGTGTGGACGCTGAATCCGTGGGAGAATATCGCCTGGGTTTGATAAGTGGGCAGATATTAATTCTACGTAACTGTCTGTATGTGCCTAGTATGACATGTAATATCATATCAGTGTCCTCACTTTCAAGAGAGGGATATGATTTTACATTCGCAAGTGATGTAGTTCACATCCACCTAAATCAAGTTCTGATTGGGTCCGGTACATTAGATAACGGTATATACGTATTGAGTCAAGCTCAGGTTTTCAATGTCCAGAACACACTTAAAAGAAAGTCTCCAGAAATAAATTAGGCTTTCTTATAGCATTGTAGACTAGGTCACATCAATGAGAGAAGGTTGACTAAGTTACATAGAGAAGGATATTTGAATCCGTTCGAATATCAATCTTATGCTACTTGTGAATCTTGTCTCATAGGAAAGATGACAAAGACTCCATTCACTGGACACGGAGTAAGAGCAAGCGAGCTCTTGGGACTCGTACACAGTGACGTGTGCGGTCCAATGTCTACACATGCGCGAGGAGGTTATTCCTACTTCATTACTTTTACGGATGATTTCTCTAGGTATGGATATGTCTTCTTAATGAAGCATAAATATGAGGCCTTTGAGAAATTCCAAGAATACAAGAATGAAGTGGAAAAACAAACAGGCAAGAGTATAAAGACACTGAGATCTGATCGAGGTGGTGAATACTTAAGTGCCGAGTACCTGGGTTACTTAAAAGAGAATGGAATTCTCTCTCAGCTTACTCCTCCATACACACCACAACACAACGGTGTATCAGAAAGGAGGAATCGAACCCTATTGGATATGGCTCGTTCCATGATGAGTAACGCTGAGTTACCGCGATCATTCTGGGGATATGCACTAGAATCAGCTGCATATCTTTTGAACCAGGTTCCCACCAAGACTATGCCTACCACACCATATCAGATGTGGAGTGGGAAGAAACCCTATCTTCAGTATCTGAAGATTTGGGGATGTCCGGCTTTTGTTAAAAAGTAGCATGCGGACAAACTCGAGGCACGATCAGTACTATGTAAGTTTGTGGGATATCCAAAGAACTCCAGGGGGTATCTATTCTATTACGCAGAGGAACAAAATGTTTTTGTTTCTCGTAATACCCATTTTCTAGAATATCAGTTTTTAGAAAAGGAAACAAGTGGGAGCGAAATAGAACTGGAAGAAATTCCAGAACCATAAACTACTACTGAAAGTTTGGTAGAACCAGAAGTTCAAGAAGAACAGGACATTCCCGCACCCCTCCGCAGGAGTAGTAGGCCATCTCATCCGCCTGAGAGATACAACGGTTTTCTCATAGATGGGGATAGGGAGGATTGCACTATTGACTATGATGAGCCTACCAGCTTCCAGCAAGCCATTCAGAGCGGTGACTCAGTAAAATGGCTGGATGACATGCGGACCGAAATGGAGTCCATGCACACTAACAAAGTATGGACTTTGGAAATTGCTCCAGATGGGGTAAAACCCGTAGGTTGCAAATGGATCTTCAGAATGAAGATTGGTGTAGATGGATAGGTTGAAACCTATAAGGCTAGACTTGTTGCAAAGGGTTTTCGTCAAAGACCTGGTTTGGACTATGACGAGACCTTTTCTCCAGTGGCTATGCTTAAATCCATTTGGGTCCTTCTTGCTATTGCTGCCTTCCACGATTATGAGATTTGGCAGATGGACGTAAATACGGCCTTTCTAAATGGTAATTTGGAAGAGTGCGTCTATATGGATCAGCCAGAGGGATTCATTCAGAGTGGGAGCAGCGGTAAAGTATGCTAATTGCTTAAGTCCATTTATGGACTAAAGCAAGCATCTCGGAGTTGGAACATCTGTTTTGATGACGCTGTCAAAGAATTTTACTTTATCAAAAATCCAGATGAACCATGCATATACAGAAAGATTGTAGGGAGAGCTGTAGTATTCCTCGTCTTGTACGTGGATGGCATTATCCTAAAAGGAAATGATATTCCTATGTTACAGTCAGTCAAAAGATTCTTGTCACATAAATTCTCCATAAAAGACCCAGGAGATGCCACCTACATTCTGGGGATCCAGATCTATCGTGATAGATCTAAAAGGATGTTGGGACTTTCGCAGTCCAGGTACATAGACACCATATTGAAAAGATTCAGTATGGAAGATTCTAAGCGTGGTAACCTACCGGCTTGTCACGGAATCACCCTCTCCAAAGATATGTCTCCCAAGACTGATTTGGAAAGGGATAGCATGCCGATTATACCCTACGCTTCTACAGTAGGCTCTATAATGTATGCGATGTTATGTACCAGGCCAGATGTAGCATACGCATTGAGCGTAGTAAGCCGGTATCAAGCAAACCCAGGGGAGAAACACTGGATAGCAGTAAAGAACATTCTCAAGTACCTGAGGAGGACTAAAGATATGTTCTTGGTGTATGGCGGAAAAGACCTCCAGATTGAGGCCTTTTCCGACTCCAGCTTCCAGAGTGACAAAGATGACTCCAAGTCCATGTCAGGTTATGTCTTTACCCTCAATGGAGGGGCGGTCTATTGGAAGAGTTCCAAGCTGGAGACCGTTGCTGACTCAACAATGGAAGCGGAGTACATCGCTACTTGCGATGCCGCAAAAGAAGCTGTCTGGATGAAGAAGTTCCTCACAGAACTTCAGATGGTTCCTACCAGTGTTGATCCAATACCTCTGTATTGTGACAACAACGGCGCTATAGCTTTAGCGAAGGAACCCAGGTCCCATCAGAAGTCCAGACACATCCTAAGGCGGTATCACCTGATCAGGGAGATCGTAGATCGCCAGGAGATCGAGGTGAAAAGAGTAGAGACGGAGAATAACATTGCTGATCCATTCACAAAGGCCATTCCTCAGATGCTGTTCGAGAGGCTATTCGAGATGATAGGTCTACGATATGCCAGCTCATGGCCCTAGTGCAAGTGGGAGATTGTTAGTGTATATGCCCTAGGGGCCATTATTGTATCATACTAGATTGTATATTACTTAATGGAAACTTGGGATATTCATAGTTATATATATACAATCTTGCTAAACATGGTAGTATGCTACTTGGTTTTTGTCTATTTTAATATGTGCGTATGTTTCTTGTAACGTATCACTTATACATATTAGTAGAGCCCATAGGATCTTTGCTTGATTACCGGCGTTGTGATGGCAGTCATACCAGTGGGGGCTGGGTAGTTTATAAGCAACATCCTATACGTGTCCCTAGTCGTAGGATTATCGAGACATGGCATCGATACTCCAGAGTAGACTAGTGTGTACGCTTCTCATCCCAGTTGGGGAGATGGTCTGTCCCACAGCCATCAGTACATCGTACTGGAGATAGTATACAGGTGCTCGTTAGATTACGGGTACACCGGACAGGACTCGCAGGAGAACTGACTGGATGGTATTATACCTAACGTCAGATAGCAGTTCTCAGGTGACATGTGTGCAGATAGTCTGTTGACTTAGGGTCGTCATTTGTCTCGTGTGAGTTCCCACTGTGCTTTGATTACTACCCTACCACGGCTCAAAGGAGTCGTGCAAACAGGTTTTAGTTGGGTACAGTCCCGAGCCACATGGGGGCAGTGAGCGACTGTTAGTGACTCGTCTCTCCCGGTATAGGGAGTTGATATTGCACAGTGATCGGTTGGTCATTACCATAAGTCCCTGGCCAGAGCTGATGGAGAATTACTGGTGGACAGATCGGTAGATTCTCAAATGGTTTTGAGCCATACCGGCATGACTTGTACGGTTATTAGGGGTCTGACGTTCTCCACCTCCCTAGACCATACATGCGATACTCTTAGACGAACAGACCAGACTGCGTGGATATTGTCACGGACAGGCTCAGTAGGAGTTCGGATGAGTTTCCTTATCGGCCTTCTTATCGACATCTACCTGGGGACCGTTACGTACAGCTAGTGCCGCTTGCGGTCTGTGGTTAAACCCACTGCCAGCGTAGTGTCGAGTCTTTAGAGTCCCACACAGAGGGTTTCCCTACTCCAGGAGAAACGATATAGAGGTCGTATGGTTTTACGACAAGGGTTCGGACGCATACGCGTTTAAATGCACGTACGACGTTCGGATAGTTTTTACTAGCCGGCTTTGGTTTAAGCCAGATTCTAGTATCGGGTTATTGGATTTATACAGTCTAAAGTTTTTCCGTGTTTTCACGGATTGGAGGGGCGTTCTCGTAATTTTCTGGGAAGCTTCTAGAAACATGGTGATTTGGGGGTTAAGGTGGCATAAGCATTTATTGCTTAATGACTCATTTGTGTTATTCATCCATGGAGTTAATGCTTCATTTATTGAGCTAATGACTCATGAGATGAATCACACAAGGTGAATGCATCAACCATGATGATTAATCATTTATATTATTTATTTGATAAATTGTTATGGTTGTTATATTCTAATGAGTTCATTTTTCAATATCATTCTTATCATCACCATCTCTCTCCTCAAGCTTTCTCATTCTTGAAACCCTAACCCTAACCTCTCATGTGTTGAGATCAAGTGTTATCTAGACTAATACATCCATAACCTCACTCTATATCCCTTAGGTAGCTTAGATTAGCACTTTGAGCAACCTAGTTATCTCAAGTTAGAGATCAAGTTTGAAGTAGGAGCTCTCGGGTGGATCTTCTTTGACTCGAGGAGGCCGTTGAGGTGTCGATGTTCCAAGGAGCCTACGAGGAGTGGAGGACACGATGAAGACCCGAAGGACAAGTAACGTGAGGTATAACTTCGAAACCGAGTAGTTAAACCTCTCGTAGTTTGCTAGTAACGGTTTAGATACGATTCAGGCGCTCAAGTCCGTGTTACGAAGCTTTGATAATCGTTTTTCATATATTCCGCCTCCCCGCAAGTTCGTGGGATGCGTGACATGGACTTACACACCATACTGAACAGATTCAGTATGGAAGATTCCAAGCACGGTAATCTACCAGCTTGTCATGGAATCACCCTCTCCAAAGAGATGTCTCCCAAGACTGATTTGGAAAGGGATCGCATATCTATTATACCCTACGCTTCTGCGGTAGGCTCTATAATGTATGCGATATTGTGTACCAGACCATATGTAGTTTATGCACTGAGTGTGGTAAGCCGGTATCAGTCAAACCCTGGGGAGAAGCACTGGATAGCAGTAAAGAACATTCTTAAGTATCTGAGAAGGACTAAGAACATGTTTTTGGTTTACGGCGGAAAAGACCTCCAGATGGAGGCCTTTGCTGACTCCAGCTTATAGAGTGACAAGGATGACTCCAAGTCCATGTCGGGTTATGTCTTTACCCTCAATAGAGGGACGGTGTGTTGGAAGAGTTCGAAACAAGAAACCGTTGCTGACTCGACGATGGAAGCGGTATATATCGCTGCATCTGATGCCGCAAAAGAAGCCGTCTGGATAAGGAAGTTCTTGACAGAACTTTAGGTGGTTCCGTCCATTGTTGATCCAATACCTCTGTATTGCGACAACAATGGGGCTATAGCTTTAGCGAAGGAACCCGGGTCCCATCAGAAGTCCAGACACATCTTGAGGCGATATCACCTGATCAGGGATATCGTGGATCGCCGGGAGATCGAGGTTCGGAGGGTTGCTACAGAAGATAACACTGCAGATCCATTCACGAAGGCCTTACCCTAGACTCAGTTCGAGTGGCTGATCGAGATGATAGGTCTTCGATACGCCAGTACATGGCCTTAGTGCAAGTGGGAGATTGTTAGTGTATATAGCCTAGAGGCCATTACTGTATCATACTAGTTTGTATATTACTTGATGGAAGCTTGGGATATTCACAGTTGTATAGACAATCTTGCTCGAAATGGTAGTTTGCTATTTGGTTTGTTTCTACTTTAATGTGTGCATGTGTTTCTTTTAGCATATCTCCTATACACATTAGTGGAGCCCTTAGGATCTTTGCTTGATTACCAGCATTGTGATGGCAGTCACACTAGTGGGGGCTGGGTAATCTACAAGCACATCCTTATATAGGTCCCTAGTGATAGGACTATCGAGACAGGGCATCGATACTCCGGAGTAGACTAGCGTATGCGCTTCTCATCCCAGCAGGGGAGACGGTCTGTCCCACAGCCGTCAGTACGTCGTACTTGAGATAGTATGCGGGTGCTGATCGCACGCTTTTGGCGTGTCGAGTTTTAAGAGTTCTAAAGTTTACCGCGATCAGGACGGTGTCGCTTTGCAGCTAGCCGGTTGAGCACGGGTCGGTCCACAGGGAGATGGTTGTATGTCCTTCCTTGTCTTAGACGAGTCAATAAAGAATGTTGTATCTGTTTGTTCGATTCTATCCTAAGTGTATTATTTGCAAGTATAAAGTTGTTAAGAAAAAGATACGAAATTGTAAGCTAAAGAAATCCGTACTCAAAACCTTTGAGCAGAGTCTTGACCAATTGAAGCTAGAGCAATCGACAACAACGTGGATTAGGGGATTTAAGCGCGGTATTCGTGGAATACGGCTTATTTACCCTTGTCCTTCCGTTCTTGTCTCTTGCTTTCGCCTCCGGCCAAACCGAACGCAACCGGTCGCGGTTAGGAATCACCGTTACCTTGTTAGGGTAGGGTGCCTAACGGAGCGCTTGCGTATGGTTTGGGCGGAGTTCAATGGAAAATAACGGGAAAAGGAAATGAGAAAAGAAAGTCTTAACTTACAATACCGTATTTATTCTTAACAACGATAATTACAACATTCACAAAATGAACAACAAAGAGCAAAAGAAAAGAACAATGAAAAGAAAAGATTACAAGTAATTAAGTGCATGAATATAAATTGCAAGAAAGTAAAGCAAGCTAATAAAAAGCAAGTAATAAATAAGCAATAAAAAGAACAAGAAAGTAATTACAAGAACATAGAACTCAAGACAAGCATGTGATCAATAGCCAACCCTTAAACTTGCAAGCTCAATCAAGAGGTTGCAAGATCAAGAGAAGGGTAGAGAACGCATGTGAAATGAAGCGCTAATTCCATAAGAAAATACGACCCTTGAGATCAATAACAAACTCTTAACCTTTCAAGCTCAATGAAGAGGTTGAAAGATCAAGAGAAAGCAAGAATCTCAAGGGGAAGAAGAAACAAAAGAGAATGATACAAAAGCCCTCATCTTCATTGATCTTCCACTCAAAAAGCTCTCACTACAATTTTCATGGAGAAAAGATGAAGAAGAAGAAGAAAAAGACTAAATCCTAACAAAAAGAAGAACAAAGAATAGAACACCAAAGCTTGGCAAGTTCTGGGGTATTTATAGGAGGTGAACTGAAAACCTAGGGCAACAAACTGCCTCAACATGAAGTCCCCAAACTGCCCCCGAAATACAACAGAGAGAGGACTCCACATGGCCGCGGATCCGCGGCCTAAGCCTGCTTTGGCCGCGGTTCCACGGCCGTCTTGATGAGTTGGGCTACCATCTTCTGTGAGCTCCCCTGGTTCTCTGTCCTATATTATTGTACATATACCAAATTGCAGTATGCTTCCACAGTTGCATCAGATTTGCAATGGTCCAAAGTGGCAACAAAAATGATACTTTTGACCTTTTCTCCCTCGAGCTCCGCGCACCCATTGATTCTTGTGCTGCCCCTCTCGTGCTCTGTGCTTGTCCGAGACACGAATGACCGCTGTCATATGTATTGTCTCTGGAACCGGTAAGCGGCACTGGACGGATACGGATGACCGGAAGTCGGCTTTTATCTGTTGTCAACAGATGTTCTGTATTTGGTGTAACTGTGGAGATTTTATTTTTATTTGCACTATTTGTACTGGAAACCTGTAATCTGTAAATATGTAACAAACACGAATTAAAAGCACCTACCTATAAACACACGAGCATAAGAATGGGCGGTATAAAATGCAGTATTCTGTTATGAACAGGTGCTCGTTAGGTTACGAGTATACCGAACATGACTCGTCGGGAACTGTTGGTTGGTACTATACCTATCGTCAGTTATCAGTTCCCAGGTGATATGAGTACAGCTTAGTCCGCTGACTTGACACTGTTACTTCGTCTCGAGTGTGTTCCCACTGTACTTTGATTACTGCCCTACCACGGCTTAAAGGAGTCATGCAATCAGGTAGTAGTTGGGTGCAGTCCCGAAGCACTTGGATGCAGTGACGGTTAGACAGGATTCGTCTCTCCCGGTATTGGGAGTTGATATCGCGCTGTGTCAAGGAGAGCCATTACACATAGTCGTCCCTGGCCCGGGTAAGCGAGATACACTGGTAGGTTTCCAGTGTCATCTCAGGGTGTTCTGGGCTACACTCCGACACAACTTGTACCGCTATTAGAAGACTGACGTTTATCACCCCCTAGGCCCGCCATGCAATATTCTCAGGCGAACAGACCGGACTGTACGGAGACTGTCACATTCAGGCTCAGTAAGAGTTCGGATGGGTTCACCTCTTCAGTCTTCTTATCGGCATCTACCTGGGGACCGTTACGTACAGCTAGTACCGCTTGCGGCCTGTGGTTAAACCCACTGCCAGTATAGTGTCGAGTCTTTAGAGTCCCACACAGAGAGCTATTCGCCTTTGGGCAAAACAAAGTAGAGGTCGCATGGTTTTGCGACAGGGTTCGGTCACATCCGTGCACTTGTGACGTTTGGTGTCCGGGCAGTTATTACTAGCGGGCTTTGGTTTAAGCCAGATCCTAGTATACGTTTTGGGATTGGTTTTATCTTGTTTATGTTCGTGTTCCTCGGAACACGGATGCGGGTGTGTATGCACAGTTGATAGAGCCAGAGGCAGAGGATTCTCATTAGGGTTGTTGACTGTTGACCTTTTCTAAACCTTAATGAGAATAAGAAATATGATTAATAATAATATTAATTAAGTATTATTGTGCCATGGTTGAGTTGAAAGTTTTACTTTTGTTAACTTGTTGAGTTTGTTGACCGATTGACTATTTTGGACTTGTTGACCATCATCATTTCATGGCTATCATTTCATGGCTATGACTTTTGCTTGCTTGTTGTTTACAAAATGCATTAAATGCATGAAATGATAATGCCTTTGATATGAACCATCACGATATACTTAGTTATTATTATTATCATGATTATTTTCTTTTTTGAGAGCATGGTTGTAAAAAGTCAAGCTCATTCTATCATTCTCATTCTCTCTCATCCAAGCTCTCCCTCTTCCTCTCTTCTCATGGCTCTCATGTCTCATGAGTTGAGAAACATGAGACATTGAGATAAAACCCTAAAAAAACTTCTCTACTCATTCTAGAGTACAAGGTCTAGCAAGCCAAGGACATCAGTTTCTTCTCGGTTGAGGTAGGAGCCAAAAGTAGAAGCTTTCGGGTGGATCCATCTTTGGCAAGAGGAGACGACGAGGTGAGGCCGATCCAACCACTCCAAGGAGCAAGAAGAGAAGGAGTTCAAGACCTGGGTATAACCCCTAACATAGTAGCTAAACTTGTAGTTAGGTTGCTAGATGTTTGTTTAGCAAAGATCCTATTCTAAAGTCCATGTTACCTTCACCGTAAAAATCGTTTTTTACCGTTTCCGCATCCCCGAAAGAACCGGGAAGGGTGACGTGGACTTACAAGTACCCGGTAGTTTGTGCACCCCACCTTGGGTCTATCCTAGGAGCAGAAAACAGTAAATGAAATAATACGACGGTGGCTACAACCTTAACCCGGAAGTGCCCCGCAAAAGAATATTACAACAATTTACAAATTACAGTTGAATGAAAGAAACATTCGTCTCACATCCCCTGCTATCCATTCACGACAATCCAACAAGTCCACAAACACAAACCAGTAAAAACCATTACAGAAATGTGCAACCCCCTGCTAACCGACATACTAGGAGTTAGGGGAGGTTTACGAATACATTAAACAAATCACAAATATTATCAAGTTAGCCAAACATCTTAGAATTTCGATCAAGCAAACACAAATGATTCTACTCCAAATAATTCTCTATGCACATGAAACCTGAGCAGAAACAAAACATCCCAGAAAATACGAAATCAACACAGAAGAGTTACTGGGCAAATTTGGGCTGACTCGGCTTCAACTCGGCGGCGGATCCGCGGCAGATCTCTTCGATCGGCCGCGGTTCCGCGGTGGTTTGGCCGATTCATGATCCTAAATTTCTCCAGTAATCTTATAATTCCCTGCTTGTATTATTAAGGGTCCCTGAAAAATTTTAGACCCCGTTTTAAAATCGGCAGAAACTTGGTTAAAATGATGTTTTTTCGGGTTCGTTTTGCGATCGAATTTCTAACGATTTTGCTAACAAGTTAGTTATGGTTTAGCAAGTCTCTGATACCACTGTATGTCGATGTAAGACACCGCACATGATGCGGGGAGGCGGAATAGGTAAAACAATCATTTTGTTTAAACTAACATCGACTAACTTTACGGATCTTTGCCAAACCCTGACTAACAACAACATAGAAGTGATTAGCTATTATGAAAGATGATTATACCTAATGAATCAAGTCCTTCTTGTTCTCGTTGATCACCTCCTCGTCGGCCTCCTCGTTGTGATAGAAGATCCACCCGAGAGCTACTTCTCTAAGCTTTAACCTCACACTTGAGGTAACTAGGTAACTATGAGTGCCAATCAAAGCAAACTAGAGGATATAGAAGAGGATTATGGATCTATTTGTCTTTCTAACCCTAGGATTTCAACACATGAGAGGATTAAGGTTAGTTCTTGAAGAGAGAGAGCTTGAGGAGTGAGAAGGTGAGAGTGAGAATGATATGAATAATAATCTCATTTTTGAATATATGAAGCATAATAATTATTAAATGAATAACAAATAATAATATCAACCATGCTTCATTAACTCACTTTGTGTGATTCATCTCATGAGTCATTAAGCAATAGATGCTTCATTAACTTATTTGGATGTATCACACCATGAGTCATTAATCCATTTAATGCAACTTCCACCTAAGCCTCCAACTCATCAATCTTCTAAAAGCTTCTCGACTAATTACGAGAATACCCCTCGCATCCGTGAAAACACGGAAATACTGAGACTTTATAAATCCAATAATCCAATACTAGAATTTGGCTTAAAGCAAAGCCTGCTAGTATAAACTGTCCGAACATCGTACGTGCATAAATACATGTATGTGTCCGAATCCTGTCGTAAAACCATACGACTTCTATATCATTTCGCCCGAAGAAGGGAAACTCTCTATGTGGGACTCTAAAGACTCGACTACTACGCTGGCAGTGGGTTTAACTACAGGCTGCAAGTGGTACTAGCTGTACGTAACGGTCCCCAGGTAGATGTCGATAAGAAGGCCGATGAGGAAACCCATCCGAACTCCTACTGAGCCTGTTGTGACAATCTCCGTACAGTCCGGTCTGTTCGTCTAGGACTATCACATATCGGTCCTAGGGGCGGCAAGCGTCAGTCCCCTAAAAGTAGTATAAGTCGTGTCGGAGTGAAGCCCATTACACCTTGAGAAGCTACTGGAAAACCTACCAGTAAATCTCGCTTGCCCTGGCCAAGGACTTTACGTAATGGCTCTCCAAACACAGCGCGATATCAACTCCCAATACCGGGAGAGACGAATCCTGTCTAACTGCCACTGCCTCCAAGTACTTCGGGACTGCACCCAACTGCTACCAGTTTGCACGACTCCTTTAAGCCATGGTAGGGTAGCAATCTAAGAACAGTGGGAACACACTCGAGACGAAGCAGCAGTGTCAAGTCTGCGGACTATTTTGTACTCATGTCATCTGGGAACTGTTAACTGACGACGGGTATAATACCAACCAACAGTTCCCTGCGAGTCATGTCCGGTGTACCCGTAACCCAACGAGCACCTGTATACTATCTCCAGTACAACGTACAAATGGCTATGGGACAGACCATTTCCCCTGCTGGGATGAGAAGCGTACACACAAGTCTACTCCGGAGTATCGATGCCCTGTCTCGATAATCCTACGACTAGGGACCTGAAAAAGGATGTGCTTGTAGACTACTCAGCCTCCACTAGTGTGACTGCCATCACAACGCTGGTAGTCAAGAAAGATCCTAAGGGCTCTATCAATATGTATTCGCGATATGCTAACATATACACATATTAAGATAGGGATAAACCAAGTAGCATACTACCATGTTTAGCAAGACTGTTAATATAACTGTGAATATCCTAAGCTTCCATTAAGTAATATACAAGCTAGTATGATACAATAATGGTTCCTAGGGAATATACACTAACATGGCGATCTCAGGTCCTAGGAACTATCCTATACTCATGTCAGCAGAGAACTACTATCTGACATTAGTATATTACCAACTAGGAGTTCTCGGTGAGTCCGTCCAGTGAAACTCAACCTATAAACACATGTATACAATTCTCGATGTCAAACACCAATAGTTATGGGATCAGCTATCGCCCTCCAACCGGGTCAAGAAACGTATACACTAGTTTAAACTGGAGCACCGATGCCCAGTCTCGATACTCCTATGACTAGAGACCTTTAAGGATGTGCTTATTGACTATCCAGGCCCCACTAGTATAATCTCCATCGTCGTCCTGGTAGTCAAGAAAAATCCTAAGGGGTTTATCTCATGTATTAGCGATACGTGACAACTAGTAAAACGTATTCACATGATAGATAAAGACAAAGCAGATAGCACAATATCATCTCGAGTAAAATTGTTCTCCGTATGGGTCCTCCTTCAATTACAATAATTTCCTTAAGGATACCTATATCCAATAATTCTGTAGCCAATACCATAAGTCCAAGGCCATAGCAGATGAGATTTACTGACTGGAAGGTCAGTAGTTTCTCAGATGGTATTGTGCTAGATACCGACACGATGTATCGCGTTATTAGGGTTCTGACTTTAACAACCATCTTCCCTTAATAATTAAAAATAATAATAAGAGCTAAGCTCTATTAAATTCCAATGAGGCAGCGCATCATGTGCTCCCCACGATAGCGCCGACGCCGGTCTTATAGGATTGAATCCTATAGTAGCGCCGCACATAGAGTTCACATGGGCGCCAATGCGCAAAACAAAAGAGCGCTTGTCATATATAAGAATTAAATTCTTAAGCGGCGCCCCATGGGCATAACACGTGAACGTCGGCATACAAACTAAAGCAAGTAGAATTAAATTCTACATGAGAATTATTTCCTAAAAAACTTGGGATATTCTCTATTAAACAGAGCCGTTGGATCAAAAATCCAATGGTGATGAAAAATCACCAAATATAGAATTAAATTCTATTAGGAGATAATATCTCCCTAATCTTTCCAAGTAAGAAAGATATTCTCGGTTGGATCAAAGATCCAATGATAGAATTAAATTCTATTTTTTGAATATATTTCCCCAATCTTTCTAAACAAAGAAAGATTGTTCTCTGTAAAACAGAAAGCCCCTGGATTAAAATTCAATGGTGATTAAAAATCATCATTTAACAGAATTGAATTCTGTATATGGTAAAATATTTCATTAATCTTTTAAAAACAAGAAAACATATTCTGTAAAACAGAAATCCACTGGACCAACGATTCAACGGTGGGTAAAATCCCCTGAACAAATTTTGAGGCTAGTTAAATCAATTGGTATCTCTCAAATGAGATATTTTCTCAAATTAATTAACAAATTTTCCTCTCCTATATAAAGGATCCGAGACTTCAAGTCTCATATAGGAGGAACCCCCCCATAAACTTCTGAAAACAAAAAAGATAGAAGCTGCAACTGAGAATTGAATTCTCTTTCAAAGAATATCTACCTATTCTTTCAAACCCTAGGTAAAGAAAAAGTAGAGATAAAATGTATTGCAAAGCAAATCTCCCCACAAGTTGAGAATTTAATTCTTATCGGAGAAATTTTGTTCTTCAAACTCAAAATCTAGGGGACATAACTAGATTAAAAGAAAAAGAGAACTTATGGTTTTAAGAATTTAATTTCTCTGCAAGCAGGGTTTAACCCTATATAAAAGAACTTAGTATAAAAGGAACCTAGTTCTCCAATAATAAAAAAAAGAAAAGATCCCAGATCTTCAAAAACGAAGATCTTGGCGATCATTAATGGCCAAAATGCCGTTAACAGAGATTCAATCTCTGAAAAGAAAAGGAACTCAGTGCCACACGTGAAACATACGTGAGAGCCTAAAAGACTCCCAAAACAAAGAACCCAGCGCCTCACGTGCTTCCCACGTGGGCACTCAAAACAGAAGGCCATCGCCTAACGTGAAAGACACGTGAGCGCTGAGTTAAAGTGCTTAGCACTCCATATTCAGTCAAAATGACTAAGTGCTTAGCACTGATTGGGCATATTCCATATCTCAGCGTCTCATGTGATACATACATGAGTGCCATACAAAAGTGCTTAGCACTATATATTTAGTCAAAATGACTAAGTGCTTAGCACTGATTGGGCAGCACCTATAACTAGGTGCTTCACATGATACGCATGTGAGCGCCAGAGCCACAAACTGTAGGGTTCCTAGGCACTCTTGTGAAGGTTCATAAGGCATCAAACATGCCCGGATAAAATTTTAGACGTGCCGAACAACTCAAAGACGGGATCTTTACTAGATTATTAGGGTTTAGCATGCAAGATAACAACTTTTTATCTATGTGTGAGGGATTACAACCTTTGTAGTCCGCTCCTTCGCTTCACAAGCTCTGAGTAGAAGTCCCTTTGCCGCGATCCACGATCTCCCGGACTCAAGAGAGGCTCCACGACTCGAACGATCCATGCTAGCTTGAAGTGTTCCGAATCTCCGATGATCTACGTCGAAGTTGCAAAAACCCAAGCTTTCTCACTCTATAGAGATGAACACCCTAATCTCATGGGCTAAATGAGATGAGGATCAGTGAGTAGTATTTATGCTTTCTTTTTAATTCACTTTCTCACAATTTATCATCACTAAAAGAATTTCTACTAAGCTTTTTCTTTTTAACTCAAGAGAGAAGAAGATGATAATGAAAAGATAATTGTTTTTGTGATGAATAGAAAAGAAATGTATATGATTGATTATAGAACCATGGTCAAGGATGATAGGCTAAGAATTTGTAGAGAATAAACTAGGGTTAGGGTTTGGTTAGGTTAGAAATGAGTCATGGATAAATATCAACAATAATATCTTAACCAAGACAAAAGCAAAGCTTCTAGAATGAACAAGAAGAAGCTAACCCTAATCAAACCCTAATCCCACTTAATCATCCTTAAACATGTTTAATAATAAATCATATCATGTCACAATAATATATATCGCATATATATTATATATTTGTAACAATAGAAAATAATACAATTAACATATATCGCATATATATCAATATATTAATCCAGTGAGAAAATGAAATAATAAAGTGAGCCAATATTAGATAATATAATACAATATATCATATATACTATTATACATTAAATCATCGAATCAACACTTGATCCAACTATCCGGCTATATCGAATATAACCGGCTAATATATCATGTACCGATTCATCGAATCAACACTTGATCCGATGTCCCGATTCATATCAAAATATCTCGAGAATATAATACGGTATCTCATATCGCATTATCCTCGGTCCTGCATATATCACATATGTGCCTCTACTCCGTTTCGCCTGAGCCAAGAAACCTCTGTGTAGGACTCTAAAGAATCGTCAATACGCCGGTAGCAGGTGATGATCATATCAAACACCCACAAGCTGCAAGCGGTCAGCTAAACGTAACAGCCACCCAGGTATTGAGCGATCAGAAGATCAACAAGCTAGCCTGTGCGTTCTCCTGTGAATCCAATCAGTAACACTCCCGTACAGTCCGATCTGTTCGTCTGATATGTCGCATATCAAGTCTAGGGGTGGTAAACGTCAGACCCCAGTAACCGATGAGTCGTGTCGATGTGAGGCTCATAACAGGTCGAGAAACTACTAGTAACACTTACCAGTAAATCTCTATATCAGCCCTGGCCAGGGACTTCCAGTTATAGCCAATCGAACACAGCACAACATCAACTCCCTATACCGGGAGAGACGAACCCCCTCCTATCGCTCATTGCCTCCATGTGATTCGGGACTGTACCCAAAAGCCACCGTTTTGCACGCCCTCTTGGACGTGGTAAGGTGGAAATCAAACCACAGTGGGAATCACACAAGACTCTATGACGATCTCGGGTCTTCAGACTACCCTGTACCAGTGTCACCGGAGAACTGCCATCTGACGTGTGGTATATGTTAGTGTATATGCCTTAGAGGCCATTACTGTATCATACTAGTTTGTATATTACTTAATGGAAGCTTGGGATATTCACCTTGTATAAACAATCTTGCTCAATATAGTAGTATGCTACTTGGTTTGTTTCTACTTCAATGTGTACTTGTGTTTATTTTACTATATCACTTATACGCATTAGTGGAGCCCTTAGGATCTTTGCTTGATTACCAGCGTTGTGATGGCAGTCACACTAGTGGGGGCTGGGTAATCTATAAGCACATCCTTATACAGGTCCCCAGTCGCAGGACTATCGAGACAGGGCATCGATACTCCGGAGTAGACTAGCGTATGCGCTTCTCATCCCAGTGTGGGAGATGGTCTGTCCCACAGCCATCAGTACGTCGTACTAGAGATAGTATACGGGTGCTCGTTAGGTTACGAGTACACTGGACAGGACTCGTCGGGAACTGACAGGTTGGTATTATACCTATCGTCAGTCATCAGTTCCCAGGTGACATGAGTACAGCTTAGTCCGCTGACTTGACACTGGCACTTCGCCTCGAGTGTGTTCCCACTGCACTTTGATCACTACCCTACCACGGCTCAAAGGAGTCGTGCAAACAGGTGGTGGTTGGGTGCAGTCCCGAAGCACTTGGAGGTAGTGCCGGTTAGACAGGATTCGTCTCTCCCGGTATTGGGGTTTGACATCGCGCTGTGTCTAGGAGAGCCATTACACGAGTAGTCCCTGGCCAGGGCAAGCGAGATATACTGGTAGGTTTCCAGTGTTATCTCAGGGTGTTTTGGGCTTCACTCCGACACGACTTGTACCGCTATTGGGGGACTGACGTTTACCGCCCCCTAGGCCCTCCATGCGATGTATCAGACGAACAGACCGGACTGTACGGAGAATGTCACATTCAGACTCAGTAGGAGTACAGATGGGGTTTCACCTCGTCAGCCTTCTTGTCGGCATCTACCTGGGGACCGTTACGCACAGCTAGTGCCGCTTGCGGCCTGTGGTTAAACCCACTGCCAGCATAGTGCCGAGTCTTTAGAGTCCCACACAGAGGGTATTCGCCTCTGGGCAAAACAGAGTAGAGGTCGCATGGTTTTGCGACAAGGTTCATTCTCATCCGCGCACTTGTGCACGTTTGGAGTCCGGACGGATTATACTGGCAGGCTCTGGTTTGAGCCAGATACTGGTATATGTTTTAGGGTTGCTTTTATATCTTGGTATTCTTGTTCCTCGGAACGAGAATGCAGGTGTGTATGCACAGTTGCTTGAGGCGGAGAATCAGGTTTTTCATTAGGGTTTCGGAACGGGTGCGTATGCACAGTTGACAGTTATCATTTTCCAAACCCTAATGGATTTATGAATTATCTATTAATAATAGTAATTAAATGAGAATTATGTTATGGTTGATTTTTGTTGACTTATTGACCTTGGTTGACTTGTTGACCATTGACCACCATCATGCTTTGAAAGATCCTCCTTGATTCATGCTTACACTTCATTTAAAGAAGCATGATAGTGGTCATTCCAAAAATTACCATCAACTATTCTTATTTTCAATTATTATCATTTAGATAATTCTTTTCTTTTGCATTATGGTTGCAAGAGAGAAAAATATAGCTCATTCTATCATAATCTCTCTCTCTCCTCATTTCATCTTCTTCTTCCTCTTTCAAAGAGAAACCTTCTCATGTGTTGAGAATCCTTCTCTTTAAAAGCAAAAGCAAACCCTAGTCTCTCTCTACTCATTCTAGGTTGAAGGTTTAGCAAGCCGGAAACCCTAGTTCACTCAAAGATCGAGGAAGAGCCCAAAGGTCGAACCTTCGAGGTGGATCCATCTTCGACGGAGGAAGGCGACAAGAAGAGAACCATCAACCTCTACAAGGTTTAAAGAAGAAGGAGTTCAAGTTTAGGTATAACCATCTTCCATAGTAGCTAACTCCTTTTAGCGTATTTGCTAGTTTAGTTTAGACACGATCCCGACCTTGTTTAGTCCATGTTGCCTCTTGCGATAAAAATTTGTTTTTTATACCGTTTCCGCCTCCCCGTAAGCACCGGGGGTCGCAATAAGGACTTACAGTGGTATCAGAGCCTAACTAAACTTAAACTAGCTAGGTAGTGAAGTGTAACGAAGTTCGGAAACGAAAAATCACAAAACCGGAAAAATCACAAAAACTGAGTTTCTGTTGAATTTTTTTTGGCTCAAAATGAAAAACTTTATACCTGTAAAATCGTCTCAGGGTTTTGTGAGTGCACCCATGAAAAACGATGACCTAATTCCCTCAAACCGCCGCCCTTCCGCCGCACGAGGTAGGCATGTGCGGCGGAAGCGCCGCGGTTTGTCGTCTTCTGTCCATCGATTTTCGTGCAGAGTGTTTGTGTGTTGGTTTTGGGATTTTTGAAATATATTATATGTGCCCAGATTTTCCAGAAAAGAAATTTGCTTTTGGGGTCCTATAATTCCGTATTTTTTCCGAACTTCACTGCACTTTGACTATGATGGTTATATCTGTGATGCTTGCATGTATTGAACGTCGGCTAATCGCTATAAGACGATTAGTCGGGGTTATACATGATCTGTAATGTGTTGGAATGTGTATATGAATGTGTTGGACTGTCGCGGGTGAATAGCCGGGGTGGATGTGAGATGAGCTTTTGTTTTTCCTTTCATTCATTGTAAATGTAAATTGATGTAATTATTATTTGTTTGGCCGCACAACCGGGTCGGGGTTGTAGCCGTCATTGTATAATTCTTTTTACTGTTTTTTGCTCCTAGGATAGACCCATGGAGGGGGTGCACAAACTACCGGGAACTTGGCGGGTAGTTTGCCGCACCCGTAGGGGTCTTGGGTGGGGTATTTGGCTATTCACCGCGACCGTGTTATCCGCTTTTCGTTTCAGGCTCGAAAGGATTGCGGATTGCTAGTATATCCAATGTATTCATCTGTGATCTGTAATGTCTATCATTGTTTTCTATTTAGGCATTGCTTATGTTTTACAGCCGCGCTAGCCCAGCCCCCGCTCTGTCGTTAGTTAAGTAACCTAACGAGTGATGACGGGACCCCGTGGCGAATGCGAATGGCATAAGCGTACGTCATATTTTGGTTGTTTTCTGCAATGGTAGGAATTAAAAGATGGGACGCATTAAAAGAACTAATGCAAGAATATCACGCATTAAAAGAACTAATGCAAGATAATAAACCAAGTTAAAGTCGTTGGAACAATTTCGAAAAACCACTCGGTTCTTTTCAAAACTAACTTTTAAAATGCGGAGCTTGAGCCACTCCTTCTAAAAGCTATCTCGTTCCATCGATTATATCAAGTTCACTACGTTCACGGTTTCGCCAAAACCATTCGTAGCCCTCCATCATTTCAGTTAAATGCACGGTAGTATTCAAGCTATGTATTTTGACCTCACGCCAAGGCATAGTGATTGGTAGCTACCGGATATTTATCTGTTGCATAGATAGAATGCGTTGTTTTGAGACAGTCGTACTGCTATTTTGGCCTACGTCAAGGGTATGTACGGGTGGGTTCAAATTAACCAGGATAATGATGGGAAGAACTTGACATGTGACTTATGACATTTTGACCTCACGCCAAGGTCATAAGAGCATGGGGAAAAAATCCATATCGGGAGTTTCATAAGTACTGAAACTTGCTAGATTTGCATACCATTTGGAGTGTGGTGATTCTGGTAGGATTCCTTCAGTTTCGTCACGCAATGATATTTGGATCCCGATCCTACTGTGAGTATATGCTACTCCTCGGGAAATTTCTCACTAAACGATCAATGCTATAAACCTAGTAGGTGCCTAGAAAGGTGTTAGCGGGGCTACGCCCCCAGGGAAAAGAGGTTTTTTAATTAAGGAACTTCGCGAAAGCGTTGGAAAACCTCCCTCGAAGTACCGACACTGGCCTGGCTGAACGGTTAAGCAAGTATTGTACGGTGGGATGGATCCTGACTAATTCTTCCTTTATGGTTTGAGGAGGGATTCGAGAGACAGTGGGAGCCATCCTGTTTAGACAAATTAAAAACCATTCTAAACTTGCAAGAGATCGTGCTAAAGTGTTTCTTCTCTCCCCCCTGCAGCGACCAAATCGAAATGACTGGACTTAAGTTGATTCTAGATAAAAACATATTGACAGGGCCAAACTACAAAGATTGGCTCAGGAATGTCAAGTTGGCAATCACTTACGACAAGCTGGGGTATCTTCTTACCACCAAAGCTCCCCCCGTCCCAGGTCCCACCTCCAGCGTCGCGGATAAGGAAATCCGTAAGACTTGGGAGATTGACAGCGCGAAGGCCAGGTGCCTCGTACTTGCCTCGATGGACAACGAACATCAGAAGAGGCACGAGAATATGGATTTGGAATCCATATTTCTTCATACAAAAGAACTGTATGGAGAGCAGTCTCGTATCGCGAGATACGAAGTGTCGAAGAAGTTATTTTCGACAAAGTTGGCCGTCGGATCATCGGTAGCGGACCACGTGCTTAAGATGATTGGCTACACTGAGGAGCTCACGGAACTTGGGACCACGTTGGACAGTGAACTCTATACGGATATAATTCTCCAGTCCCTTCCACACACTTACGCCCAGTTCATACTGAATTTCAACTTGCAAGAAAAGGAAGTTGAACTTTCAGAACTCCTCAACATGCTGAGGAGCGCAGAGGGCACCCTACAGAAGGGTAGGGATACACCCGCTTTGTTTGTAGGAGGATCTTCTTCCTCCAGGTCCAAGACGAAAGCCAAGGGAAAGAGGAAGAAAGCCCCCGCCAAACCAAGAGGCGGTGTTAGTAAAGTGGGTATGAAGGGAAAAGAAAAGGCAACAAAGATTGCGGGGAAGCTTGTGGGAAAAGAGGAATGCTTCTATTGTCATAAGAGTGGACACTGGAAGAAAGATTGCAAGGCCTGGATGGCCAGGACACAGGAACTGAAGAAGGTTGCGGCTTCAGCTTCAGGTGTGTATGTTATTGAAAACTGTCTTTCTATAAATTCTACTTCCTGGGTATTGGATACCGGATCAGGATCTCATATCTGTAATTCTTTGCAGGCGTTGAGAAACCGTAGGGTTTTGAAGGCAGGTGACATGACCCTCAGAGTTGCAAACGGAGCTAGCATGGATGCTAAAGCCGTGGGGGACTATCACCTGGGAATGTCAGATGGGCATGTTTTGGTTTTGCGTAATTGCTTTTTTGTACCCAACGCAACTTGTAATATCATTTCTGTATCTTTAGTTTCTAAAGAAGGTTATGAATTTGCGTTTGTAAGTAATGTTGTAAACTTTCACCTTAATCAAGTTCTGATTGGGTCAGGTACACTGAGCAATGGTATATACGTGTTAAACCAACCACAGATTTTTAATGTCCAGAATACACACAAAAGAAAGTCTCCAGATATCAATCAGGCTTTCTTATGGCATTGTAGACTGGGTCACATCAATGAGAGAAGGTTGACTAAGTTACATAAAAAAGGGTATTTGAATCCGTTCGAATACCAATCGTATGCCACTTGTCAATCCTGTCTCAAAGGAAAGATGACAAAGATTCCGTTTACTGGACACGGAATAAGAGCGAGCGAGCTCTTGGGGCTCGTACACAGCGACGTGTGCGGTCCAATGTCTACACTTGCGCGAAGCGGTTTTTCTTACTTCATCACTTTTACGGATGATTTTTCAAGGTTCGGACATGTCTTCTTGATGAAACATAAATCTGAAGCCTTTGGAAAATTCCAGGAATATAAGAATGAGGTAGAAAAACAAACCGGCAAAAGTATCAAGATTCTAAGATCGGATCGAGGTGGAGAATACTTGAGTGCCGAGTTCCTGAACTACTTAAAAGAGAATGGAATTCTCTCTCAGCTTACTCCTCCATACACTCCGCAACACAATGGTGTATCGGAGAGACGGAACCGCACCCTATTGGATATGGTACGGTCCATGATGAGTAACGCTGAGTTACCGCGATCATTCTGGGGGTATACGCTAGAATCGGCTGCGTACCTTTTGAACCGAGTTCCCACTAAGACTGTGCCTACCATACCATATGAGTTATGGAGTGGGAAGAAACCCTATCTTCAATATCTGAAGATCTGGGGATGTCCGGCTTTTGTCAAAAAGCAGCATGCGGACAAACTCGAGGCACGCTCAGTACTGTGCAAGTTTGTGGGATACCCAAAGAACTCTAGGGGGTATCTTTTCTATTACGCAGAGGAACAAAAAGTCCTTGTTTCTCGCAATGCCCATTTTCTGGAACATCAGTTCTTAGAAAAGGAAATAAGTGGGAGAGCGCAATAGAACTGGAAGAAATTCCAGAACCACAGACTATTACTGAAAGCTTAGTGGAACCAGAGGGTTCAAATGAACAGGACATTCCTATGCCGCTCCGCAGGGAGTAGTAGGCAGTCTCATCCGCCCGAGAGATACTACGGTTTTCTCATAGACGGGGATAGAGAGGATTGCATCATAGATTATGATGAGCCTACTAGCTTCCAGCAGGGCCGTTCAGAGCATTGACTCGGTAAAATGGCTAGATGCAATGCGGACCGAGATGGAGTCCATGTACACCAACAAAGTATGGACGTTGGACATTGCTCCAGACGGGGTTAAAACCCGTAGGATGCAAGTGGATCTTCAAAAGGAAGATTGGTGTAGATGGACAGGTTGAGACCTATAAAGCTAGACTTATAGCAAAGGGTTTCCGTCAAAGACCTGGCTTGGACTATGACGAAAACCTTTTCTCCAGTGGCTATGCTGAAATCCATTCGGATCCTTCTTGCCATTGCTGCCTTCCACGATTATGAGATTTGGCAGATGGACGTAAAGACCGCTTTTTCTGAATGGAAATTTAGAGGAGTGTGTCTATATGGATCAGCCAGAGGGTTTCATTCAGAGTGGGGAGCAGCGGAAAGGTCTGCAAGTTGCTTAAGTTCATCTATGGGACTAAAGCAGGCATCGCGGAGTTGGAACATCTGTTTTGATGAGACGGTCAAGGAATTTGACTTTATCAAAAATCCAGATGAACCATGCATCTATAGTAGATTTGGAGCGAGAACTGTAGTATTCCTCATTTTATACGTGGATGACATTCTCTTAATAGGAAATGACATTCCTATGCTACAATCTGTCAAGGGGTTCTTGTCACATAGGTTCTCTATGAAAGACCTGGGTGATGCCTCATACATCCTGGGGATCCGGATCCATCGTGATAGATCCAAGAGGATATTAGGACTTTCTCAGTCCAGGTACATCGACACCATAGTGAAAAGATTCAGTATGGAAGATTCCAAGCGCGGTAACCTACCGGCTTGTCACGGGATCACCCTCTCTAAAGAGATGTCTCCCAAGACTGATTTGGAGAGGGATCGCATGTCTATTATACCCTACGCTTCTGCGGTAGGCTCTATAATGTATGCGATGTTGTGTACCAGACCGGATGTAGCTTATGCACTGAGTGTGTGGTAAGCCGGGTATCAGTCAAACCCTGGGGGAGAAAACACTGGATAGCGGTAAAGAACATTCTCAAGTACCTGAGAAGGGACTAAGGAGATGTTCTTGGTGTATGGCGGAAAAGACCTCCAGATCGAGGCCTTTGCTGACTCCAGCTTCCAGAGTGACAAGGATGATTCCAAGTCCATGTCGGGTTTTTGTCTTTACCCTCAATGGAGGGGGCGGGTGTGTTGGAAGAGCTCCAAACAGGAAACCGTTGCAGACTCGACTATGGAAGCGGAATACATCGCTGCATCTGATGCCGCAAAAGAAGCTGTCTGGATGAGGAAGTTCTTAAAAGAACTTCAGGTGGTTCCGTCCATTGTTGACCCAATACCTTTGTATTGCGACAAACAACGGGGCCTATAGCTTTAGCAAAGGAACCCAGGTCCCATCAGAGATCCAGGCACATCTTGAGGCGGTATCACCTGATCAGGGAGATCGTGGATCGCAAGGAGATCGAGGTTCGGAGGGTTGCTTCAGAAGAGAACACTGCAGATCCATTCACCAAGGCCCTACCCCAGACTCAGTTTCGAGCGGCTGATCGAGATGATAGGTCTTCGATACGCCAGTACATGGCCTTAGTGCAAGTGGGGAGATTGTTAGTGTATATGCCCTAAAGGCCATTACTGTATCATACTAGTTTGTATATTACTTAATGGAAGCTTGGGATATTTTAATGGAAGCTTGGGATATTCACCTTGTATAAACAATCTTGCTCAATATAGTAGTATGCTACTTGGTTTGTTTCTACTTCAATGTGTACTTGTGTTTATTTTACTATATCACTTATACGCATTAGTGGAGCCCTTAGGATCTTTGCTTGATTAACAGCGTTGTGATGGCAGTCACACTAGTGGGGGCTGGGTAATCTATAAGCACATCCTTATACAGGTCCCCAGTCGCAGGACTATCGAGATAGGGCATCGATACTCCGGAGTAGACTAGCGTATGCGCTTCTCATCCCAGTGTGGGAGATGGTCTGTCCCACAGCCATCAGTACGTCGTACTAGAGATAGTATACGGGTGCTCGTTAGGTTATGAGTACACTGGACAGGACTCGTCGGGAACTGACAGGTTGGTATTATACCTATCGTCAGTCATCAGTTCCCAGGTGACATGAGTACAGCTTAGTCCGCTGACTTGACACTGGCACTTCGCCTCGAGTGTGTTCCCACTGCACTTTGATCACTACCCTACCACGGCTCAAAGGAGTCGTGCAAACAGGTGGTGGTTGGGTGCAGTCCCGAAGCACTTGGAGGCAGTGCCGGTTAGACAGGATTCGTCTCTCCCGGTATTGGGGGTTGACATCGCGCTGTGTCTAGGAGAGCCATTACACGAGTAGTCCCTGGCCAGGGCAAGCGAGATATACTGGTAGGTTTCCAGTGTTATCTCAGGGTGTTTTGTGCTTCACTCCGACACGACTTGTACCGCTATTGGGGGACTGACGTTTACCGCCCCCTAGGCCCTCCATGCGATGTATCAGACGAACAGACCGGACTGTACGGAGAATGTCACATTCAGACTCAGTAGGAGTACAGATGGGGTTTCACCTCGTCAGCCTTCTTGTCGGCATCTACCTGGGGACCGTTACGCACAGCTAGTGCCGCTTGCGGTCTGTGGTTAAACCCACTGCCAGCATAGTGCCGAGTCTTTAGAGTCCCACACAGAGGGTATTCGCCTCTGGGCAAAACTGAGTAGAGGTCGCATGGTTTTGCGATAAGGTTCGTTCTCATCCGCGCACTTGTGCACGTTTGGAGTCCGGACGGATTATACTGGCAGGCTCTGGTTTGAGCCAGATACTGGTATATGTTTTAGGGTTGCTTTTATATCTTGGTATTCTTGTTCCTCGGAACGAGAATGCAGGTGTGTATGCACAGTTGCTTGAGGCGGAGAATGAGGTTTTTCATTAGGGTTTCGGAACGGGTGCGTATGCACAGTTGACAGTTATCATTTTCCAAACCCTAATGGATTTATGAATTATCTTTTAATAATAGTAATTAAATGAGAATTATGTTATGGTTGATTTTTGTTGACTTATTGACCTTGGTTGACTTGTTGACCATTGACCACCATCATGCTTTGAAAGATCCTCCTTGATTCATGCTTACACTTCATTTAAAGAAGCATGATAGTGGTCATTCCAAAAATTACCATCAACTATTCTTATTTTCAATTATTATCATTTAGATAATTCTTTTCTTTTGCATTATGGTTGCAAGAGAGAAAAATATAGCTCATTCTATCATAATCTCTCTCTCTCCTCATTTCATCTTCTTCTTCCTCTTTCAAAGAGAAACCTTCTCATGTGTTGAGAATCCTTCTCTTTAAAAGCAAAAGCAAACCCTAGTCTCTCTCTACTCATTCTAGGTTGAAGGTTTAGCAAGCCGGAAACCCTAGTTCACTCAAAGATCGAGGAAGAGCCCAAAGGTCGAACCTTCGAGGTGGATCCATCTTCGACGGAGGAAGGCGACAAGAAGAGAACCATCAACCTCTACAAGGTTTAAAGAAGAAGGAGTTCAAGTTTAGGTATAACCATCTTCCATAGTAGCTAACTCCTTTTAGCGTATTTGCTAGTTTAGTTTAGACACGATCCCGACCTAGTGTAGTCCATGTTGCCTCTTGCGATAAAAATTTGTTTTTTATACCGTTTCCGCCTCCCCGCAAGTACCGGGGGTCGCAATATGGACTTACAGTATATCACCAACTGGGAGTTCTCGGAGAGTCCGTCCAGTGTACCCAGTCTCCACTGAGCACCCGTACATCATCCTTGATGTCAAATACCGATGGATATGGGATCATCCATCGCCCATCATATGGGTCAAGATGCGTATACGCTAGTCTACTCTGGTGTATCGATGCCCTGTCTCGATATACCCTCGACTAGGAACATTTATAGGATGTACTCATCGACTACCGTGGCCCCACTAGTATGATCTCATCATAATCCCAGTAGTCGAGTACAGATCCTAAGGGCTTTATCAACATGTGAGAGAAAGACAGTAAACCAATACAAGTCAACATGTTAAGATAAAGTGAAACCAAATAGCATACTATCATGACGAGCAAGAAAGTCCTCTCTGTATATATCTAAGCATCCATCATAATATACATCATATGTACAACAATGGCCTCTAGGGCATATACATAACTAACAATCTCCCACTTGCACTAAGGCCAGCTGCTGTAGTATCTCATACCTAGCATACCGAATAATCTCTCAAACTGTATCTGGGGAATGGCTTTCGTGAGTGGATCCACAGTGTTGTCCTTCGTATCTACTCTCCTGACCTCGATCTCCCGGCGATCAACTATCTACCTAATCAGGTGATACCGCCTCAGAATATGTCTGGATTTCTGATGGGATCTGGGTTCCTTGGCCAAAGCCACGGCTCCATTTTTATCGCAATACAGAGGTATTGGAGTTCAATGGATGGAACCACACCAAGTTCAGTGATGAACTTTTTCATCCAGACAGCCTCTTTGGCAGCATCGTTGGCAGCGATGTATTCAGCCTCCATCGTCGAGTCTGCAACGGTATCCTGTTTGGAACTCTTCCAACATACCGCCCCCTCCATTGAGGGTAAAGACAAATCCCGATTGCGACTTTGAGTCGTCGTTATCACTTTGGAAGCTGGAATTGGTAGAGGACTCCACCCGGAGTTCTCCGTTACCATACACCAAGAACATATCTCTAGTCCTTCGCAAGTACTTGAGAATGTTCTTCACAGCTGTCCAGTGACTCTCTCAAGGATCTTCTTGATACCGACTCACTACACTTAGTGAGTATGCTACATCGGGTCTGGTACATAGCATCGCATACATGATAGGGCCTACTGCCGAAGCATAGGGTATCCCTTGCATGCGAGCTCTCTCCAAATCAGTCTTGGGAGACATCTCTTTGGAGAGAGTGAGTCCAGAGATCGTGGGTTGGTTCCCACGCTTGGATTCTTCCATACTAAACCTCTTTAGTATGGTGTCAATGTACCTGGATTGGGACAATCCCAGTATCCTTTTGGATCTATCTCTATAGATCCTAATCCCCAATATGCATAAGGCATCACCTAGATCTTTCATTGAGAATCTTTGTGATAAGAAGAGCTTGACTGATTGCAGCATAGGAATATCATTTCCTATCAGGAGTATGTCATCTACGTACAATACGAGGAAGACAACCTTACTATCTGCTATCTTCTTATAGATACAAGGTTCATCTATGTTTTTAATGAAGTCAAACTCTTTGACTACTACATCAAAACAGATGTTCCAACTCCGCGATGCTTGCTTTAACACATAAATGGATTTAAGCAGCTTGCACACCTTTCCGCTGCTCCCACTATCTATGAAGCCCTCTGGCTGAGTCATGTACACGCACTCTTCTAAATCACCATTTAGAAAGGCGGTCTTAACATCCATTTGCCAGATTTCGTAGTCATGGTATGCAGCAATGGCAAGTAAGATCCGGATGGACTTAAGCATAGCCACTGGAGAAAAGGTTTCATCATAATCCACACCTGGTCGTTGACGAAAACCCTTTGCTACAAGTCTAGCTTTGAAAGTCTCAACTTTTCCATCTACACCAAATTTCTTTTTAAAAATCCACTTGCTCCTAATGGGTTTTACCCCTTCAGGAGCATTTTCCAAAATCCATACTTTATTGGTGTACATGGATTCCATCTCAGATCGCATTGCATCCAGCCATTTCACAGAGTCACCACTTGTGATGGCCTGCTCGAAACTAGTCGGGTCATCATCTTCCATGATGCAATCCTCGCTTCCACCATCAATGAGAAAACCGTAGTATCTCTCAGGTGGACGAGAAACCCTGCTAGATCGGCGGAGAGGCTGGGGTTCGTCGGGTACTACTGAATCCTCTGGTTCTACTAAATCTTCAGTTGCAATTTGTGTTTCTGGAACCTCTTCCAGCTCTACCTCTTTGCCACTAATTTCTTTTGCAAGAAATTCCTTTTCTAAAAAGGTGGCATATTGAGAAACAAACACTTTTTATTCCTCAGCGTGATAGAAAATATATCCTTGAGAATTCTTAGGATATCCCACAAATTTGCAAAGAACTGATCGTGCCTCGAGTTTGTCTGGATTTTGTCTTTTGACATAGGTCGGACAACCCCATAACTTAACTCGTTTAAAATATGGTCTCTTCCCACTCCATATCTCATATGGTGTGGTAGGTACAGATTTAGACGGAACTAGATTCAATATGTATATGGCTGTCTCAAGCGCATACCCCCAAAAGGAAATAGGTAACTCAGCATCGCTCATCATAGATCACACCATATCTAATAGGGTCCGATTCCTTCGTTCCGATACACCGTTGTGCTGTGGTGTATAAGGAGGAGTAAGCTGAGAGAGAATCCCATTCTCTTTTAGATAATCTAGGAACTCACTGCTTAAGTATTCACCTCCTCGATCAGATCGAAGAATCTTAATACTTTTGCCCGTTTGGTTCTCTACTTCGTGCTTATATTCTCTGAATTTCTCAAAAGCTTTAGACTTGTGTTTCATCAGAAACACATGTCTGTATCTAGAGAGATCGTCAGTGAATGTAATGAAGTAGGAAGAACCGTTCCTGGCATGCGTAGACATGGGACCACATACATCACTATGTATCAGTCCTAAGAGTTCTGTAACTCTTTCTCCGTATCCACTAAACGGAGCTTTGGTCATTTTTCCTTTGAGACATGAATGGCAAGTATCATAAGATGATAATTCGAAAGAATTCAAATAACCATCTTTATGTAACTTAGCCAGTCGTGTCGCATTGATATGACCAAGTCTACAATGCCATAAGAAGGATTCGTTCATTTCTGAACTTTTCCTCTTGTGTGTGTTATGTATATTGAGGACTGTATTCTGATTTAGAATGAATATGCCATTATGTAACGAACCTGATGTAATCAACTTTTGATCTAGGAATATGTTCATAACATTATCCTTTACTACAAAATTATATCCTTCTTTAGTTAATAAAGAAACTGATATAATGTTGCACATCATGTTCGGTATATAATAGCACTCATTCAGAATCAGTGTATTACGACTTGGCAATACAAGGTGATATTCGCCAACTGCTTTGGCTGCAATACTTGCACCGTTCCCTACTTGAACGGAATGATTACCTTTTCCCAGTTCTCTACCTTTACGTAGCCCATGTAACAATTTACATATGTGGGATCCTGATCCGGTATCCAATACCCAGGACGTAGGGTTAACTGAGAAACAATTCTCAATAACTAATACACCTGAAGAAGATGCATCAACATGCATGTTCTTTTGGGCGGCGTGAGAATCTAGATATTCTTCTATTCCCTGTTCAGTCTTATAACTCTTATAAGAAAGAACGGGTCCAACGTTCCCCTGCTCAGTATAATAAGCGGGTTCAGTCAATACATCCATATTATTATCTTGATTATGGCCTGACATGGTCGCTACCTGGAGAGAGAGAGAAGAAAACACTTTAGCGTATGCTCTTGCAAGATTAGATTGGTTATTATCTTATCTAATCAGGATGTCTCCCACTGTTTTTATCAAATCTACCTTCAAACCCTAAAAGGTAAGATTAGCCGGGATTAATTACACCCTACAATTTCGTCAATCTTTCAGCCAGATCAGTGTCGGTACTTTGAGGGAGGTTCCCCGTGCTTTCGCACGGACCTAATTAAAGTAAACCTCGTTTTCCCAGAGGCGTAACCCCGTTAACACATTTCTAGACACCTACTTGATCGACTAATTGTCCTGTGTAAAACTCTCCCAGGATTAACTCTTACTCGCAGTGGGTATCGGGATCCAACTATCTCATAGAAGGTATGCAATCTCATTGCAAATTTCAACACTTGAAATTCCCGATAATATTTTGCCCCTAGCGATCTATGACCTTAACTAAGTCAACAAACCATAAATCGCAAGTCAAGTTCAACCCGTACATTTCCCGATTGAATTAAACCCACCCGTACGACCCTTAACTGAGTCAACAAGGCCGTACGAATACCCTAATCCAATCACATCTCATGTTTTAGTAGATAAACATTACTTAGCTACCATACACTATGCCTTAACTAAGTCAACAAACATAGAACGAATACTAAATAATATCTATCTGAAATGACGGAGGGCTACGCAGGTTTTTCAGAAAACCCTGAGCGTAATGAACTTGATATCGTCGTAGAATCGAGTAGTTTTTGAAAAAAAGAGAGTATTTTTTAGGCTTTTCTTAGTTTCGCTAATGGGGTCACTCCCGGTGAAGGGATCGTCGGCCCTTTCCTCATCGAATAAGGTGCAGGATATATCATATATACCGTTGTGCAAAGCAAAACACTAAAAGCATTCAAAAGACAAACCGCGTTTTGTAGCATCTACCAGTTTCGCTAAAGAGGTCACTTCCGGTGAAGGGATCTCGGCTCTTTCCCCATCGAATAAGGTGCAGGATATATCATATATATCACTGTGCAAAGCAAAAAACTGTAGCTACCCTTTTTATAAAGTTTCGATTCTACAACATCTTTAGGTTTCTTTTCTTTTTATTAATCTCATTAATAAAATCCCATCAGCTTATGCTTCCTAAGCATCAAAGATAAATACGACGTACACTTATGCCATCCGCATTCGCCTCGATGTCCCCTCGTTCACCGTTAGGTTAGGTAACTAATGACAGAGCAGGGCAGGGCTAGTGCAGGTGTAAAACATAAGTAACATCTATATAATATATCATATATACTATATACTGTATCCATCAGAACATATCAAATGATCACATCACAGATATCGCAGCAGAAACATAGATATAATGTGGGATATACTAGGACGTCCGTATTTAGTATTTAGCCAACAATAGAAAATACGGATTCCACAGTCGCGATGAATAGCCAAGCCCACACCCTGGACCCATACGAGAGCGGCAAGTGACCCTACCAATTTTGGAGTTTAGGAGACCCGGTCTCGACTCTTCGAGATAGCCTCCCACTGAACCCCAAAACCCGGTCACCTGTGCTCCCCTCCTTGGGTCCATCCTAATGCGGAAAAGTAAATAATATACAACACTGGTGGCATCAACCTCAACCTGGAAGTGCCCCAAATAAAAGAATATTACATTACATTTGAATTTACATGAATGAAAATATAAAACTCTCATCTCACATAAAACCCCCGGCTATTCTATCGCGACAATCCTGCACATCATATCTCAGCAACACATAATATTTCATATCATCAACGTAAGTAAGTATGCATACACCGATCGTCGTCGATGTATAGCAACGACAACCGGCAATACAACTACATACTACACTTACGGTCACAGAAAAGAAAGTGTAAAACTACAATATTTAGAATCCACAATCACTTTAGACATCATAAATCCGAAATATCACATACTTCGCATTTCATGCCTAACTCTATGAATTCCACATATTGTATCACATTCCAGATAAATAGACAGTATTAAACTTTTCGAACAGATAATCAAATACCTAGAATTTCCCAAACAGCTCAACACTTGAGCGGAGTTTAAATAATCCCAGAATATGTCATAGTACCAGTGATCCAGCCGTAGAAGGGTCAAGCCAACGCCTCACATGTGGCACGCCGTACTACCCCAAACCCGAAGGTTCAAAAGGCAGTTCAAGACGATCACATAATCGAATTAAGGTTTGTTTTCTTCTAGAGGGTCCACCGCTTAACTTGTGCAATTTTTCCGAAAGATTTAAACCCAATAAAAATTCAACACTTGAAAGTTTGCCATTCCGGGATAAAGTGGGTTAATGGTATCCGTTCAAATAGTTTAACAGTTTCTAAATATCCGGAAATAAAAACGAATTTTAAATATTCCGATCGAATCTACTATTACAAAACAAACCCCAGATCACTCAACCTTTGAGTCAATATAAAAATACCATAAACTATAAAAGCACAAATAAAGAATTACTGTGGGACAAAAAATGTCCAATCAAACAGTAAGGCCGCGGAACCGCGGCCCAAGCAGGCAATGGCCGCGATTCCGCGGTCGTTTGTACGGATCACAGTCTCGAATTTCACAGTAATTCTTATTTTTCTCTGCTGTATTTTTCAGGTATTTTTAATTCAGAAAAAATCCAGATTTTAAAAAATATCCAGAGAGGGGGTTATTTTCGTCGGTACGGGTTCGATCGGAGTTTTAACTTCGTTAACACATCGCCTAATACTCTAGCTAGGCTCTGATACCACTGTAGGGTTCCTAGGCACTCTTGTGAAGGTTCATAAGGCATCAAACATGCCAGGATAAAATTTTAGACGTGCCGAACAACCCAAAGACGGGATCTTTGCTAGATTATTAGGGTTTAGCATGAAAGATAACAACTTTTTATCTATGTGTGAGGGATTGCAACCTTTGTAGTCCGCTCCTTCGCTTCACAAGCTCCGAGTAGAAGTCCCTTTGCTGCGATCCACGATCTCCCGGACTCAAGAGAGGCTCCACGACTCGAACGATCCATGCTAGCTTGAAGTGTTCCGAATCTCCGATGATCTACGTCGAAGTTGTAAAAACCCAAGCTTTCTCACTCTATAGAGATGAACACCCTAATCTCATGGGCTAAATGAGATGAGGATGAGTGAGTAGTATTTATGCTTTCTTTTTAATTCACTTTCTCACAATTTATCATCACTAAAAGAATTTCTAGTAAGCTTTTTCTTTTTAACTCAAGAGAGAAGAAGATGATAATGAAAAGATAATTCCTTTTATGATGAATAGAAAAGAAATGTATATGATTGATTATAGAACCATGATCAAGGATGATAGGCTAAGAATTTGTAGAGAATAAACTAGGGTTAGGGTTTGGTTAGGTTAGAAATGAGTCATGGAAAAATATCAACCATAATATCTTAACCAAGACAAAAGCAAAGCTTCTAGAATGAACAAGAAGAAGCTAACCCTAATCAAACCCTAATCCCACTTAATCATCCTTAAAAATGTTTAATAATAAATCATATCATGTCACAATAATATATATCGCATATATATTATATATTTGTAACAATAGAAAATAATACAATTAACATATATCGCATATATATCAATGTATTAATCCAGTGAGAAAATGAAATAATAAAGTGAGCCAATATTAGATAATGTAATACAATATATCATATATACTATTATACATTAAATCATCGAATCAACACTTTATCCAACGATCCGGCTATATCGAATATAACCGGCTAATATATCATGTACCGATTCATCGAATCAACACTTGATCCGATGTCCCGATTCATATCAAAATATCTCGAGAATATAATACGGTATCTCATATCGCATTATCCTCGGTCCTGCACATATCACATATGTGCCTCTACTCCGTTTCGCCTGAGCCAAGAAACCTCTGTGTAGGACTCTAAAGAATCGTCAATACGCCGGTAGCAGGTGATGATCATATCAAACACCCACAAGCTGCAAGCGGTCAGCTAAACGTAACAGCCACCCAGGTATTGAGCGATCAGAAGATCAACAAGCTAGCATATGCGTTCTCCTGTGAATCCAATCAGTAACACTCCCGTACAGTCCGGTCTGTTCGTCTGATATGTCTCATATCAAGTCTAGGGGTGGTAAACGTCAGACCCCAGTAACCGATAAGTCGTGTCGATGTGAGGCTCATAACAGGTCGAGAAACTACTAGTAACACTTACCAGTAAATCTCTATATCAGCCCTGGCCAGGGACTTCCAGTTATAGCCAATCGAACACAGCACAACATCAACTCCCTATACCGGGAGAGACGAATCCCCTCCTATCGCTCATAGCCTCCATGTGATTCAGGACTGTACCCAAAAGCCACCGTTTTGCACGCCCTCTTGGACGTGGTAAGGTGGAAATCAAAGCACAGTGGGAATCACACAATACTCTATGACGATCTCGGGTCTTCAGACTACCCTGTACCAGTGTCACCGGAGAACTGCCATCTGACGTGTGGTATATCACCAACTGGGAGTTCTCGGCGAGTCCTTCCAGTGTACCCAGTCTCCACTGAGCACCCGTACATCATCCTTGATGTCAAATACCGATGGATATGGGATCATCCATCGCCCATCATATGGGTCAAGATGCATATACGCTAGTCTACTCTGGTGTATCGATGCCCTGTCTCGATATACCCTCGACTAGGAACATTTATAGGATGTACTCATCGACTACCGTGGCCCCACTAGTATGATCTCATCATAATCCTAGTAGTCGAGTACAGATCCTAAGGGCTTTACCAACATGTGAGAGAAAGACAGTAAACCAATACAAGTCAACATGTTAAGATAAAGTGAAACCAAATAGCATACTATCATGACGAGCAAGAAAGTCCTCTCTGTATATATCTAAGAATCCATCATAATATACATCATATGTACAACAATGGCCTCTAGGGCATATACATAACTAACACAAACAAGTAGTTAACACTTCTGCATAAAGGAAAAGGCTGAGCAAACAGAACCATAAATAAGTGCTTAGCACTTTTAAATAAGAAAAGACCGATTAGACCAAACCCGAATTAGCTAAAAGTCTCTCCGAAGTTTCTTGCAAGTGAGCCCAAATTCTCTGTTATTTGGATCTTAATAAAATTTAATGATCCTGAAAATATTTCTAAGTTGATCTTAGTCTCAAATAGGACTGACGTATCCTTAGCTAAAATAAATTGAGACCAAATGCTCATATATTTAAGTTGATCTTAATCTCAAACTAGATTAACGATCCTTAAATAAAACAAAATATTGTTTGAACTAAAGGAACATACAACTTAAGTTCAAACCCAAATCTAAAACATACAAATTTAAACTAATCCGCGTCCTACGGGCGACGACATAAATTAATCTCCGTATACAATCTACAGGCAACCTTAACAAACAAAATAACGCATGACACGAAGTGAACTACTGGAGCAGGAGAAAGTGTTTATCGCAATGCGATAACATAATTAACCGCAGGGGCTTGCGCTTGTAGGGAAGAGCGTCCCCATAATCAAAAGCCCTTCCCAAATGAGGGGGAATCTGATGAAGTCTGCTACAATGGTCGCATCTATCCAAACCTCCGATATATGGTGCCATATATCAACTTGGTATTTTCGGAGAGGTGGATGGTTATGTCCAAATAGCGTCTGCCCCCAAATTTAGGCTAGACGTCTCAACGTCTCAGTCCGGTCATTTGTTGGTAAACACACCCCTAGACCCGATATGCGATACTCTTAGTCGAACAGACTAGACTGCATGGTAAATGTCATTTACAAGCTTAGTAGGGTTTAGGATGGGATTGCTTGTCGATCCTCCTTTCGCTTAATACCTGGGTAGTCGTTTCGTACAGCTAGTGCTGCTGACGTGCTTGGGGTTAAATCCACTGCTATCGTATTGTCGAGTCTTTAGAGTCCTACACAGAGGGTTTCCCGCTTTAGAAATATGATGTAGTAGCAGTACATTGGTACGCGCTTGAGTCCGATTAAAACTAGTGTACTTGGCACACTGACGGTAATCGAACGGTCAAAATACTAGGCGGTCTTTTATAAAGACGAATATTAATTAAATCAAGTGATTGATTTAATATATACATATATTAAATATATGTATTTACTAGTATTTTATCACTATTTATATTTATCTCCCTTTTATGTATTATTATACAAAGGAAATTAATTGAAAACATATGTATTTAATATGTCGTGAAACATATAAATACATATTTAGTACTTGATTTAATTCTTTTTCTTTATGGTTCTTTTTAAGTTAAGTTATTCCTTTGGAATAGCTTATGCATTCCTACTCTTCTAAGTGTGACATGTGGAGGGGAGAGAAGATGATGGACACTTGGATTCTAGATCAAATCCTAAGGCTAGGATTGTGTAAAACATAGATAAATGATTTACAACCATTATGAAAATAGTTAAGGTTTGTATTTCTCTTTCTCTTCTTATCTTTAGCAACAAGCTTTCTTCCTTCTCCTCAAAATTATAAGAACCATTTAGAAATTAGAATTAAAAAGAGTGAATGAAAATGGTGAGGATCCTACATCTCTATTGAGTTAAACTAGCAAATTAGTTCACTAGGTTATTTCATTTTATGAAATTGAAGCCAAAGTTTTGGAGCCTTTAAGGTGAATCATCTATGAGGGGTGGGGGGGGGGGGCGGATTTACCAAGCTTATTCCAACACATCCTAAGAGCACTACATGGAGTCCAACACAAGTGTGGAGCATATGAAGATGCTATAAGGGTAGCTTCACTCTAAACTTGTTTGGTTATAGTTGCTAGTTTGGGTCTATGGTTAAAAATTTATGGTTTTTTGGAAACTTAGCTCTCTAGATTTTTGAAAACCCAATGTGCAAGCATTTTAAAATTTATCTAGGGTGCTAAAGTCCCTTCAAGTTTATGTATTAGCTATTGTCACCGGAATAGAAATCACCCACCACCATAAGCTCCTAATTTCACCAAGGTTACTTCCTCCATGGAAAAAATCCACATCCCCACTACGGCGCTACCTCTCACCTTCACCGTATCAATCTCTACCCAAGCTACCCAAGCTCGGAATTTCACGAAAATTAGTTTCTTGTAAGAGAAAAAACCCTTCCCTTACTCCCCATACTCCCCATCGTCTCAATTTTTGTTAAGGGAAGGAAGAAGAAGAACTTTGCCGGAATCGAAGAAGAAAGTAAGTTCCTCAAATTTTCCTACTTCAATACACACATATGATAACAGTTTGATTATCATATATGGACCGTTTCTTCGAAGTTACTGTTATAGCGCAAAATAAGAGCAAATATTAGTAATCATAGTACATGAATAGGTGTGTTAGTTGTCATACCATGATCTAATAAAAGTTTTGATTGCATGATCTAATACAGGTTTGATTGTATGATTTCATGAGAATCGACAACGTATATCATTATTAGGAATTTAGCCTAATAGGTGTTTGACGAAATCCCTTCAAGAAGTAAGACCCATCCAGTGATTTTCATCTCCTCTACCCATCGTGTTGTTAGGTTAGTGCATTTCACACGTCCTTTTTCGTAATGAAATTATATATTATATGTCATGAAAGTTATGTTTTATGTTTGGAAAAATGAACACGCTGTTGTTAAATTTCACTTATTTTCAAATTGAGATGGATAGCAGAACTAGACCCATGGGCAATCCTGAGAAATCGGTTGACTCAGGTGAAGATGAGTTGGAGCATGGTTCCTTGGGTCTTCCTTGTGATGAATTACAAAGAATGGTAGATCTTATATATGATAGTGAATTAGAATGGTATAATTATTATAATACGTATGCTCGGGTTAAGGGAATTGGCATTAGAAGATCAGAGATTAGATACGATTAAAATGACAAAACCATTAGAACCTTCCATCGGTTTGTTTGTTCTTGGGCCGGGAGGCGTTCTGCGGCAAATTCGAACCGAGAGATCAGAAAGCGGAGAGCTCGCCGTATAACACGGTGTTATTGTCCAGTAAAGCTAGAAATATATTACCATAAGGACACGAAAAAGTGGTTTGTCTATCATATTGATGATGACCATAATCATTCGTTAGCGGACAAAAGAGAACCTTCGTTTCTCCGTTCAAATAGGAAAATTGATAGAGTGCAAAAGAAAGATATAAATACTTTAGCCAAGGTCCTTGTAAGTGTTGGATATAGTGCCCTCAAGGCAATTATTATGATTGTAAGTAGGCGATTATGATAATTGAAAGAGGACCTATACAGTTATAACAGTCTTACTCGAGATGATAATATGCTATCTGGTTTGTCTTCATCATTGATGAAGCCCATAGGATTTTTGCTTGACAACCAGTATTATGATGGCGATCATATATGTGGGAGCTGGGTTGTCCATAATGGGAGTATCGAGACTGGGCATCGATATTCTGGAATAGACTAGTGTATATTCTTGACGAGTGGCGGTGGCCGGTCTCATAATCTATTGGTGTTGTGTCACTTAAGATAGTATACAGGTGCTCACTGGAGGTGAGTACTGTTGGGGTCAAAAATTACACCCCAGTTGACCAAATTAAAACCAAGGTCAACCCCAAGTCAAGTGGGCCCGATCCTAAGCCCATGTTAAGACAAAGCATGGAAGGGGTCGACTCCATACCAAAAAGGAGGCAATAAATTAGTCTAAATGTAATTTTTAGAAATAAATATATGTAAAGTGGGCAGAAAGCCAAAATTTTGTAAACTCCATGGCTTATGTGCCAAAAAAGGAAATAAGCACATAAGGTATGGGGTGGCACAAGTGTCATTTGGCAAAACCCAAGGGACTATATGTAAAGTGTGTAGCCTATAAAGGCAAAGATGATGAAATTATCTCAACAATTTTTTTTCTCTCTAAAAAATTAAGGTATGCGTCTCCTTCTCCTTCCTCAAGGTTCTAAAACCTTTTTCCCCCTTTTTAATTAAATCAAGAGTTTAACTCTTCATTTTCTAAAAATAAACAGTTTTCCACCATCAAAACCTTAAAAGGGAACTCAGATCATCCATCATATCTTAAAAACGGGAGATTTTTAAATCTCACCCCTTTTTCTCCAAGATACGGCCAATAGAAAAGGAGGAAGAAGGAGACCCATCTCCAAAATCCCTCCTTGGGAAGATCCAAGGCCTAAAAGAAGATACAGGGCCAAAGGGGAGAAGAAAGGGGTCCCCTTTGATCATCTCCAAAGATTTCAGGGAGTTTAACTCTATTCAACATCTTTTGGAGTCTAACTCCGTTAATAAAGTCCATTTTGGGAGTTTAACTCCATAAACAAAAGTCTTTCCTGGAAGCTAAACTCCTAAAATAATCCTTCTTTGGGAGTTTAACTTCTATTTCCGAGGCTAGAATCTCTTCTTTCTGTCGGCGCCCAAGCGCCTAACGTCCATGTGCTGGGCACGCGAGGCGCTAGCGCCCAGCGCCCACATGCCGGGAACATGGGGCGCTCGCACCCAAGCGCCTGGCGCTAGCGCCAGCACTCAAGCGCCCATCGCCCAAGCGCCCAGCTCCCTGGCATCTTTAAAACACCCCCTCCCCCAACTATTTTTCATATTATCCCACGCTCAAAATACACCTCCGTAAAATCTGCGAGGCTCCCGATATATCTGAAATCCCTTTCAAAACATACGTACACTGTACATTGAGTTCGCATGACCAGTTTGACCAGCCAATCGGAGGTTCCCTCGCTCCAAAGGCGAGGGGTAATTAACGGAAGCTTAGTCCGCGGCTGTCGGAGATTCGGATCCCCACAATCAATAAACCCCCGCCTACCCTAGGCAGGGGGAATCTGTAGTACATCTGACAAGCGCGCGCGTATTCCCATCTCAATGGAGTGACGAAAAACACCCTACAGATTCTGGCACGTCCGGTGGGACATTTCTCTCCTCCTATATCTTGGGTCAAGCGTTCATACGAACTCATTTAACATATATACCGATGTTTGTACTGTAAGTGCACGGCGGTACCCCGGCCGTCAATCCGAGGCCAAAATGCGGAAACGATACTTTACTTTAACTTTTGAACCGGCACCATCACGCACTATAAAACCCGGATTGGGCCATTAACATAATCCTAGCTAACCAGAGAAGGGGTAGGGAGATAAACCGAGCGATCTGTATCCTTTGGTCTTCTCGTCGTCGTCCCGATCTCTCCATGGAATCATTGGTCTTCGCCTCCTCGCCGGAAGGGCACCACATCGCCGGGTTCTTTTACGGGCTCCCACCTCTGGACCGAGGCAACTCGGGCACGAAGTTGGCGAGCCGACGTGCCCAAGAAGTGCTGTAGAATAGTGTGGAACTCTATGTCTCATTGGGGTTACTCGAAGTTGCCTTTTTGAGGAGGAGTAAGATATATACTTTTGTAGATGGAGCAATGGGATTTTTGCAAAGCCAAAAGATCAAAAATCCCACCTCAAAAATATGGGACAGCCCCCCTCTCCTTTTGGCCGGCCATGACCTCAAGAAAATGAGAAGGGAGAGAAAACAAAGGGGGTGCAATCATACATGAAAGAGAGAGGAGTGATGATTAAGAATCATCATCACAACCAAATCCATACTCATAAACAACCATCTCATCACAAAGTCAAGTAATGATGAAGAAATAGAAGTCAAGGTCAAACAAGAGCCATCATGAAGCAATTACTTGTAAAAACAACCCTCCAAAATGCTAATTTGCACAATTGCAAATAAGCCCTCCTCCACCAATTATCAGCCAACGAAAGGAAGAAAGGAAAACTGGCTGAAACGGAAAGCAAACTGGTAACTTCAGAAAAACGATCCCGTAATAAATTACAGGAAACCCCGCTACTGTATATACATACCCGCATTTCTATTCCGACCGAATATAAATGCAATGAGACAAAATCTACACTGTACAATACTAGGATCTGGCTTAAACCAAAGCCCGCTAGTATTATCCGTCCGATCATGATCCGTGCAATACCGCACATATCTGATCGAACCCTACCATATCTCCATACAGCCTCTACAGCGTTTCGGCCGAAACTTGAGAAACTGTCGGTGGGGGACTCTAAAGACTCGTCAATACTTTGGCTGTAGATTTAACCACTAGCACGTCAGAGCTATTAGCCATACGTGACGTGCTACCAGCTATTGACAAAAAGGGACGTCGATGAGCGAACTCATCCTGACACCCTACTGAGCCTGTCAGTGACAATATCCGTACAGTCCGGTCCGTTCGTCTATGAGCATCGCATGGTGGGCCTAGGGGTTGGTAAAAGTCAGACTCCCAAAAACGGTACAAGTCGTGTTGGAGTGTAGCCCAGAACACCCTGAGATACTACTGGAATACCTACCAGTAAATCTCCTGCCTTGGCCAAGGACTTCGTAGACACAGCGCGACCTCATCTCCAATACCGGGAGAGACGAACCCCTGAAGATCCGCTCACTGCCTCCATGTGGCTAGGGACTGTACCCAACTAAAACCTGTTTGCACGTCTCCTTTGAGCGTGGTAGGGTAGTAATCAAAGTACAGTGGGAACTTACACGAGACAAATGACGATCTCAGGTCGATGAACTAACCTGTACACATGTCCCCAGGGAACTGCTATCTGACGTCTGGTATAAGACCAACCAGCATGTTCTCGGCGAGTCCTGTCCAGTGTACTCATAACCCAATGAGCACCTGTATACATCTTAGGTGAACCAACTGACACCAGTGGCCTGTGAGACCGGCAACCGCCCCTCATCGGGGTCTCGACTGTATACACTAGTCTACTCTGGAGTATCGATGCCCTGTCTCGAAACTCCCGCGACTAGGGACCTTTTAAGGATGTGCTTATAGACTACCAGCTCCCACGTATATGATCGCCCTCATACTTCTGGCTGTGAAGCAAGAATCCTAGGGGCTCTATCAACGCGCAATAGTGACCTGTAAGGTCACCTAAAGCAGTACACGATGATAAAGATAAACCAGATAGCATACTATCATCTCGAGTAAGACTGTCCTACCGGTATAGGTCCTCCCTCAATCATTGCAATCATGTGCCAGTGATCCAATAATTGACTCTGAGGGCACTATCTCCAACAATCTCCCACTTTCACTCAAGGCTAATTATTGCGATGTCGCATACTCACAGCCCGTGTGATACCGAACACCCAACTCCTCTACTAATCAGTCTCAAAAAAACCCGTTTACGAAACTATTGTGTTCGAGGAATAACCTCAGTGAGTGGATCCGCCCTGATGTTTCTTTCTATGTCTCTCTTAATCTCAAGTTCGCGGAGAAAGCCATCTCCCGAAATGAGCAATACCTGTCTTAGAGTATGTCTGGATATATGATGGGACCTAGCTCATAAATGAACTCCAAATCCAAACTTCTTAGACTGTATCATCAACTGAACTTAATCAGTATCCTACGCCATGTCCCCCTCAGTATCTACCTGGACCATCTGTCCAAATACTGGCTCTCGTCAGAAGGAAAACTATAACTCTGACAACCTCTCTGTCATCCAGGTCACCTTGGAAGCCTGGAATGATACCTGTCTCCTAAAAGAGGCTGTTGTTATCATATCCCTAGAACATCCACTTATGTTCTAAAAACTGCTTCCGATCGTTTCTCCAGGATTGGATCAATATCAACTTATTTCATCTACTATAAAAACAACATCTGGTGTGGTACTTGACATCTTATGATTGACTCAATTGCCTGAGCAAGTGATCTGCCAATCATGCACATCCCTCTCCCCTTTAGTCAGTAAGACACCTTTAGAGAGGGCGACTCCATCACCTTTAGGTACACTACCGTGCCTGGAGTCGTCCATTCTAAATACTCATAGAATGCTGTCTAAGTACCCTGATTGGGAAACTACCCAAATCTAGATCTAAAACCATAGATCCAGTAACCAGAATATCTGATATTATATCCAAGTCCTATGTGGAGAAACCACTGTGTGACGACCAAAGTATAACCGACCGTAGTAAAGGAATTTCACTTCCTACTCTATGTATGTCATCCAAATACCAGGACATCATACCCTACTACCTTCTTAACAGATCCATCCCCTATTCTGATGAAGTCAAACCTATGACTGTCACATCAGAAATAGATGATCTATCTTCACTATATCTGCTTTAGTCTCTTAATAGACATAAGCCACTTGTCCACTATGCTTCCGCTGCTCCCACTGACCACGACAACCCTCTGGCAGAGTCATATGCACGTACGCTTCTAAAGCCAGTTCAGAATGACGCTATACTCATCCTCCTGCCGGGTCTCATAGTCTGGAACAACAGCAATGGCAAGTCTGGGTAAACAAGAACCTCCCTCCCACCATCCTTGAGGCTACCGGAGTACCTCTCGGGTGCCTTAGGTTACCCACCAAATCTGCGGAGTGGCCAATGGAATGTCAATCAGATCGAATCTTTAGGTTCTTATCAAATTTTCAACAATCGTCTGCGGTTCTGGAATCACTTCCACTTCTACCATACTCCCATTTCTGTTTTCTGAAAAAATCCATTTTACTTAAAACTGTGGCGAGTCAAGAACAATGTCACTATTGATCTTCCAGATGGTAGAAAGTCAACCCTCGTCATAGCCTGGGTCAACCCACAAACAGCCATTACAGAAACGTGCCTTGAGTTATCCAGAGTCTGGTTTTAAGCATAAGCCGGACAACTCCCCGTACCTTAACATCGTTAAGATATGAACTGTTCTATATCCAATATAGAACCAGAGGCACTAATTTAATTGAACCAGATTCAAATCATGCAGCTGTCTCCAGTGCATGTCAACTAAATGGAAGGAGGCCAATCAGCGTTACTCAACTTAGGAATGCTTCCAATTATGAGTAATCTGAAAGAGAAGCAAGTTCTCTTAATCATTACTATCAACTGAATACCATACACAAGTATCTACATCTTCGATCACCTTGAAGAATCCCGATACTTGCAATACCGGGTTCTCTACTTTATTCATATACCTATAACTTCTCAAAACTTAGGCCCTGTGTTTCTACGAAACACCTATCTAAAAACCAGAGAAGTCATAAGTAAACCGAATATAGTACGAGGACCATCCCCTCTAAACTAATGGACACTGGACAACATACAATACTCTGTATAAGTCCCCTGAGTCTAATAACTCATTCCCTGTGCGTCGTAGGTTGAAAACTGTACTTATGGTTAAGAAGAATTACACCGTTGTTCAATGCTTATTACCTAGCCATCCACCGATATAGGTAAATGTCATAGACATAATTTCAAAAATATATATCTCACTCTATAAAAATAGACGTACAAATATATTAATTTGAAATTGGTGCATAACAGTGGATATTCAAAACCAAATATTTGTCGTCTGGCAAACAGCCCAGGTGATTTCCTCAAATATCACCAATTACAACGAATTCCGATATAACGAGGATGATCACCTAATTCCCAATAACTTACTCCCACTCATCATATGTAAAACCATACAGATGTGAGAATCATACCTGGTAAATACATACCCTGGAGGAAGTGTCTAATTGGGAAATCAGTTTTCTTTTAACAATACACAGTGAAACTGAAACATTGAAATGTTTCGATAGGGTATCGTAATCCTAGTAATGCCTCTTCCATTATCCAAATTCACAACTATAACCGTATATTTCTTTGCCATCTCTCCAAATCGCTTCATATGTCTTTAGTCATTACCTTCTGTACACCCCTTTAGGCCAAATAGTTTTCTTCTTTCCCTACCGTTCGGCACCAGTCTATGGTTTGGAAGAAGACTATCCAATAAGCATAATGGGTGTACTGTCCTAATCCTAGGAGCACTCGTAATGCGAGAGAAGGTGAAGATAAAAGACAACCGAATAAACCTTATTCCTATTTCTCCTGAACCAGAATCCATCCCTGAACTGGAACAAGTTCCTTTCGAGTTCGTATATAACCATACGATGGAGTATCCAAATAACTGTGGATCTTCGTAGTGATACGGAGTGTCCTAGAGAAATACAAAGGTGAAGTGGGAGTGGTAATGAAATACTTGGTTTGGTCGTGAATAGCAGTCGCAATTTACTTTGCCCTCCTTCAAATCCCTTTATTTGTCTTAACTTAATACCTTCTGTACACCACACTTAGGCTAATCGGCTTTCTTCTTTCCCTATCGTTCGGCACCAGCCAAAGGTTTGCAAGAAGACTATCCAATAGGCATAACGGGTGTACTATCCCCTAATCCAAGGAATACTCGCAACATGAGAGAAGGTAAAAGGAAAAGACAAATGAATAGTCTTATTCGTTTTCTCCAGAACCGGAAACCATCCTCAAATAAATTCCTTCGAGTTCGTATATAACCATACGATGGTTTTATCCAACAGAAGTGGACGTTCGTAGTAACACGGGATGTCCTGGAGAAAAGGGTAAAAGTAGGAGTGGTAATGAGGTTTGCAACTCTGACAATCCAAAAGCCAGTGTTTAAGAAGGTTCGGTTAATTTTGGTCACTGAGTCATAGTCTAGGTCGGGTCATGGTCGCTGCCAAAGAGAGGGAGAAAAGAAACACTCAGCGTGCACTCTAACCTAGATCAGAATGGTTATCAATTTAGATAATCAGGAAACCGCCCACTGTAACGTCAAATTCTCCTTCAAACCTGAAAGAAGAATTTGTCGGGATCACCCGAAGAGTAAACCAACTCATCAGTGAGAATCGCGATCCAACTATCATCGCATGATAATGTGACGGAATCCGCTCATGTTATCACACTCCAGAAGGTATGCGCATATATGGAAAGTTTCAGTTTCTTTAGAAACTCCTGATGTGATTTCTGCCCTATGATCTTATGACCTTGACGAAGGCCAACATATCATAAGTCACATGTCAAGTTCTACCCGTCATTATCCAGGTTAATTTGAACCCACCCGTACATACCCTTGACGAAGGCCAAAATAGTAGTACGATTGTCCCAAACCAATGCATTTATCTATGCTACAGAAAAGTAACAAGTAGCTACCATACGTTATGCTTTGACGAAGGCCAACATACATAGTATGAATACTAAGTGCTACCTTTCTGAAATGACGGAAGGCTACGAATGGTTTTTGGCGAAAAACCTTTAACGTAATGAACTTGATATCGTTGAAGGAACCGGATAGCTTTATAAAAATATAGTGGCGAAAACCTTTGCTAAAGAGGTCACTCCCAGTGAAGGGATCTCGGCTCTTTCCCCGTAGAATGAGGTGCAGGATATTCCAACTGAATACCACGATGCAAAGCAAAAGTAAACGACTATAGTGAAGTTATTGCCCTGACGTAAACTTCTGTCCAAGGGGTCACTCCCGGTGAAGGGATCCCGGCCCTTGCCTCGTCGACTGAGGTGCTGGATATTCATAACCGAATACCACTGTGCAAAACAAAAGTGAACGTCCTTGCAATAACAGCTTTTTTTTTGAAAAATGTTCCAACAACATCAGAATAGGTTTGTTTAGCTTGCATTGATCCGAATCAATGCAGTCCCATCAATTGATCAGACCACAAAGAACGAAAATAATGATGTATGTATATGCCATCCGCATTCGCCACTGGGTCCCGTCATTACCCGTTAGGTTACTTAACTAACGACAGAGCGGGGACTGGACTAGCGCGGATGCAAAACATATACAACATCTACTAGTATATATATCAATATATAAAGTTCGCTCAAGGCGTGATAAAATGCAACATCACAGAAATGTAACCAGCATCACAGAACAATACAGATATCTGGGATCCCCGGGTTTCATAGAGCCGCTACTGAAACCTGACGTTCCCCTGGCCATGTGGATAGCCTGTGCAATGAAATCCTAGACCCCTACGGGCGCGGCAAGTTACCCGCCAAAACCTGTAGCGAGGCAGCCCCCTTCAGCAACGTGAATGGACCACCCAGCACTTCACGGAATCTGGTAACTTGGGCACCCCTCCTGGGTCAACCTGTACCCCCTACGAGTGCGGCGAATAGCCCGCCAATTCTAGAGTGAATCCCCCTCCGTCTCAACGCCATGAGATGCGGGCCCGTTGCCCTCTAGAGCCCGGCTATCCGTGCAACCCACCTTGGGGTAATCCTAGTACAGAAAGTAAAATATACATACAACGGGTACATCGACCTCACCCCGGTCGTGCCCCAAAAGAATAATATACAAACAGGCAGTGACGGCAGTCCACATGTCGGACGCTCGCCCCACAATATCAAATGTACATAATAAACCAAACTGTACTACCATTGCATCCAGGCTATCCACCACGACAATCTGCAACATCACAGCACAACACAGAACATCAACGAGAATGTCACGTTCGTAAATCCGTCTAAAAGGGCTATAGAAGTTAGACAGGATTTACCGATCAAGTGACATTCACGGTCGCAGATATAATGTAAATACTGTGAACTAACATGTTTAAAATTTTCGATCGATCAAATTTTTCCAAGTAGGCCCCAAGCACTACTGCAGCACTCAAAGAAAATCTGGGCCCAAACAGAACATTCCAAAAACCCCATTTTCAACTCAGGAGCTCTCTGTGAAATTTTGGTGCACTGAACAGTAAATATGGCGGCGGAACCGCGGCCCAAGAATGGGTTTGGCCGCGGTTCCGCAGTGGGATAGTGAGAACTTGCAACCAAATTTTCACAGAACGCTTATAATTGCCTGCATGTATTTCTGCAGTGTACTGAAAAAAATTTCAAGCCAAAAATAATTCGACAGAAAACTGATGCATCGAAATCACGGGTTTTGGAATTTTTTTCGATCGAAAATGTAAACACGTTAGACCAAGCTAGACTAGGTTAATGGCGTGGCTCTGATACCAGTGTAAGTGCACGGCGGCGCCCCGGCCGTCAATCCGAAGACAAAATGCGGAAACGATACTTTACTTTAACTTCTGAACTGGCACCACCATGCACTATAAAACCTGGATCGGGCCATTAACATAATCCTAGCTAACTAGAGAAGGGGTAGAGAGATATACCGAGCGATCCGTGTCCTTCAGTCTTCTCGTCGTCATCCCATCTCCCCGCGGAATCTCCGGTCTTCGCCTCCTCACTGGAAGGGCACCACATCGCCTGGTTCTTTTACGGGCTCCCACCTCTGGACCGAGGCAACTCGGGCACGAAGTTGGCGAGCCGACGTGCCCAAGAAGTGCTGTAGAATAGTATGGAACTCTATGTCTCATTGGGGTAACTCGAAGTTTCCTTTTTGTGGAGGAGTAAGATATATACTTTTGGAGATGGAGCTGTTGGATATATATGCCCTAGAGGCCTTCATTGTATAGGATACTGGGGATATGTATGTACAATAACAGTCTTGCTTAATATGATAGTATGCTGTTTGGTTTGTCTTTATCTTAACATTTGATATATTTTGGGTAGTATTCATATATATATACATGTTGATAAAGCCCTTAGGATGTCTGCCTGACTACCGGCGTTGTGATGGCAGTCATACTAGTGGGAGCTGGATAGTCAATAGGCACATCCTTAGATGTCCCTGGTCACAGGAGTATCGAGACTGGGCATCGATACTCCGAGGTAGACTGGTGTATACATATCTAGACCCTGAGGAGGGGCGATGGATTGGTCCCGCAGCCATTGGTGGAGTGGACCTAAGATTGTATACAGATGCTCACTGGGTGTGAGTACACCGGACAGGACTCGCCGAGAACTGACTGGATGGTATTTATACCTAACGTCAGATAGCAGTTCCCAGGTGACATGTGTGCAGATAGTCCGTTGACTTAAAGTCGTCATTTGTCTCGTGTGATTTCCTACTGTGCTTTGATTACTACCCTACCACGGTTCAAAGGAGTCGTGCAAACAGGTTTTAGTTGGGCACAGTCCCGAGCCATGTGGAGGCAGTGAGTGACTGTTAGGATTCGTCTCTCCCGGTATAGGGGGTTGATATCACACAGTGATCGGTTTGTCATTACCATAAGTCCCTGGCCAGGGCTGATTGAGAATTACTAATAGATTAATCAGTAGATTCTCGGATGGTGATAGAGCCATACCGACACGACTTGTACGGTTATTAGGGGTCTGACGTTTACCACCTCCCTAGAACATACATGCGATACTCTTAGACGAATAGACCGGACTGCACGTATATTGTCACGCACAGGCTCAGTAGGAGTTCGGATGGGTATCCTCATCGGCCTTCTTATCGACATCTACCTGGGGACCGTTACGTATAGCTAGTGCCACTTGCGGTCTGTGGTTAAACCCACTGCCAGCGTGGTAGTCTAGTCTTTAGAGTCCCACACAGAGTTTTCCCAACTCCAGGCGAAATGATATAGAGGTCATACGGTTTTACGACAAAGGGTTCGGACGCATACGTGTTTAAACGCACGTACGACATTCGGACAGTTTTTACTAGCCAGCTTTGGTTTAAGCCAGATTCTAGTATCGGGTTATTGGATTTATACAGTCTACAGTTTTTCCATGTTTTCACGGATGCGAGGGGCGTTCTCGTAATTTTCCGAGAAGCTTCTAGAAGGAGAGTTACTAAGGAGGTTAAGGTGGCATTTTCATTTAATGCAAATTGTGACTCATTAGTGTGATTCACTATGTCATTAATGCATCATTTATTACTTAATGACTCATATGGTGAATCACTCTTGTTGAATAAATGAAGCATGGTGAATAATCATTTAAATTCATTTACTTGATAATTCATTATGTTTTCATATATTCAAGTGAGAAACTTTTTTATTCTCATTATCATCTCCACCTTCTCTCTCCTCAAGTTCACTCCTTCTTCAAACCCTAATCCTACCACTCATGAGTTGAGACCAAGGATTATGATAGACTAAACACTCCATAACCTAACTCTACATCATCTTAGTTACTTTGGTTAGCAACTAGAGAAACAAAGTTACCTCAAGTCTTGAGGTGTAGCTTGGATTACGGTACTCGGGTGGATCTTCTATTACGGAAAGGAGGCCGAGGAGGACATAGAGATTACAAAGACGAAGGACTAGAATCATTAGGTAGAATCTCTTCACATAGTAGCTAAGAACTCTATGCTTGTTGTTAATTATCGTTTAGAAAAGATCTTCGGTTAGTCGATGTATGCTTCAAAACAAGATCTTTTTTCATATTTCCGCCTCCCCGCAACTCGTGGGGTGTTGCACATCGACTTACAGTGGTATCAGAGCCTCACTAAACAATAATTAACTCACTTGCAAAGTCGTATGAATTTCGAACGCAAAACAAACCGGAAAAGATATCGTATTCATATAGTTTCTATCGATTTTAAATTGAGGTCTAAAAATTTTTCAGGTGACTGCAGAATAACCTACATGAAATTATAAGAATACTGCAGAAATTTGGGGGCATGAATCGGCCAACCCACCGCGGAACCGCGGCCGATCCCACCGATCCGCCGCGGATCCGCGGCCGAGTTGAGACCGCTTCACCCTAAATTTCCACAGTTATTCTTCAGTGAATATTTTATATTTTCTGGAATATTTATTTTTACTCAAATCTCAGGTTTACAGAGAAGCTTTGGAGTAAAATTTAATGTGTTTAATCGATCGAAATTATACGATGTTAGCTTGTTTGATTATATCTGTGAACTGTATTATGTGTTCGTAAACCTCCCCTAACTGCTAGTATGTCCGTTGGCAGGGCGTTGCACATATCTGTAAAGTTTTTTTTAACTCTTTGTGGATATGAACTGTATTGGACTGTTGTGATGATTAGCCGGGTTATATGATGGGTTATTGTATTAATTCATTCGATGTAATAAGTTTTAATATTATTTTGCGGGGCACATCCAGGTTGCGGTTGTAGCCACCGTTGTATTATTTCTTTTTACTGTTTTTGCTCCTAGGATAGACCCAAGGTGGGGTGCACAAACTACCGGGTATTTCGAAGTGCTTCGTGGCCTACTCACGTCGTTGAGGGAGACCGCTTCACTTCGGGTACTTGACGGGTAGTTTGCCATACCCGTAGAGGTCTAGGGTGGGGTAATGGCTATTCATCACAACTATGTAATCCGTCTTTTCTTACAGGCTCAAAAGAACGCGGATTGCTTGCATATCCAATAAAGTTTATCTGTGATCTTGAATGCCTATTATTGCGTCTGACGAATGTACAATATCTATATATGATAGCTATTTAGACGTCACTTATGTTTTACACCCGCGCTAGCCCAGCCCCCGCTCTGCCGTTAGTTAAGTAACCTAACGGGTGATGACGGGACCCCGTGGCGAATGCGGATGGCATAAGAGGATGTTGTATTTTCGTTGTTATCTGTAATGATAGGTTAAAGATGGGACGCATTATTTTTAATCCAAAGAAAAATAAAACCTAAACTGAATCGTTGGAACAATTTCTAAAACCCACTCGGTTTTCTTGAAAAAGAAAATTTTAAATGCGGAGCTTAAACCACTCCTTTTAATAAAAGCTATCTTAGTTCCTTCGATCAAATCAAGTTCACTACGTTAACGGTTTTTTTGCCAAAAAAAAGCCGTAACCCTCCGTCATTTCAGATAGATAGCACATCGTATTCATGCTATGCTTGTTGGCCTACGTCAAGGCATAGTGTATGGTAGCAGTGTGTTTGCCTATTTGTTGCATAGATAGATGCATTAGTATAGGACAGACGTACAGCCTTGTTGGCCTATGTCAAGGGCATGTACTATGTACCTAAATTAATCAGGACAACGACGGGTAGGACTTAACTTGCGCCTTATGACTTGTTGGCCTACGTCAAGGTCTATAAGAGCTTGGGATATAAAAATCATATCGGGAGTTTCAAACATAAAGGAAACTTGCAGATTTAGCATACCTACTGGAGTGTGGTGACTAGAGTGGCTTCCATCTAGTGCATCATGCAATGATAGTTGGATCCCGATCCCACCGATGAGTAGGATTACTCTCGGGAATTTTTTCTCACTAAACAATCAATGCTATAAACCAAGTAGGTGTCTAGAAAGGTGTTAGATAGGCTACGCCTCCAGGGAAAAGAGGTTCTTTAATTAAGGAACTTCGCGAAAGCGTTGGAAAACCTCCCTCGAAGTACCAACACCGGCCTGGATGAAAGGTTAAGCAAGTATTGTGACGTGTGATTAAATCCTGACTGGTTCTTCTTTTAGGTTTTGAAGAAAGGATTTGAGGAAACAGTGGGAGCCATCATGTTTAGATAAACTAATAACCAATCTAAACTTGCAAGAAGCATATGCTGAGTGTTTTCTTTTCTCTCTCTCTAGCAGCTACTGATTAGTCGAAAATATTGCATCTTTTAACCGGCAATTTCCCTATCATTTGCATTCATTTAGAAGTGTACGGTATTCATATTTCACATATTAGCAAAACAGTCGCAGAATATCAGATTACATGTGTTAGACTTAAAACCGGCATTTCTAGGGAAATGGACCGCATTTCATTGCATGACATCATTTCTATATATCGCAACCCGTGTTTCGAAGCCTGTGCAGGAAAATCAGAAGCTTGCTCAAATTGACACCGCTAAAACATTACGCCAACTCAATGATTTCAGTTCTGGTAGCAATCCATAAGGCAAAATACAATTCAACATATCAGATGAAGCCCCAAATATCATCACAAGACGACACCAGAAGAACCAAGCCCCAAGGAGCCAACATGGCCGCGGAACCGCGGCCGGAGCCGTCTTGCGCCGCGGTTCCACGGCGGATCTGCTACGTAAGCACCTAAGCTTTGCACCAAAATTCTTCATTCAGGGCCCACATTCATCTCATGTACTTCAAGTTTCAGAAGACTCCAGAGACTTCTGCCAGTTCAGCAAACTAGGGTTTCTAAGCTTAATTATCCTAGCTTAAAACCTAAGCTAGCTCCTAACAAACTAATTCTAGAAGCTCCTCAATAAACTTTTGGAGGGAATTGTAATTTCAAACCTACACCTAGGGTTTGGGAAGTCTATAAATAGAAGCCTAGACCTAGGGTTATGTATCTAATCAATCTATCCATCATTGTATCTAGAATCAACAATCTAGATCCATTCACTCTCTTTCTTCATCTTCTTCTTCAACAAGTCTAGTGACAAGGCTTGTGTGAAACCCTAACCCTAATTCCAATCAAAAGCCAAGATCCCGAGTACCCCATCAAGCAAGAAGCCTTGCAACCTCTTATGAGCGAAGCCGATCTTCAACAGAGCAAGTGGTCCAAGCCGACCCGCGACTCACGGACCCGAGCGAAGCCAATTCGACAATTTAGTTCTTCCACTTGTAGTTCTTGAGCGACTGTAATCAAATTGTTGATATAAATAAAAGGTGATATTCTTTTATCTTGTTTTCTTTAAATTCTTGCATCAGGATTCATTCTAAATTTCTAGCTGTAATTCTTGTTGTGATGTTTGAGTAATACTCCGCTCGTCGAGGAGTAGAGACGATCAATAGAATGATGATGTAACATATCTTAAATCGATTCTTGAATACTACGAGTTTTGTAAACCCTAGCAAGTTCAAGAACCGACAACCCAGTTCGTTGCGATGCTTTCTTGATTGATATCGCTCGAAATTGGGGAGTTACGATCTTTTCTTGAAATTGCTAGAGGCTAGAATGTGAATGATATCGACGAAAGAACAAGGGTTAAACGATGAAACCCTAGTTTCACGAGAAAGCCCGAACTCTCGTCGATCATCATCGATCTAGTATCAATTCTTCGAAGGACAAGAACACAATATCTTGAGATTACATCACGTCTATAGATTCGATCGATTCCTACAAGCCTCATTTAGATTCTTGACATTTGGTTGGAAATATCATCAAAACCCGATTCTCGATTGTTTATCAGTTTCTTGATTCTTGATTAGATTAGTGACACCTGAATCAATCGATAAAATCTTGAATCATGTTTTCTTTTATTTTCGATTAACTTTTCAATTCAAACAAATCAAATATAAAAACAAATCGCACAATCCCTGTGGACGATTCGCACTCGCTTACGATCTACAACTGACACCGTAATTGATTGCGGTCAAATATAATTCTTTGATTATGAATTTTATTCAATTTCCTAATTATCGACACAAAGAAACTTATTCGCTTTATGCGATTTACACAAACAAGAATTTATCAACAATCAAATGAAACCGTTATCGGGGATCATTTGAGTTATTTACACAGTCTCGAATTTTATGATCAATCAAATGGCGCCGTTGCCGGGGATCATTTGAGTTGATACACACTACACATCAAGAATTCTTTTCAATCAAATGGCGCCGTTGCCGGGGATTACGCGCTAATTCGTTTCATATTAAAGTTTGAATTGAAGATTTATTCCATTGTAAGTTTTGTAATCAAAATTCGTGCAAACCCTAAGCAATTTGTTGTGTTTCATTGCAAGGAGATCTGGAGCTTGCTGGGAAATTGGAAAAAAATTTCGAATATACCAGAGAGCTGAGGGAGTCTACAGAAGCTCCCTGGAAAAGTTTGGTGAAGTGATCTCATTACCTGACCGCGCTTCCACGGTTTAAGCACCCAAGTGCGGCGGTTCCGCGGCTTGGTGAAGCCCTCTCTGTTCCAAATTTCTTCGGGTGACTTCTTACCTTCTCCTCTCTCCTCTTTTTAGCTCCAATTAACAGTTTGTGCAGGATTCTTTGCAAATAATCGCAGCTCGCAAATTGAAAAATTAAATTTGTGCGTGATTTTGTTTCTTGGTTGTTTGCATTCTAAATACGGATATTAAGGGGCACGGCCAAATCCAAATTAGGTGGGGATTTCATTACCCTTCCTAGGCCCTGAAAATCGCAAAACTTGCATCCGCATTGACCCACATTAACTAAAAAATATCTAGAGATGACTCTAAGGACCGTCGCACTCACTTAGGACAAGAGAAGGCCGTGGGTAATTCATTGCTTATCCGCGTTTTCTTGTGGTGTCTAGGCAAGTGTGTCAAAGGCTAGTGGTTATTAATTAGGCCTACTACTTACGTAGTGGAGTACCTTCCCACTTACCTGGTACTTACCTGGCCACAGGGGGACAAAGTGGCAGTGGAGGATTCTATCCTGCGACTTGTCTTTTGGCAGTTAGGAGCGGTCTAGAGCCGGACCTAGGTGACCACTAGATTCTAGGGTTTGTGTGCTGCATTTGTTGTGTCGCATCATTTTTTTCCAAAAATCCGTCCCTTTTTCAAAGAAAACACCGCATTCATTCATTTATCCCTAATTATAAGTCAACGTTGCCACTTGGACTAACCCTTTTTAGTACAAGATAGGCTGGACACGGGATTCTAGTGCCCGTTTAGTCCACGTACCCTTTATCGACTCCGAAGTCGATATTTCTACATTTACTTCTTCTTTACCCACTACCACACCCACACCGATGGATCCACCTCCATCAAACATCTTTAACCCTAATCTGCCGTCGTCCGTTGGTGCGCAGAATCCACCCCGCATCTCTCTCCAAGAGAGGTGCTATCCACTTCGAGGTCCTCTTTCGACCTGCTTATCCACACCACCAGCCAATGGGGATAACTTTGAGATTAAACCCCAATACATCAACCTTTTACCCAAATTCCACGGACTCGAGACTGAGGACGCTTACGTTTTCATTACCAAATTTGAAAACGTATGCGCAATGATGGGTACGTCACAACTTTCAGTGGATGCGATGCGTCTATGACTTCTTCCATTTACATTGTGCGATATAGCCGAGAAGTGGCTATATAACTCTACCGCACACTCTATTTCGAATTGGGAAGAATTCGTCGCTGCATTCCTTAAGAAATTTTACCCAATACAAAAGACAGCTCGAATCCGTAGCGAACTGAATCAATTTGCCCAGCTCCTTACTGAACCATTCTCCAAATGCTTTGAACGTTTCAAGGATCTTTTAGTTTAGTGTCCTCATCACGGCATCCCGAGATGGGAATTGTGTCGAATCATTTATGAGGGCATTAACCCAAACACTAAACAGAGCCTCGAAAACATGTGTCAAGGAACTTTTATGACTAAGGATGATGGGGAAGCTTGGAAGTATTTAGAAAAGTTCGCTGAAAAATCACTACAGTGGGAGAGTGGAACCCAACCATTGAATAGGGGTGGCGTACACCAAATAGATGTGTCCATAGGTGTTCGAGCTGAGATGGCAGCAATGCAAAAGAAGCTCGACGCTATGGAACACAAATTTGCAGCAGCCTCCCAAACCCAGTGTCGCTCCCCAAAACTGTTTGTGGGTGCTGTTCTGATCCATCTCATTTAACGGAAGAATGTCCATTAAACTCTGCGTTTCAAGGTCACGAGCATTCTAATGCCGCATTTCAAAGACCTAGAAACGATCCATATTCTTCCACGTACAATCAGGGTTGGAGGAATCACCCGAATTTCGCTTAGAACCAAAACCAATCTCAAAACACAGTTCCAAACATGAATAATTTTCAAAGGGCTTTTCCTCCACCACAACAGCAACCCCTTCAACTCACTCAGCACCCCTATCAGTCACAAAATTTCCAAAATCAGGTCAACAATCCTGTACAGTCTAATCCTATGCAGTTGTCATGTTCTGACGAATTCTCTCAATTCACTCAAACCATGAAATCACTTTTATCAAATTTCATAGAGGTTTCGACTGAGGTTAGATCTTCCGTCAGTGAGATAAAGAAAAACTCAGCGTTTCAAGCTGAGAGTATCGGATCGATGGAAGCTGAAATCGCACGCCTTAAAGCCGAAATGAGTGCGAGAGAAAAAGGGAAACTTCCCTCTCAACCCCTACAGAATCCTGGGCATTACAATGTAAATGCCGTCACAACGTTGAGATCGGGAAGAGTGCTGAATAATCATGTCGGGGAAGGTATTGATGATATTGAAAATCCTATCATTAACACCCCGGCTGAGACCTTTCCACACAAACACACTTCTCCTTCTGATCCTTCATCTTCTACCACACCACCTTCTCGAGAGCCTATTCTCCATTTCCCACTAGGCTCAACACCTCAACCCAACCCTTATAGTTCTCCACAGACGGTCCCCACACCACTTTTGGGATCTCGTCTACCCCCTCTTCCTTCTCCTATGATGGACCCGGCGCTTATTGCGAAAGCTCCTTACCCGAATCGGTAAAGGGGTAATAGAACGAGTCCTCATATGGAGAAAATTATGGAAATGTTCAAACAGGTTAACATCAATATCCCTCTCCTAAATGCAATTCAACAAGTCCCCGTTTATGCGAAAATTCTTAAGGACTTGTGCACTAGGAAGAGGAAGACCCAAGTGCCGAAGAAGGTCTTCATGGCTAATAATATCAGCACTGTTTTTTTTTCCCAGCAACCAAAGAAACGAAAGGACCCAGGATGTCCTACAATATCGATTTCTATTGGGGGTAAAAACATAAATCGTGCTCTTTTAGACCTTGGCGCAAGTGTTAACCTACTTCCATATTCGGTATATGAGTAATTCTGGATTGGAGAGCTGAAACCTGCTCACTGCACTCTCCAGATGGCAGACCGCTCAATCACCAAACCAAGGGGTGAATTAGAGGATGTGTTGATAAAGGTCGGGGAATTTGTTTTCCCTGTAGACTTCATTGTGCTCGACACACAGCCTGTAGCAAACCCCCAGGGCCAAATTCCGGTGATTCTGGGTCGTCCTTTCCTTGACACTTCCAACGCTGTTATAAACTGTAGAAATGGTTCAATGAACTTATCATTTGGAAATATGACCATTGAACTAAATATCTACAAAGTTGGAAGTCAGCCATCAGAACCCTCTGCTCATATTTTAGATGTGTGCTCTGTCCATGAGATCGCTCCCGATAGTTGTGGAGCTGAGGAACTTTGCTTTACTGATCTCGATGACATTACCACATCTCTGTTTGATTTCACACAAGATCTTAGTGAGGACACTTTTTCCACACTTGAGTCCTGCACTCCTGACTTTTCTCCACCCGAGTCTGTATCTTTCACAGGCTCTGAGCTTCTTTGTAAATCCAAAAATCACTCAATGATCCCTCCTTCTATCATTTCTCCGCCCGAATTAGATCTCAAAATTTTACCGTCTCATCTGAAATATGCTTATTTAGGTGAGAAGGAGTCTTTACCGGTTATAATATCCGCTTCTCTAGCATTAGAGCAAGAGAATGCACTTTTATCGATATTGAGATCTAACAAAGAGGCGTTTGGTTAGAGTATGGCGGACATCAAAGGGACTAGTCCCTTGATAGTTGAACATCATATACATGTGATGGATGATGCCAGACCAACCCGAGAACCACAGAGACGGTTGAATCCCGTCATGAAGGAAGCGGTAATGAAAGAGATCGTCAAATGCCTAGATAATGGTATTATATACCCCATCTCCGATAGCCAATGGGTGAGTCCTATACATGTCGTTCCTAAGAAATCCGGCATCACTGTTATAACCAATGAAGCAAATGAGTTGATTCAGACACGCGCCAAAACTGGGTGGCGTGTATGTATTGATTATAGAAAACTCAATGCTGCCACGAGGAAAGACCACTTTCCTCCACCATTCATTGATCAAATGCTGGAACGCTTAGCGGGACGAGAGTATTATTGTTTTATGGACGAATACTCAGGCTATAATCAGGTCCCCATCGCCAAAAAGGATCAAGATAAAACCACTTTTACTTGTCCTTTTGGTACCTTTGCTTACAGTCGCATGCCCTTTGGGCTATGCAATGCTCCCGCTACCTTTCAGCGGTGTATAATGGGGATATTCTCTGATATGGTAGAGAATTTTCTGGAGATCTTTATGGACGATTTCTCGACTTTTGGAGACTCTTTTTCTGATTGCCTATCGAATCTGGACGCTGTTCTTACTCGTTGCAAAGAGAAGAACTTAACGTTGAACTGGGAAAAATGCCAATTCATGGTCCAAGAAGGAATTGTTCTTGGACATGTTATTTCACGGAAAGGCATTGAGGTTGACAGAGCTAAGATAGATGTCATTCAAAACCTCCCTCATCCCAAAAGCATCAAAGATATTCGATCTTTCCTTGGCCATGCGGGATTTTATAGGAGATTTATTAAGGATTTTGGCAAAATTGCTAGACCTTTAACTCTTCTCCTGGCCAAGGATACAACCTTCCATTTTGACTCGGATTGCGAGACAGCTTTCGACTCACTTAAACACTCACTCACTTCAGCCCCCGTTTTATCATCACCAAACTGGGACTACCCCTTTGAGCTGATGTGTGACGCATCTGATTTTGCAGTAGGTGCAGTCTTAGGACAGCACATCGAAAAGATGCCACACGTGATATACTATGCAAGTAAGACCCTGAATGATGCGCAAATCAATTATACAACCACAAAAAAAGAACTTTTAGCGGTTGTATTTGCATTAGAAAAATTCAGGACTTACTTAATTGGCTCACCTATAGTTGTGTATACTGACCATTCCGCTTTAAAACATCTTCTGGCGAAGAAAGATGCAAAAGGTCGACTAATACGTTGGATCCTTCTGTTACAAGAATTCGATCTTGTTATCAAAGATAAGAAAGAATGTGAAAACGTAGTAGCTGACCATCTTTCACGCATCTCTTCTTCCCTTGTGACCCTGCCGATCAATGATTTGTTCCCTGACGAACAACTCTTGAGCATATCCAATGAACCATGGTTCAGGGATATTGTAAACTATCATTCCACGGGACTGATACCCAGTGATTGGTCAAAACAGGACAAATACCGCTTTCTATCCCAAGTAAAACATTTTTACTGGGACGAGCCATATCTGTTTAAATATTGTCCAGATCAGATCATTCGCCGGTGTGCCCCGAATGAAGAGTTCAAGAGTGTTCTTTCTTTTTGTCATGATCAGGCCTGTGGGGGTCACTTTGGTCCTAAAAAGACGGCGGAGAAGGTTTTGCAATGTGGATTTTATTGACCGACCTTATTCAAGGACGCATTTGACCATTGCAAAACCTGTACACAATGTCAGTACACGGGTAGAATCTCCCAAAGAAATGAAATGCCTCAGCAACCCATTCTGGTTGTTAAAATATTCGATATTTGGGGCATTGATTTTATGGGTTCTTTTCCCAACTCCTTTGGGAATTTGTACATACTGCTAGCGGTTGATTATGTCTCAAAGTGGGTAGAAGCCATTCCATGTCGCATTAATGACAAGAAAGTTGTCATTAAGTTCTTAAAAGAGAATATCTTTTCGCGATTTGGACATCCACGTGCTATTATTAGCGATAATGGGACACATTTCTGCAATAGATCTTTCGAAACTCTGATGCAGAAATACTCAATTAACCACCGACATTCTACACCCTATCACCCCCAAACAAGCGGGCAGGCTGAAATCTCAAACAGACAAATCAAACTTATCCTGGAGAAAACTGTTGCTAAAAATGGAAAAGACTGGTCGACCAAACTGACGGATGCTCTTTGGGCATTCTGAACTGCATATAAGACCAACCTAGGGATGTTTCCATATAGGATAGTGTTTGGAAAAGCATGTCATTTACCCGTCGAGATAGAGCATAAAGCATTGTGGGCCATTAAAGAAATAAATTTTGATTTAAACTTAGCTTGCAACTTTCGGAAGCTGCAACTAAATGAGCTAAGCGAACTCCGCGATGAAGCTTATGATAACGCTGTAATCACAAAGAATAGGACTAAGGTTTTTCACGATAAAAACATTTTGAGGAAAATATTTTCACCTGGTCAACAAGCCCTTCTTTATGATTCACGATTACACCTTCACGCGGGTAAGCTCCGATCTCGATGGAAGGCACCTTTTGTTGTGCGGTCTGTATACCCGCACGGGGCAGTAGAAGTAGAAAATGTTAAAAACGGCACCTTTTTCAAAGTGAATGGACATAGACTAAAGCCGTATTTTTCCACTGACCCCACGGAGGAGCTCCTGTTCTTACAGGAGCCAGTTTATTTGGATTAAAATTCCTCCATCTCACCTTCATGTCCAGTATATCGTTGCATCATTTTTTGAATGAAGGTGAGTGAAAAGAGTAAGTTTGGGGGAAGTTCTTCACTTATATATTTTTCCCCCACTAATAATTCCTCCCAGACTTACAGGTTTTGTAGATATAGCTGTTGGCAACAGTGAGGACACTGTTGAAAACAAGTTTGGGGGAGGTTTGTGCTTATTTTTGCATCATTTGCATAAGCACAAAACATTTTAAAAAAAAAAATCTATAAAAATTTAAAAATTTTCAAAAAAAAAAATATTAAAATATTTTAATATTTACATTTTTTTTGTATTTAAATAAGATAATGAAAGTTTAGATAGTGAACAATTACATCCATGAGATTAGAAAATTTTTAAGAAAACTAAGAAAATTAGAAGTTTTCTTATACGAACTAGTAATAAGTAGTTATGAGCCGTTGTCCCAAGGGTTAGTAAGATGAAGGACGTCACTAATCTGAGGATAATAATAAGTCTCAAAAATAGTTTCTATTCTGGAAGCCAAACATTTTGAACGTTGATACCCTGCTATTCGCACTTACACACGTCTTGGAGACTGGGATAGTAGAGGATACCTTGAAATGCTCGTCTTAAAGCCGATGTATGAAGGAAATAAAAAGAAAAAAAGTGAATGAAAAAAATATATAAAGTGGTGAGAAAAATGGACACTGGTTTTGTTATTACCAAGGGCAATAAAAAATATATAGCGAGGGTGCTTCTTCACCTAGTGCCCTAAGGCCAACTGGTCTGGGAGTCACTGCTATGCCTGAGGTGGTGCAAGACGAGAAAAATACACCAAGTAAGCAAGCACAGGAGTAATCGGTCGGTTAGTACCTCAACAAGTATTAACGGTCGCATGAAAGTGTGTGAGCAATCTCATCCAAATATTCATTAATTAAAATGTACTGAGGCTGATGGGCAAGAGTATGATAGCTTGAATTGAATTCTCCGGGTGTAGGGATGTCTTTACACACACGCAGGGTTATATGATCGATGTTTGGAAGAAAGATAGGAATGAAAAACAAGACGATGTTATATTGAGGGAGGACGTGATTTCTAACATCTTTTCATGACCATTAAGATAGAGCTCATGACAACCGAAAAGCTAGCTTAGTTGGAAACCCTAATTTTCAAGGCTTTTCTTTTACAATTCTTGTCTTTAAATGTAATATTCATGATCTTCCTTTTATTATTGGATTTTGTGGGTGCAATCCGCTGAAAACCCTCAGGAGACAACACTCCTCCTACTAGGGACACCTGAGGTTTAAAGGCTTGTTGCACGTGCTCAGTGCAATCGTGTTGCCTACGAAAGTGTGCTAGTTAGTTTTTCTCTTTCTTTATTTTCTCCTTCTCTTTTTAATAAAACTGTTCGCTCGAGACGATCGAAATTAAGTTTGGGGGAATTTGATTAATCGAAAATATTGCATCTTTTAACCGGCAATTTCCCTATCATTTGCATTCATTTAGAAGTGTACAGTATTCATATTTCACATATTAGCAAAACAGTCGCAGAATATCAGATTACATGTGTTAGACCTTAAAACCGGCATTTCTAGGGAAATTGACTGCATTTCATTGCATGACATCATTTCTATATATCGCAACCCGTGTTTCGAAACCTGTGCAGGAAAATCAGAAGCTTACTCAAATTGTCACCGCTAAAACATTACGCCAAATCAATGATTTCAGTTCTGGTAGCAATCCACAAGGCAAAATACAGTTCAACATATCAGATGAAGCCCCAAATATCATCACAAGACCACAAAAGAAGAACCAAGCCCCAAGGAGCCAACATGGCAGCGGAACCGCGGTCGGAGCCGGCTTGCGCCGCAGTTCAGCGGCGGATTTGCCACGTCAACACCTAAGCTTTGCACCAAAATTCTTCATTCAGGGCCCACATTCAGCTCATGTACTTTAAGTTCCAGAAGACTCCAGAGACTTCTGCCAGTTCAGCAAACTAGGGTTTCTAAGCTTAATTAAGCCTAGCTTAAAACCTAAGCTAGCTCCTAACAAACTAATTCTAGAAGCTCCTCAACAAACTTTTGGAAGGAATTGTAATTTCAAACCTAGACCTAAGGTTTAGGAAGTCTATAAATAGAAGCCTAGACCTAGGGTTATGAATCTAATCAATCTATCCATCATTGTATCTAGAATCTACAATCTAGATCCATTCACTCTTTTTCTTCATCTTCTTCTTCCACAAGTCTAGTGACAAGGCTTGTGTGAAACCCTAACCCTAATTCCAATCAAAAGCCAAGATCCAGAGTACCCCATCAAGCAAGAAGCCTTGCAACCTTTTATGAGCGAAGCCGATCTTCAACAGAGCAAGTGGTCCAAGCCGACCCGCGACTCACGGAGCCGAGCGAAGCCAATTCGACAATTTAGATCTTCCTCTTGTAGTTCTTGAGCGACTGTAATCAAATTGTTGATATAAATAAAAGGTGATATTCTTTAAATTCTTGCATCATGATTCAATCAAAATTTCTAACTGTAATTCTTGTTGTGATGTTTGAGTAATACTCCGCTCGTCGAGGAGTCGAGACGATCAATAGAATGATGATGTAACATATCTTAAATCGATTCTTGAATCCTACGAGTTTTGTAAACCCTAGCAAGTTCAAGAACCGACAACCCAGTTCGTTGCGATGCTTTCTTGATTGATATCGCTCGAAATTGGGGAGTTACGATCGTTTCTTGAAATTACTAGAGGCTAGAATGTGAATGATATCGACGAAAGAACAAGGGTTAAACGATGAAACCCTAGTTTCACGAGAAAGCCCTAACTCTCGTCGATCATCATCGATCTAGTATCAATTCTTCGAAGGACAAGAACACGATATCTTGAGATTACATCACGTCTATAGATTCGATCGATTCCTACGAGCCTCATTTTGATTCTTGACATTTGGTTGGAAATATCATCGAAACCCGATTCTCGATTGTTTATCAGTTTCTTGATTCTTGATTAGATTAGTGACACCTGAATCAATCGATAAAATCTTGAATCATGTTTTCTTTTCTTTTCTATTAACTTTTCAATTCAAACAAATCAAATATAAAAACGAATCGCACAATCCCTGGGGACGATCCGCACTCGCTTACGATCTACAACTGACACCGTAATTGATTGCGGTCAAATATAATTCTTTGATTGTGAATTTTATTCAATTTCCTAATTACCAACACAAAGAAACTTATTCGCTTTATGCGATTTACACAAACAAGAATTTATCAACAATCAAATGAAACCGTTATCGGGGATCATTTGAGTTACTTACACAGTCTCGAATTTTATGATCAATCAGCTACCATGACAGGACTAAAACTATTACTTGAAAAAAATATACTGACCGGACAGAACTATAAAGATTGGCTAAGGAACGTCAACATTGCACTGACTTATGACAAAGTAGCATATGTTACTACCGTTGTTTCTCCCCTTATCCCTGGACCAGATTCCTCAGTTGTGGACAAGGAAGTTCGCAAAACTTGGGATCTGGATTGTGAGCGAGCTAAGTGTATCGTGCTGGCGTCCATGAACAATGAACTCCAGAAACAGCATGAGTGTATGGATATTGTATCCATCTTTCTCCATGTTAAGGAATTATATGGAAAGCACTCCCGTATCGCAAGATACGAGACCTCAAGAAAACTATTCCAGATGAGGTTAGCTTCAGGATCGCCTGTAGGAGAGCACGTCCTTAAAATGATCAGCCTCATTGAGGAACTCGCAAACCTGGGATGCGTGCTAGAGAATGATTTGTATATCGACTTGATTTTCCAGTCCCTTCCCCACACCTTCTCTCAGTTCGTGCTTAGCTTCAATATGCACGAAATGGAAGCTGATCTTCTAAAGCTCCTCAACATGTTGAGGGTAGCAGAGACCACCTTGAAGAAGGAGAAGACCCCCGTTCTGTATGTTGACCAATCATCCTCTTCTAAATCTAAAGTGAAAGCTAAAGGGAAGAAGAATATGAAATCCACCAAACCGAAGGGAGGGGTCAAGAAGGTGCAGGGAAAGAACAAGGCAGGAAGGGTGAAAGCGGATATAAACGAATGCCATTATTGTCACAAGCAAGGGCACTGGAAGAAGGACTGTATGGCCTTCAAGGCAAAGGACACGAAGCAAGCGGTTGCTTCTGTTTCAAGTGTGTTCGTAATCGAAAATTGTCTTTCAATAAACTCTACATCATGGGTACTTGATACCGGTTCTGGTTCTCACATCTGTAATTCATTGCAGGATCTGAGAAATAGTAGAATACTGGGGGCAGGTGATATGACTCTCCGGATGGGCAATGGAATGCATGTTGATGCTGTTGCAATAGGGGAGTGTCACCTAGGGTTGACCAGTGGACACATTTTGGTGTTGTACAACTGTTTTTGTATTCCCAGTATGCTGTGTAATATTATATCAGTATCTTTGTTGTCTAATAAAGGATATAATTTTGCGCTTGAAAGTAATGTCATGAACATTCTCCTAAATCAAGAACTGATTGGGTATGGCACACTGGAAAACGGCATATACATATTTAATCAACCTCGAATTTTCAATATTCAAAAAACATATAAAAGAAAGGCTCCAGATTCAAATCAAACCTTCCTATGGCATTGTAGACTTGGTCAAATAAACGAAACAAGGTTGACTAAGTTACATAAAGATGGATATCTAGATCCGTTTGAATATTCATCATATGCAACTTGTCAATCATGTATCAAAGGAAAAATGACCAAATCTCCGTTCACAGGATACAGAGCAAGAGCAACAGAACTCTTTGGACTAATACACAGTGATGTATGTGGTCCAATGTCTATGGATGCAAGAAGCGGTCACTCCTACTTCATCACTTTTACTGATGACTTCTCTAGGTATGGACATGTGTTCTTAATGAAACATAAATCCGAGGCTTTTGAGAAGTTTAAGGAGTATAAAAATGAAGTAGAGAAACAAACTGGTAAAAGCATCAAGACACTTCGATCTGATCGAGGTGGAGAATACTTAAGTACCAGTTTCCTTGAATACTTAAAAGAGAATGGAATTCTCTCTCAGCTTACTCCGCCTTATACACCTCAGCATAATGGTCTATCAGACAAAAGGAATCGCACGCTATTAGATATGGTGCGATCAATGATGAGTAGTGCTGAGTTGCCACTTTCCTTCTGGGGATTTGCTCTAGAATCAGCAGCATACTTATTGAATAGGGTTCCAACTAAGTCTGTGCCTACCACTCCATATGAAATGTGGAGCGGGAAGAAACCATATCTCAAGAATATCAAGATATGGGGGTGCCCGGCATATGTTAAAAAGCATAAACCGGACAAGCTCGAGTCACGATCGGTTTTGTGCAAGTTTGTAGGTTACCCCAAACATTCAAGGGGGTACATGGTCTACCACACTGAAGAACAAAAGGTGTTTGTCACTCGCCACATTGTCTTCTTAGAGAGCGAATTTCTTGCAAAAGAAATTAGTGGGAGCGCGGTAGAGCTAGAAGAAATTCCAGAACCTCAAACTACTACCGAAGACTTAGAAGAACCTCAGATTTCAATAGAACATGACGAACTAATGCCACTCCGCAGATCTAGTAGGCTTTCTCATCCTCCAGAGAGATACTATGGTTTTCTTCTAGATGGGGATCGAGAGGATTGCATCATCGATGATGATGAGCCTACTAGTTTTCAGCAGGCTATCACGAGTATTGACTCGATGAAGTGGCTGGATGCTATGAGATCTGAAATGGAATCCATGTACACCAATAAAGTATGGACTTTAGAGGTTGCTCCTCCTGGGGTGAAACCAGTTGGATGCAAATGGATCTTCAAAAAGAAGATTGGTGCACTTGGTCAAGTGGAAACCTACAAAGCTAGACTCGTTGCGAAAGGTTTTCATCAAAGAACAGGACTGGACAATGATGAAACCTTTTCACCTGTAGCTATGCTTAAATCCATTCAAATCCTGCTTGCCATTGCTTCCTTCCATGAATATGAAATCTGGCAGATGGACGTAAAAACAGCTTTTCTAAATGGACATTTAGAAGAGAGTGTTTACATGGATCAACCAGAAGGTTTCTTAGATAGTGGGAGCAGCGGAAGAGTGTGCAGGTTGCTTAAATCCATCTATGGATTAAAGCAAGCATCGCGAAGTTGGAACATCTGCTTTGATGAGACAGTCAAAGAGTTTGACTTTATAAAAAATATAGATGAACCATGTATTTATAGGAAGATTGTAGAAGGAGCAGTAGTCTTCCTCGTTTTGTATGTCGACGATATACTGCTGATAGGGAATGATGTCCCTATGCTACAATCAGTAAAGCTCTTCTTGTCACAGAAATTCTCCATGAAAGACTTGGGTGATGCAACCTACATTTTGGGCATTAAGATCTATCGTGATAGATCTAATAGAATGTTGGGACTTTCATAGTCCAGGTATATTGACACTATACTAAAGAGATTTAGTATGAAACATTACAAGCGCGGTAACATGCCCGTTTATCACGGGATCACCCTCTCCAAAGAGATGTCTCCAAAGACTGATGAAGAGAGGGATCGCATGAGCATTTTACCCTACGCTTCGGCGGTAGGATCTATAATGTATGCGATGTTATGTACAAGACCGGATGTAGTTTACGCACTTGGTGTGGTAAGCAGGTATCAGTCTGACCCAAGTGAGAAGCATTGGATAGCGGTAAAGAACATTCTCAAGTACCTGAGAAGGACTAACGAGATGTTCATGATTTACGGTAATGGGGACCTCCAGATAGAGGCTTATACCGACTCCGGCTTCCAAAGTGACAAAGATGATTCTAAATCCATTTCGGGTTTTGTGTTTACCCTCAATGGAGGGGCGGTATGTTGGAAGAGTTCCAAACAAGATACCGTCGCAGACTCAACTATGGAGGCTGAGTATATAGCTGCTAGTGAAGCCGCAAAAGAGGCTGTCTGGATGAGGAAGTTCATCTCTGAACTTCAGGTGGTTCCGTCCATTGCTAATCCAATACCTTTCTATTGTGATAACAATGGGGCCGAAGCATTGGCAAAGGAACCCAGGTCCTATCAGAAATCCAGGCATATCTTAAGGCGTTTTCACCTGATCAGGGAGATCGTTGATCGTCGGGAGATCGAGGTACGGAGAGTGGATACAAAAGACAACACGGCAGATCCATTCACAAAGGCCATTCCTCAAGTTCAGTTCGAGAGGCTGTTTGAGATGTTGGGCATGCGGTACTCCAGCAACTGGATATAGTGAAGACAGTGGGTACTCATTGCGCCAATTATAGGCCCCAGTGCAAGTGGGAGATTGTTGGATATATATGCCCTAGAGGCCTTCATTGTATAGGAAACCGGGGATATGTATGTACAATAACAGTCTTGCTTAATATGATAGTACGCTATTTGGTTTGTCTTTATCTTAACATTTGATATATTTTGGGTAGTATTCATATATATATACATGTTGATAAAGCCTTTAGGATGTTTGCCTGACTACCGGCGTTGTGATGGCAGTCATACTAGTGGGAGCTGGATAGTCAATAGGCACATCCTTAAATGTCCCTGGACGCAGGAGTATCGAGACTGGGCATCGATACTCCGGAGTAGACTGGTGTATACATATCTAGACCCTGAGGAGTGGCGATGGATTGGTCCCGGAGCCATTGGTAGAGTGCACCTAAGATTGTATACATATGCTAACTGGGTGTGAGTACACCGGACAAGACTCGCCGAGAACTGACTGGATGGTATTTATACCTAACGTCAGATAGCAGTTCTCAAGTGACATGTGTGCAGATAGTCCGTTGACTTAAAGTCGTCATTTGTCTCGTGTGAGTTCCCACTGTGCTTTGATTACTACCCTACCACGGTTCAAAGGAGTCGTGAAAACAGGTTTTAGTTGGGCACAGTCCCGAGCCACGTGGAGGCAGTGAGTGACTGTTAGGGATTCGTCTCTCCCGGTATAGGGGGTTGATATCGCACAGTGATCGGTTGGTCATTACCATAAGTCCCTGGCCAGGGCTGACTGAGAATTACTGATAGATTAATCACTAGATTCTCGGATGGTGATAGAGCCATACTGACACGATTTGTACGGTTATTAGGGGTCTGACGTTTACCACCTCCTTAGACCATACATGCGATACTCTTAGACGAACAGACCGGACTGCACGTATATTGTCACGCACAGGCTCAGTAGGAGTTCGGATGGGTATCCTCATCGGCCTTCTTATCGACATCTACCTGGGGACCGTTACGTACAGCTAGTGCCGCTTGCGGTCTGTGGTTAAACCCACTGCCAGCATAGTAGTCGAGTATTTAGAGTCCCACACAGAGTTTTCCCAACTTTAGGCGAAATGATATAGAGGTCGTACGGTTTTACGACAAAGGGTCCGGACGCATACGTGTTCAAACGCACGTACGACATTCGGACAGTTTTTACTAGCCGGCTTTGGTTTAAGCCAGATTCTAGTATCGGGTTATTGGATTTATACAGTCTACAGTTTTTCCGTGTTTTCACGGATGCGAGTGGCGTTCTCATAATTTTCCGAGAAGCATCTAAAAGGAGGGTGACTAAGGAGGTTAAGGTGGCATTTTCATTTAATGCAAATTGTGACTCATTAGTGTGATTCACTATGTCATTAATGCATCATTTATTACTTAATGACTCATATGGTGAATCACTCTTGTTGAATAAATGAAGCATGGTGAATAATCATTTAAATTCATTTACTTGATAATTCATTATGTTTTCATATATTCAAGTAAGAAACTTTTTTATTCTCATTATCATCTCCACCTTCTCTCTCCTCAAGTTCACTCCTTCTTCAAACCCTAATCCTACCACTCATGAGTTGAGACCAAGAATTAGGATAGACTAAACACTCCATAACCTAACTCTACATCATCTTAGTTACTTTGGTTAGCAACTAGAGAAACAAAGTTACCTCAAGTCTTGAGGTGTAGCTTGGATTAGGGTACTCGGGTGGATCTTCTATTATGGAAAGGAGGCCGAGGAGGACGTAGAGATCACAAAGACGAAGGACCAGAATCATTAGGTATAATCTCTTCACATAGTAGCTAAGAACTCTATGCTTGTTGTTAATTATCGTTTAGAAAAGATCTTCGGTTAGTCGATGTATGCTTCAAAACAAAATCGTTTTTCATATTTCCGCCTCCCCGCAACTCGTGGGGTGTTGCACATCGACTTACAGGAGCTATAGGATTTTTGCAAAGACAAAAGATCAAAAATCCCACCTTAAAAATATGGGACAGCCCCCCTCTCTCTTTGGCCGGCCATGAACTCAAGAAAATGAGAAGAAGGAAGAGAAAACAAGGGAGGTGCAATCATACATGAAAGAGAGAGGAGTGATGATTAATAATCATCATCACAACCAAATCCATACTCATAAACAACCATCTCATCACAAAGTCAAGTAATGATGAAGAAATAGAAGTCAAGGTCAAACAAGAGCCATCATGAAGCAACTACTTGTAAAAACAACCCTCCAAAATGCAAATTTGCATAATTGCAAATAAGCTCTCCTCCACCAATTATCAGCCAATGAAAGGAAGAAAGGAAAACTGGCTGAAACGGAAAGCAAACTGGCAACTTCAGAAAAACGATCCCGTAATAAATTACAGGAAACCCCACTACTGTATATACATACCCGCATTTGTATTCTGACCGAATACAAATGCAATGAGACAAAATCTGCACTGTACAATACTAGAATCCGGCTTAAACCAAAGCCCGCTAGTATTATCCGTCCGATCATGATCCGTGCAATACCGCACGTATCTGATCGAACCCTGCCATATCTCCATACGGCCTCTACAGCGTTTCGCACGAAACTTGAGAAACTGTCTGTGGGGGACTCTAAAGACTCGTCAATATTTTGGCTGTGGATTTAACCACTAGCAAGTCAGAGGTATTAGCCATACGTGACGTGCTACCAGCTATTGACAAAAAGGGACGTCGATGAGCGAACTCATCCTGACACCCTACTGAGCCTGTCAGTGACAATATCCGTACAGTCCGGTCCGTTCGTCTATGAGCATCGCATGGTGGGCCTAGGGGGTTGGTAAAAGTCAGACCCCCAAAAGCGGTACAAGTCGTGTCGGAGTGTAGCCCAGAACACCCTGAGATACTACTGGAATACCTACCAGTAAATCTCCTACCTTGGCCAAGGACTTCGTGTAAGGGCTCTCCTAGACACAACGCGACCTCACCCACAATACCGGGAGAGACGAACCCCTGAAGATCCGCTCACTGCCTCCATATGGCTCGGGACTGTACCCAACTAAAATCTGTTTGCATGTCTCCTTTGAGCGTGTTAGGGTAGTAATCAAAGTACAGTGGGAACTCACACGAGACAAATCACGATCTCAGGTCGATGAACTAACCTGTACACATGTCACTAGGGAACTGCTATCTGACTTCTGGTATAAGACCAACTAGCATGTTCCCGGCGAGTCCTGTCCGGTGTACTCATAACCCAATGAGCACCTGTATACATCTTAGGTGAACCAACTGACACCAGTGGCTTGTGAGACCGGCCACCGCCCTTGTCGGGGTCTCGACTGTATACACTAGTCTACTCTGGAGTATCGATGCCCTGTCTCGAAACTCCCATGACTAGGGACCTTTTAAGGATGTGCTTACAGACTACCAGCTCCCATGTATATGATCGCCCACATACTGCTGGCTGTCAAGCAAGAATCCTAGGGGCTCTATCAGCGCGCAATAGTGACCTGTAAGGTCACCTAAAGCAGTACATGATGATAAAGATAAACCAGATAGCATACTATCATCTCGAGTAAGACTGTCCTACCGGTATAGGTCCTCCCTCCAACAACTGACTCTGAGGGCACTATCTCCAACATGTACTGAAGTAATGTTCCTTTTATGCAGCAATCAACTTTCAACGACGATGTCTCCTAAGATGAATTTAGCTACCGACGCGACCCCAATCTCGTATGTGGTCAAGATCAAGGCTCGTGTGGTTCTCCCTGTCAGTCTCAGCTAGCAATAGGAGGAACCACCCCATCAATTTGGTTTCGTCGTCATCTACCCTGCTGGAAGCACTCATATGGTGGAGGTCCCGACAAACCAAGCGGCTAAACCGACCTCACGGGGCAGGAGGCCGAACGTCGTGGTCGCTAGAGCATCCCACCCCAAATGCAAATCCGTATTTGAACGGCTCTCCACTGTTCCAACTGGGGGAAAAGCCGTCAACTGTAATATTTCAGAAAATATAAAATATTATTTTTGGAATTTAATATTAAAATAATATATTTCGCGAAAATTACCCGATTTGCGAAATTGGGGATTTCGTAAAATGGTATAAATATATACCAATAATTGTGAAATAATTGGAGATTAAAATGATTTATTCATTTAAAATGGATTTGGCATTTTTATTATTAATTATATGCAGTTTAAATAAAAACCCGATTAGTGCACTACTAATCGCGATTAAGCCAAATCCGTGTTTCTACAGTTTTCCATGGCTAGTGCACTATGTCATGTTGCGTTTTGGTTACATGTTGCTTCCTTGTGTAGTTTTTGGGGTATTATGTGATTTGGTTTTAAAAGAAAAAGAAAAGTGAAGAGAGAGAGAGAGAGGGGGGACCGCATCATGACTTGAGACATGAATAATTGAGAGAGAGTGAGATAAGAGAGAGAGGGGGGAAGCCTCATTTCCCTTCCCCTTTGTTTTCTTCTTCTTCTTCTTCAACTCCTCCTCCACCTCCTCTACCCTCATGACCCATCTCAATTCCCTCACCAAAACCCCATACCCCCTTTACAAATATTGATCCCCACTTCATCCTCAACACATTGGACCAATCAAAGTTGGATTTTGATGAACTTAGGCATCTAGGGTTTTGCTTGAGTTGCTCAAATGAGCTATATCTTCTTCCATTTAGTTTAGTTTGAGTTTTCTTGTATTCTAGTTTAGTTTAGAATGTGAATCTGTTAGGGTTTGTGAAGTTAGAAATTTCTAGAGAGGGTTTGGGTGTTTGTGTTGTAGGGTTCTTTGGCACAACCACAAGGTTTCACAAAGTATCAAACATGCCAATTTCATAAATTTCGTGTGTGCCAAACAACCTAACCTAGGATCTAACTAGAGTTTTAGGAGCTAAACTAGAATGTAAACAACTTTACATAGAAAGTGAACAAGGAATACAACCTTTGTAGACCGGTCCTTCACTTCTAAAGCACCGTGTAGTAGTCCATTCGCTGCGATCGTTGATCTCCCGAACTCTAGTATGGGTTCCCTTGGAGAAATGAACAATCTTGCTCAAAGTCTTCGAGGCCGAAGATGATCTACGTCGAGAAGACTCAAACCCAAGCTACCTCTTCACTAGGTGATGAACTTTGTGAAGAGAACACCCTAAACTAAATGGCATGTAGTAGATGATGATGAAGTAGGAAGTGGGCTCACTTTAGATTTATTTTTCTCATAATATTTCTTCATGTTTCATGGAGCTAGAAAGCTTGAAGAAGGAGGTGAAGAAAGCAACCATGAAAAATGAAGCAAATGAAGAATGAAATAATCATGAGTAACCATGGGTAAGTTAATATCATATATTAAACTCTTGTAGAGACTTAACCATGTGTTCGGATAATGGTTAGGTTAGTAAATATCTTAAGCAAGACAAATTAGTTGACTTAGTCAATGGATTCTACAAGCTTCTCCAAGCTTCATCCATAAACTAATTTCCAACTAATTTGATTAACTTAAAATAAATAAAACCCTCCATTATCATATAACATGGTGTGAGTCTCATACACCCATGTTGCATGTGGCATCAAGCATGACACAAACATGTACACAAGTATATATCACATATATACTTAATACAAAATCAAGTGAGAAAAACAATCTTAAGTAAGCCAATACTAGTTAATGTAAAGTAATATATTAAATATATAATTATACATTAAATCATTAAATCAACACTTGATTCAATGTTCCGGTCATATCACATATAACCGACTAATATCATATGTATCAATTTATCGAATCAACACTTGATTCGAAAACCCGGCTATATCGTATATAACCGACCGATGATACAAATCGCGAGAATAGAATACGGTATCACATACACGTATTAATCTCGGTTCCGCACAAATCTCATATGTGCTCCTACTCCGTTTTTCCTGAGCCAGGAAACTTCTGTGTAGGACTCTAAAGACTCGTCAATACGCCGACAGTAGATGATGATCATATCAAACACCCATAAGCCGCAAGAGGCGCGCTAAACGTAACGGCCACCGGGGTATTGAGCGATCAGAAGATCAACAAGCAAGCATGCTCACACTCCTGCGAATCCAATCTGTAACACTACCGTACAGTCCAGTCTCTTCGTCTGATATGTCGCACATCTCGCCTAGGGGTGGTAAACGTCAGACCCCAATAGCTTGATAATTCATGCCGATGTAAGGTCCATAACGGGTGTGAAACTACTGATAACACTTACCAGTAAATCACATCTACCCTGGCCAGGGATTTCCAGTTATGGCCAGTCGAGCATAGCGAAACATCAACCCCCAATACCGGGAGAGACGAATCCCCTCCTATAGCTCATTGCCTCCATATGACTCGGGACTGTACCCAAAAACCACCTATTTGCATGACTCGGTGGAGCCGTGGTAGGGTGGAAATCAAAGCACAGTGGGAGACACACAAGACTCTATGACGATCTCGGGTCGATAGACTAACCTGTACCAGTGTCACCAGAGAACTGCTATCTGACGTGAGGTATAATATCATCTAGGAGTTCTCGGAGAGTCCGTTCAGTGTACCCAGTCTCTACTGAGCACCCGTATACCATCTCTGATATCAAACACCAATGGATATGGGATCATCCATCGCCCATCACATGGGTCGAGAAGATATACGCTAGTCTACTCTGGAATATCGATGCCCTGTCTCGATATTCCCATGACTAGGAACATTGATGGATGAACTCATGGACTACCCAGGCCCCACTAGTATGATCTGTATCATAACCCTGGAAGTCAAGTACACATCCTAGGGGCTTTATCAACATGTAACAGAGAGAAAGTAAGTATACATGTTAAGATAAAGAGCAACCAGATAGCATACTATCATGCCGAGCAAGAAAGTCCACCCTATATATGTCCAAGCATCCACTATAATATACATCTCATGTATAATAATGGACTCTAGGGCATACATACAACTAACAATCTCCCACTTGCACTAAGGCCAGTTGTTGTAGTATAGCTGTCACGACCCGAAAGAGCACGTGACTGGCCCTTGAACCATATGAAGTCTATAGGACTCCATCTGATCCAAGTAAGCCAAAAGCCCAGCAATCTAAAACCATTTTAAGAGTAAATAAAGAAAACCGGTTTAATGAAGTGAAGAAAAACATGTTTGAAAGTCAAGGTTTTTAAATAACTAAGCCGAATATGCATTTAAAAATGTACGGTCTTTTCTAAAAATTTCGGCAGAGTTTCTTTTATAAATACTGGCCCCGAACGGGGTACAACAAGAACAATGTATATATGCAATGAATAAAAGGCATCCCCAAGCGGGAGCTAGCTCAATAAGCAAGAAAACCGCAATACTACTAAGCGTGACTCTAAGGTCGAAATAATACATCACTAATGTCTAAGTCTGAAACAATATACAAGTTTTGGTTGATGGAATTCTAGATACAATGAATAATACAAGTACAATGGTGGTTCTTGATGCAAAAGAATCCACCTACCAAATGCAATTCACCCGCAAGGAAGCAGTGTGCCAGAAATGCCGCAATGGAACCTGTACGGCAAAACCTGCAATAACTGTGGCACAACGGGGGTGAGTTTCCAACTCGTGAATAGAAAATATCTACAAGCAGAAACCGAATGCAAGACATAATCCTAGGTCAATACGATCAGTATAATATAAACCACAAGAGTACGTCTGAAGCATGATAAGGTGGCAATGTATCATCTAAACATGTGTATAGTGCCAAATACTCAGGTAATAACATGTCGTACATATAAGGTATGTCTGCATGAAGTAAATATGATGAAGTATCAAATGAATATCAATACACATATATTAGCGTCCCATTCCACTAATATTGGTGTAAGGGTATATATAACAGCGCCCTCATACCCTGTTATATATACAATGAAGTATGATCAATGTAAATCTGGTCTGTATGTGATCAAGTCTGTAATAAACGTGGAACCCGTCCACCCATCACCGAATGACAATAAACGTGGAACCCATCCACCCGTCACCAAATGACAATAAGCATCATGCATGCAAATATGAGGATATAATCAAATCATGGAAATCATCACGAAACCTGTGCCTAGCATCGGCACGTAAATCCTCATCTATCAGGCACTGTCCCCAAGACTAGCCCTAATTGGTACGTATCATACGCTCCCTCGAAACCCGAGTGCCCAGCTTCGACCCTCGAATTTCGCCGTATCATACGTACATACTCCGGTCGGTATCCCCATGATAACCGCCGAGTCCAAATACTATCACCGGTAGGTAGTGCTCCCCTGCCAGGCTCACCGTCTAACATATACGAGTCTTCTTGCCCCGGGGTACCTTACCGGGTCCACCATGTACCCGCAGACGGTGCCTACCGCTCCTCGAATCGGGTTTCATATGCCACTCTCAGAACCGAGAAAACACATGGTGGACGCACTGAAATATCATATCAAGGGAAACCGAGTTTTAAAGACAATATATATTCTCAGTTGAAATAGCCACGGTTCCCAAATCCAGAAATATCATAGAAACAACATATCTCAATGCGTATAATCAGAAAGCATGATGGATGCGACATATAAAAGAATGTAAGCATATCGATGTATCATGCAACAAGGAATCGTAATATGCATATATTGGGGAAGCCGCTCTTTTAAAATGAACCAATTTTAAAGAGTATCTTGCGGTTCCCAAACTAGAAATATCATCTATGTATGTGCAAACAAGTATGTGTACAAGTATGAGTATACAGTAAGTATGTGCACAAATATAAGTGTACAATGAGTATGTGTACAAGTATGTCATGCAAAGATCGTATCCTGAATGTAACAGTACTACAGTGTAGTGACATGGCAATTATCGATGATGAAGTGTGTGAGCTGGAAAATAGTGTACATGGAACATACGCATCATCGATAATGGTGCTGGTGTCCTAACAGCATGATAATAATATAGCAATAAACATATGCAAAGCAATGCGAATAGCATGAATATGCGGAAATCAAATAATCAACACCACAGTGAAGAATCTACTATGCAAACTACAGATCTAAGTATCAAGTCAATCGGGAAAGGTATGGAAACCACCTAAATCTGAGTCGATATGTATATATATAGTAGTCGTTGATCCCGCCTCAGTAGTATCGCGTACGATACAATAAATCATATAACATTCTCAAGTCAGGAGTGCGGATCTATCATCAATATAAAACTCGTACGGTAAATCGTCGTACGGCATCCCAACAGCTGGGTACGGGTCAGTATCACAATCAGCTCATCAAATATCAGGTATCATTATCATCATATCACATAACCTGGGGTACCGATCTAAGTCTAGTACAACTGATACCATCTATAAAGTATGAATGCGGGGGTAAACACACATCCAAGCCCGCAAGAAGTCACATGTCGTATCCCAAATACGAATCATATCAAATTATCGATCTCGCGGCATAAAGCCCAATATGAACGACTCATCTCCAATGTCATCCCATATCATCAAACATAGTGCAAGTATAATAAATATGCAAGGGTGTGCGTGTAGGTGTAAATCTATTCTACGGTTCGCGACTATGAACTACACTAGTCACTTCTAACCCTACACTATCCATAATACACTTAACTATCATATATATAATATAACAACTACGGACTGCGGGGGTGCTATACGCCATCCACCCGACTTCCCCATGTAGATATAATCTACTCACCTTGCGTCTTCATTTGTGGACGTCGCCACGCGCTTCTTTGTCGTCACGAAGTCTTCATGGGTACCTACATATCAAAATATCGTATATGCGCATTAAAACCAAATCAAAGCTAAAACGGCATACGAAACCCCAAACGATACTATAAGGGCCTATAGGTTAGAACCTATGGGCACGCCTTCAAAACCATCTATCAATCCTCGATATCGTCGTATAAACGCCAAATACTTGAGGTAAAACACGGATACTCAATTCCAGAATTCAAAATACGAAATACAGAAACAGAATCAAAACAGCAACTGGAGAAAAGGGTCCCAGATTTCACCCTAGGTCAAATTAGACAAATCTATATATACCAGGGGTCTAATCTATACATGTAAGAGCAGCAGAACCAAAACGAGCAAGTTTGGTGCAGGTATGGCCGCAAATTGCGGCCAATGGGAATAAATTGGCGGCCTGGAAATAGAAGTGGGGGCTGGGGTCTTGTGTGGTGGTTCCTGGGTGCCTGCACATCTCACTGTCCAATCAATTTTATTTTAGGATGTCTCGGGTGATAGCAGATTCCCAAATACAATCCCAGAATTGCAGTTTTTCCCGACATCGTCTCATAAATCCGTATTCTGGATTAAAGCTTCTGGTTAGGGTCCAATATAACATCACACCAAGATTCTAAGGTCACAACAAGTCTTAGTTTCACTTCACAACTCAATTTTTCCTCAAACCCAAACTAGGTTATCCTCAAATCCATAAAAGCACACAATATCGATATGAAACTTGAATCGAAGCTTAAGCACAAGAAATACCACTTTAATTGTGAAGGAATGACCTCATAAGACCCACATGAATCCTCAACAGCGCCAAAATGAACGCTTTCTTGGTCCATCCTATAGCTTGCAAGCTTGTGCACATTTTTTGTGAAATGAGAGTGGGGTTTTGGTGTAGTTTTAGAGGTGAAATGAGGGCTTGATGGTGGAGGAAGGGGGAGGAAGCAGCTTGTAAGTCCAAGTTGCCCACCCCGGTGCTTACGGGGAGGCGGAAAACATAAAAAAATTTGGATTTTTAATGACTTAGGCAACATGGACCTTGCTTGTGAGGATCTTTACTAAACTAAAACTAGCTAAAGAAAGCTAACAACTAGTTAAGTTGTAGAAAGGTTATACCTTGAGCTCGAACTCCTTCTCTCCTTGCTCGCCGGAATGGTAGAAAGATGTCACCTTGCTTGTCTTCTCCCGTCAAAGAACGATCCACCCGAAAGTCTCGACCTTTAGCTTCAACTCCAAGGTAGGAGTAACTAGAGTGCAAGAAATGCTAAGACTTGAACCCTAGAAGTGAGTAGAGAAGATCAAGTGAAGGTTTTTCTCAAGCTTTTTTGTTTCTCAACACATGAGAGGGAGAGAGCTTGAGGGAGAGGATGAGCAAGAGAGAGAAAGGATATGAGAGAATGAATTATTAGTGAGCCATTCTCACTAATATGTGTGTGTTATTTCAATTAATTAATTAGCAAGAAAATTGTCATGGTTTAATCAAGAGGTGACCATTATCATTTCATTATTAATGCAAATTGCAAGGATCAAAGAGCATCTTCCAAATGAAATGATCATGGTCAAATTGTCAACTTGGTCAACAAGTCAATGAAGTCAAAATGTCAACAACAACAACCATGCACAATAATTAAGCTAATTATTAATTAACAATAATACACACAAAAGCAATAGGGTTAATAAAATGACAATAGTCATTAACCCTAAACAAGGTCCTCTCCCTCAATCTCAAGCAACCGTGCATACGCACCCGCATTCGTGATCCGAGGAACACGAACACAATGAGAAAAACCAATCTCAAATCATATACTAGGATCCGGCTTAAACCAAAGCCCGCTAGTATAAACTGTCCGGACAGCAACCGTGCACAAGTGCGCGGATGCGAACGAACCCTGTCGCAAAACCATGCGACCTCTACTCGTTTTGCCTAAAGGCGAATAGCTCTCTGTGTGGGACTCTAAAGACTCGACACTACGCTGGCAGTGGGTTTAACCACAGACCGCAAGCGGCACTAGCTGTACGTAACGGTCCCCAGGTAGATGTCGATAAGAAGACTGACGAGGTGAACCCTATCTGCACTCCTACTGAGCCTGTATGTGACAGTCTCCGTACAGTCCGGTCTGTTCGTCTGATACATCGCATGGCGGGCTTAGGGGGGCGGTGAACGTCAGTCCCCTAATAGCGGTACAAGTCGTGTCGGAGTGTAGCCCAGAACACCCTGAGATAACACTGGAAGCCTACCAGTATATCTCGCTTGCCCTGGCCAGGGACTACTCGTGTAATGGCTCTCCTGGACACAGCGCGATGTCAACCCCCAATACCGGGAGAGACGAATCCTGTCTAACCGTCACTGCCTCCAAGTGCTTCGGGACTGCACCCAAAAACTACCTGTTTGCACGACTCCTCTGAGCCGTGGTAGGGTAGTAATCAAAGTGCAGTGGGAACACACTCGAGGCGAAGTGACAGTGTCAAGTCAGCGGACTAAGCTGTACTCATGTCACCTGGCAACTGATAACTGACGATAGGTATATTACCAACCAACAGTTCCCGATGAGTCCTATCCAGTGTACTCGTAACCTAACGAGCACCCGCATACTATCCCAAGTACGACGTACTAACGGCTGTGGGACAGACCGTCTCCCACACTGGGATGAGAAGCGCATACGCTAGTCTACTCCGGAGTATCGATGCCCTGTCTCGATAGTCCAACGACCAGGGACCTGTATAAGGATGTGCCTATAGATTACCCAGCTCCCACGAGTGCGAGCGCCATCACAACGCTGGTAATCAAGCAAATATCCTAAGGGCTCTACTAATATGTATACCAGCAATATGCTAAAAGAAACACATGCACATATTAAAGCAGAGACAAACCAAGTAGCATACTACCATTTCGAGCAAGATTGTATATACAACTGTGAATATCCCAAGCTTCCATTAAGTAATATACAAACTAGTATGATACAGTAATGGCCTCTAGGGCATATACACTAACAATCTCCCACTTGCACTAAGGCCATGTACTGGTGTATCGAAGACCTATCATCTCGATCAGCCGCTCGAACTGAGTCTGGGGCAAGGCCTTGGTGAATGGATCTGCTGTGTTATCCTCTGATGCAACTCTCCGGACCTCGATCTCCTGGCGATCCACAATCTCCCTGATCAGGTGATACCGCCTTAAGATGTGTCTGGATTTCTGATGGGACCTGGGTTCCTTCGCTAAAGCTATAGCCCCGTTGTTGTCGCAATACAGAGGTATTGGGTCAACAATGGACGGAACCACCTGAAGTTCTTTCAAGAACTTCCTCATCCAGACAGCTTCTTTTGCGGCATCAGATGCAGCGATGTATTCCGCTTCCATAGTCGAGTCAGCAACGGTTTCCTGTTTGGAGCTCTTCCAACACACCGCCCCTCTATTGAGGGTAAAGACAAAACCCGACATGGACTTGGAATCATCCTTGTCACTCTGGAAGCTGGAGTCAGCAAAGGCCTCAATCTGCAGGTCTTTTCCGCCATACACCAAGAACATCTCCTTAGTCCTTCTCAGGTACTTGAGAATGTTCTTTACTGCTATCCAATGTTTCTCCCCAGGGTTTGACTGATACCTGCTTACCACACTCAGTGCATAAGCCACATCCGGTCTGGTACACAACATCGCATACATTATAGAGCCTACCGCAGAAGCGTAGGGTATAATAGACATGCGATCCCTCTCCAAATCAGTCTTGGGAGACATCTCTTTGGAGAGGGTGATCCCGTGACAAGCCGGTAGATTACCGCGCTTGGAATCTTCCATACTGAATCTCTTCAGTATGGTGTCGATGTACCTAGACTGTGAGAGTCCTAATATCCTCTTGGATCTGTCACGGTAGATCCGGATACCCAGAATGTATGAGGCATCACCCAGGTCTTTCATGGAGAACCTGTGTGACAAGAACCTCTTGACAGATTGTAGCATAGGAATGTCATTTCCTATTAAGAGAATGTCATCCACGTATAAAACGAAGAATACTACAGTTCTCGCTACAAATCTACAATAGATGCATGGTTCATCTGGATTTTTGATAAAGCCAAATTCTTTGACCGTCTCATCAAAGCAGATGTTCCAACTCCGCGATGCCTGCTTGAGTCCATAAATGGACTTGAGCAACTTGCACACCTTTCCGCTGCTCCCACCCTGAATGAAACCCTCTGGCTGGTCCATATAGACACACTCCTCTAAATGACCATTTAGAAAAGCTGTCTTTACGTCCATCTGCCAAATCTCATAATCGTGGAAAGCAGCGATGGCAAGAAGGATCCGAATGGATTTCAGCATAGCTACTGGAGAAAAGGTTTCGTTATAGTCCAAACCAGGTCGCTGACGAAAACCCTTTGCTACCAGTCTAGCTTTATAGGTCTCAACCTGTCCATCTACACCAATCTTCCTTTTGAAGATCCACTTGCATCCTACGGGTTTTACCCCGTCTGGAGCAATGTCCAACGTCCATACTTTGTTGGTGTACATGGACTCCATCTCGGTCCGCATTGCATCCAGCCATTTTACCGAGTCGACGCTCTGAATGGCTTGCTGGAAGCTAGTAGGCTCATCACAATCTAGGATGCAGTCCTCTCTATCCCCGTCAATGAGAAAACCGTAGTACCTCTCGGGCGGATGAGACTGCCTACTACTCCTGCGGAGTGGCGTAGGAATGTCCTGTTCTTTTGAACCTTCTGGTTCCACTAAGCTTTCAGTAACAGTTTGTGGTTCTGGAATTTCTTCCAGTTCTATTGCGCTCCCACTTATTTCTTTTTCTAAAAACTGATGTTCCAGAAAATGGGCATTACGAGAAACAAGGACTTTTTGTTCCTCTGCGTAATAGAAAAGATACCCCCTGGAGTTCTTTGGGTATCCCACAAACTTGCACAGTACTGAGCGTGCCTCGAGCTTGTCCGTATGCTGCTATTTGACATAAGCTGGACATCCCCAAATCTTCAAGTATTGAAGATAGGGTTTCTTCCCACTCCATAACTCATATGGTGTGGTAGGCACAGTCTTAGTGGGAACACGGTTCAAAAGATATGCAGCTGTTTCTAGCGCATATCCCCAGAACGATCGCGGCAACTCAGCGTTACTCATCATGGACCGTACCATATCCAATAGGGTCCGGTTCCGTCTCTCCGATACACCATTATGTTGCGGAGTGTATGGAGGAGTAAGCTGAGAGAGAATTCCATTCTCTTTTAAGTAATTCAGGAATTCGGCACTCAAGTATTCTCCTTCTCGATCCGATCTTAGGATCTTGATACTTTTGCCGGTCTGTTTTTCTACTTCATTCTTATATTCCTGGAACTTATCAAAAGCTTCGGATTTATGCTTCATTAAGAAGATGTGTCCGAATCTTGAGAAATCATCCGTAAAAGTAATGAAGTAAGAAAAACCGCTTCGCGCATGTGTAGACATTGGACCGCACACGTCGCTGTGTACGAGTCCCAAGAGCTCGCTCGCTCTTTCTCCGTGTCCAGAAAACGGAGCTTTTGTCATCTTTCCTTTGAGACAGAATTGACAAGTTGCATACGATTGATATTCGAACGGATCCAAATATCCTTCAGTATGTAACTTAGTCAATCTTCTCTCATTGATGTGACCCAGTCTACAATGCCATAAGAAAGTTTTATTAATTTCTGGAGACTTTCTTTTGTGTGTATTCTGGATATTGAAAACCTGCGGTTGGTTTAAAACGTATATACCGTTGTTCAATGTACCTGACCCAATCAAAACTTGATTAAGGTGAATGTTCACTACATTACTTACAAATGCAAATTCATAACCTTCTTTAGATAATAAAGATACAGAAATGATATTACAGGTTGCATTTGGTACATAATAACAACTACGCAAAACCAAAAAGTGTCCATCTGATAATCCCAGGTAATAGTCCCCCACGGCCTCAGCATCCATGCTAGCACCGTTCGCAACTTTGTGGGTCATGTCACCTGCCTTCAAAACTCTACGCTTTCTCAACGCCTGCAAAGAATTACAGATATGAGATCCTGATCCGGTATCCAATACCCAGGATGTAGAGTTTATTGATAGACAGTTTTCAATAACATACACACCTGAAGCTGAAGCTGCAACTCGCTTCAAATCCTGTGTTCTGGCTTTCCAAGCCTTGCAATCCTGTTTCCAGTGACCACTTTTGTGACAATAGAAGCATTCTTCCTTCCCCACCATCTTCCCCGCTACTTTTGTTGCTTTACCCTTTCCCTTCGTATCCACTTTACCGACACCGCCTCTTGGTTTGGCGGGGGCTTTCTTCTTCTTGCCCTTGGCTTTCGCCCTGGACCTAGAAGAGGAAGATCCTCCTACAAACAAAGTGGATGTCTCCCTACCCTTCTGTAGGGTGCCCTCGGCAGTCCTCAACATGTTCAGAAGTTCGGCAAGTTCAACCTCCTTTCCTTGCATGTTGAAGTTAAGAACGAACTGGGCGTAAGTGGAAGGAAGGGACTGGAGAATCAAATCGGTATAGAGTTCATTCTCCAACGTGGTCCCAAGGTCCGCGAGCTCCTCTATGTAGCCGATCATCTTAAGCACGTGGTCCGCTACCGATGATCCGACGGCCAACCTTGCCGAAAAAAGCTTCTTCGACACTTCGTATCTAGCGATACGAGACTGCTCTCCATACAGTTCTTTTGTATGGAGAAATATGGACTCTAGGTCCATATTCTCGTGCCTCCTCTGATGTTCGTTGTCCATCGAGGCTAGTACGAGGCATCTGGCCCTCGCGCAATCTATCTCCCATGTCTTACGGATTTCTACATCCGCGATGCTGGAGGTGGGACCTGGGACAGGGGGAGCTTTGGTGGTAAGTATATACCCCAGCTTGTCATAAGTGATAGCCATCTTGACATTCCTGAGCCAATCTTTGTAGTTTGGCCCTGTCAATATATTTTTATCTAACAGTAACTTAAGTCCGGTCATGTTGAATGGTCGCTGCAATTAGGAGAGAGAAAAGAAACACTTTAGCATGATGCTCTTGCAAGTTTAGAATGGTTTTTAATTTGTCTAAACTGGATGGCTCCCACTGTTTCTCGAATCCCTTCTCAAACCATAAAGAAAAGGATTAGCCGGGATCATTCTCACCGTACAATTCTTGCTTAACCGTTCAGCCAGGCCAGTGTCGGTACTTCGAGGGAGGTTTTCCAACGCTTTCGCGAAGTTCCTTAATTAAGTAACCTCTTTTCCCTGTGGACGTAGCCCCGCTAACACCTTTCTAGGCACCTACTAAGTTTATAGCATTGATCGTTAAGTGAGAGTTTTCCCGAGGAGTAGCATATACTCACAGTAGGATCGGGATCCAGATATCATCGCGTGATAAAACCGAAGGAATCCTACCAGAATCATCACACTCCAAATGGTATGCAACGCTAGCAAGTTTCAGTACTTATGAAACTCCCGATGTGGATTTTTGCCCCATGCTCTTATGACCTTGGCGTGAGGTCAAAATGTCATAAGTCACATGTCAAGTTCTTCCCATCATTATCCTGGTTAATTTGAACCCACCCGTACCTACCCTTGACGTAGGCCAAAATGGCAGCACGACTGTCTCAAATCAACGCATTCTATCTATGCAACGGATTAATATCCGGCAGCTACCAATCACTATGCCTTGGCGTGAGGTCAAAATACATAGCTTGAATACTACCGAATATTTAACCGAAATGATGGAGGGCTACGGATGGTTTTGGCGAAACCGTGAACGTAGTGAACTTGATATAATCGATGGAACGAGATAGCTTTTAAAAGGAGTGGTTCGAGCTCCGCGTTTAAAAGTTTAGTTTTGAAAAGAACCGAGTGGTTTTCAAAGTGTTCCAATCGACTTTTACTTGGTTTATTTCTTGCATTAGTTCTTTTAATGCGTCCCATCATTTAATCCTACCATTGCAGAAAACAACCAAAATATGACGTACGCTTATGCCATTCGCATTCGCCACGGGGCCCCGTCATCACCCGTTAGGTTACTTAACTAACGACAGAGCGGGGGCTGGGCTAGCGCGGCTGTAAAACATAAGCAACGCCTAAATAGTTATTATATATAAATATACAGCAATGATAGACATTACAGATCACAGATGAATACATTGGATATACTAGGAATCCGCAATGCGTTCGAGCCTGCAACGCAAAGCGGATTACACGGTCGCGGTGAATAGCCAATACCCCACCCAAGACCCCTACGGGTGCGGCAAACTACCCGCCAAGCACCCAAAGCGAAGCAACCTCCCTCACCACCGTGAGTAGGCCACTCGGCACTTCGATTACCCGGTAGTTTGTGCACCCCCTCCATGGGTCTATCCTAAGAGCAAAAACAGTAAAAAGAATTATACAATGACGGCTACAACCCCGACCCGGTTGTGCGGCCATACAAATAATATTATTACATCAATTTACATGTTACAAATGAATGAAAGAAAAACAACGCTCATCTCACATCCACCCCGGCCATTCACCCGCGACAATCCAATCCATTCATATCCACAAACCAATAACAATCACAGATCATGTATAACCCCGACTAATCATCTTATAGAGATTAGCCGACGTTCAATACATGCAAGCATTACAGATATAACCGATGTAGTTAAAGTGTAGTGAAGTTCCGAAAAATACGGATTTATAGGCCCCCAAAATTAAATTTTAGTTCTGGAAAATCTGGGCACATATAATATATCCTAAAAATCCCAAAATCAACACAGACAGACACTGCACGAAAAACGATGCAGAGAAGACGACAAACCGCGGCGCTTCCGCGGCACATGCCTACCTCGTGCCGCGGAAGGGCGGCGGTTTGAACGAATCACTGTACCGTATTTCGTGGCTATTCATAAAAAACCCTGAGCCGAATTTACAAATATAAAGTTTTCCATTTTGAGCAGAAAAAATTTCAACAGAAACTAGGGTTTTTCAAAAGTTCGGTTTTTGGATTTTCGGTTTCGAAACTTCGTTACACTTCACTACCTAGCTAGTTTGAGTTTAGTTAGGCTCTGATACCACTGTAAGTCCAAGTTGCCCACCCCGGTGCTTACGGGGAGGCGGAAAACATAATAAAAATTGGATTTTTAATGACTTAGGCAACATGGACCTTGCTTGTGAGGATCTTTACTAAACTAAAACTAGCTAAAGAAAGCTAACAACTAGTTAAGTTGTAGAAAGGTTATACCTTGAGCTCGAACTCCTTCTCTCCTTGCTCGCCGGAATGGTAGAAAGATGTCACCTTGCTTGTCTTCTCCCGTCAAAGAACGATCCACCCGAAAGCCTCGACCTTTAGCTTCAACTCCAAGCTAGGAGTAACTAGAGTGCAAGAAATGCTAAGACTTGAACCCTAGAAGTGAGTAGAGAAGATCAAGTGAAGGTTTTTCTCAAGCTTTTTTGTTTCTCAACACATGAGAGGGAGAGAGCTTGAGGGAGAGGATGAGCAAGAGAGAGAAAGGATATGAGAGAATGAATTATTAGTGAGCCATTCTCACTAATATGTGTGTGTTATTTCAATTAATTAATTAGCAAGAAAATTGTCATGGTTTAATCAAGAGGTGACCATTATCATTTCGTTATTAATGCAAATTGCAAGGATCAAAGAGCATCTTCCAAATGAAATGATCATGGTCAAATTGTCAACTTGGTCAACAAGTCAATGAAGTCAAAATGTCAACAACAACAACCATGCACAATAATTAAGCTAATTATTAATTAACAATAATACACACAAAAGCAATAGGGTTAATAAAATGACAATAGTCATTAACCCTAAACAAGGTCCTCTCCCTCAATCTCAAGCAACCGTGCATACGCACCCGCATTCGTGATCCGAGGAACACGAACACAATGAGAAAAACCAATCTCAAATCATATACTAGGATCCGGCTTAAACCAAAGCCCGCTAGTATAAACTGTCCGGACAGCAACCGTGCACAAGTGCGCGGATGCGAACGAACCCTGTCGCAAAACCATGCGACCTCTACTCGTTTTGCCTAAAGGCGAATAGCTCTCTGTGTGGGACTCTAAAGACTCGACACTACGCTGGCAGTGGGTTTAACCACAAACCGCAAGCGGCACTAGCTGTACGTAACGGTCCCCAGGTAGATGTCGATAAGAAGACTGACGAGGTGAACCCCATCTGCACTCCTACTGAGCCTGTATGTGACAGTCTCCGTACAGTCCGGTCTGTTCGTCTGATACATCGCATGGCGGGCCTAGGGGGCGGTGAACGTCAGTCCCCTAATAGCGGTACAAGTCGTGTCGGAGTGTAGCCCAGACACCCTGAGATAACACTGGAAGCCTACCAGTATATCTCGCTTGCCCTGGCCAGGGACTACTCGTGTAATGGCTCTCCTGGACACAGCGCGATGTCAACCCCCAATACCGGGAGAGACGAATCCTGTCTAACCGTCACTGCCTCCAAGTGCTTCGGGACTGCACCCAAAAACTTCCTGTTTGCACGACTCCTCTGAGCCGTGGTAGGGTAGTAATCAAAGTGCAGTGGGAACACACTCGAGGTGAAGTGACAGTGTCAAGTCTGCGGACTAAGCTGTACTCATGTCACCTGGCAACTGATAACTGACGATAGGTATATTACCAACCAACAGTTCCCGACGAGTCCTGTCCAGTGTACTCGTAACCTAACGAGCACCCGCATACTATCCCAAGTACGACGTACTAACGGCTGTGGGACAGACCGTCTCCCACACTGGGATGAGAAGCGCATACGCTAGTCTACTCCGGAGTATCGATGCCCTGTCTCGATAGTCCAACGACCAGGGACCTGTATAAGGATGTGCCTATAGATTACCCAGCTCCCACGAGTGCGAGCGCCATCACAACGCTGGTAATCAAGCAAATATCATAAGGGCTCTACTAATATGTATACCAGCAATATGCTAAAAGAAACACATGCACATATTAAAGCAGAGAAAAACCAAGTAGCATACTACCATTTCGAGCAAGATTGTATATACAACTGTGAATATCCCAAGCTTCCATTAAGTAATATACAAACTAGTATGATACAGTAATGGCCTCTAGGGCATATACACTAACACAGCTGCCGCAGGAGATGAAGGAGGAGAGGGAGAGAAATGAGTGTGGGGATCTAGGAAATAGGCTAAGTCATTGGTCAAAAGGGACCATACCTCTCTCTCTCTCTCTCACCATACCTCATTCTTTATTCTCTTTTCCATTTTCTTTTTCTTTTCTTTTTTCCCTTTTCTCCAATACCTTCTCACTAGAATAGTAACCCCAAATAACATGATAGAAAATGCACAAGTGTGAAAAAATGATATGTGCATGTTTTGCACAAAAATGTTTAAAAGCCGATTAGCGATTTTTAATCGCGATTAGCATATAACTAATCATAAAAACTTAAGAATGGCATAACTCCATAAATTACCCTATTTTAGAATTTTCCAAAAAATTTTCCGAAATTTTTCCCATTTATTTGTATTTAATAATACGAAAATATTAAAATATTCAATAAAATAATATTAAATTATAAAAATTCCCAAAAATAATAATTTATTTTTTTTGAAATGTTACAATCTTCCCCCTTAAATAAATTCGGTCCCCGAATTTAAATTTAAACCCCCAATACTAAAACATTTCAGCAAAAAAACAAATTGTCGGGGCTCCGAAAACATCAATACATAGCGAATATCGTAAAAATGTACTGCTCTATAAGAAATCAATCCCCAAAATGTATATATAAGAATATCCTGTGCGTCTGGTGCGCAAGAAATCAAAATCCATATATGTGTCATACAGGTGTACAAAACAACATCTAGATGCAACTGGTGTGCACGAAACATCTGTCATAGGCAACGTGTGTGCCTGACAGCAAAATCAGGTGCATATGACATGCATGAAGAATACCGATTTAGTGCATCTGGCGTGCACCAAGATCGTATATCAAAACACTAAAGGTGCATGAAAACTATGCTGGAAGTGCAAATCAAATCACTGCAGAAGATAGGCGTGAAATCACAATCAATAGCTCAAATGTAATAACTATGCGCAAAATATAAATACCCAGTGGGTGCATGAAACAAATATCATGAAACTCAGTCCTCAACACTAAATCATGCAAACAGAACGCCCAAAATACCAAAATCCAAGATGACGGATACGTGATAATCGAATCACAAAATCACAAATCATAAATACCATCGTCGGTAGTCCCTCCTTCAAAGTCGAGAAGGAGTCGGTGCATCCAATTCTGGCAGCGCAAGATATCTACTTGCCTCTTACCCACGGTCTGGCGTCCTCTATCTCTGAGTCCTTACCTTCTCTGCGGATTACCTATCTCGCAATCAATCGGCTCATCAGCCCTGTCAGGTGTGCTAAAGGGGACAATTCCGATCTGATACTTCTCTTGTCATCTCTTGGTCAATCATCGCGACCACTCATAAAGCAGCATATCACTGACGTCGGCCTCTGGCTCTCTGAATGCACATCACACATCTGATCCTGGGTGCAAACATTTTTGTAGCAATGTCCTGGAAGGAATCCTGTTCAAGGTCTCTGTCGATCTAGCCTATGCCGATCTGTACGGAAGCTGGTACTCTTGCATAATCTCTTCTCGCTCAATGGACATCTGTGTCCTCAGCACAGCATTTCTCGAAAATTGGTCGCATCCCAACGCCGCTGTAAGCATATCAGGGCTCTGGTCTTGACGGAAAGTAATGACAGCTCGTCAGCGTCTCGCACGAACCTCTGGTTCCACTTGTCTGTATCATCGTCCACTTCGACGTCACGTCTTTATCTGCGCACTGCAACGTTCTCGGCTACGGTCCATCCAAAGTCTCTCGGATATCTCTTTTCTGCCGAATTGCCCGGAAGTCATCATCCTTTACTGAAGCTAATTCTTGTTCTGGAATGGCTGCATACTCATCGCGCCTCTTTCTGGAAGCTATATCCATATACCATGCCTCTGCGTGCGTATCGCATCACTGATGTCGGCGGAGTGGGACGTCATCTCGTCGAAATCTCTAGCGAACTCTTTACTTCACCCTGCTTCAATGTCGACTGATTCGGACTCATCTCATCGTGGCTGCATGGACTGTGCTCCAACGGCTATACTCGTATCTGGAGTCTCCCAAGCAATGCATCCCATCACATGATATCCGAATGATGTCGAATCATTCGATCGACTCGTCAGAACCTCATAATCCCCCAAGAGATCAACATCTTGAGTACAGTTTAATAGTATCGAGTACATGCCACAGCGTCGGTGGTCCAACCGTAGAAGGGCAAACCCAAGCCTCACTAATGGCGCCGCGGAACTGTCGCAAACCCTAAGGTTCAAAGGCTTTCACACGGTCATTAAGTCGATTTAGGGTTTCATTCTTCTAGAAGGTCCATAGAATCACCTGCATGTCTTTCCGTATACTTTAAACTTGGAAAATGGGCTCCTGACATTCGATCGTCTCTATCGACTCTCAACAAACCTGCGTGAAGTCGTCTCTAGCTGGAAACAATCTATCTGATGATCTCGCATCGGTAAGCGAACAAACCACATGTCCTAGTCATTCATCCTTGGTGACTAGCGACTCACCATCATATCTCTAAATATATACTCATGCTGCAGTAGCTCCAATCATCTGCGCGATATCTCGTCGTTTGCAGCAACAACTGGCTCATTCGTCTATACGCTGAACAGCGCCTCAATCCTCCAGGAAAGGCAATTCATTGGCGGTCATCTCTACATCGGTCTGCTCTAGATCTAAGTAAGACTCTCCGCACAAGAAATCTTCAACACAACTGGGCCTGCTCCGGCGCAAAAATCGAACGAATCACCTTCGTCTCTCAATTCGGGTAGACTAGCTATCATCTGTCTCATATCCGCCTGGAAGCTCCGGCAATCTCAGCTCGTAAGCTCCGGAAGCGACATCCTGTCAATCTCAGCAACAGCTGGTGTAGGGTTGCTAGGCACGCGCACAAGGGTCTACGAGGCATCAACCATGCCCGATTTAAAATTTAGTCGTGCCGAACAACCCGAATACGGAACTTTAAACTAGAGATTAGGCGAAAACAAGCATGCTAAACAATTTAACACTATGTGAGAGGGATTACAACCTTTGTAGATCCGGTCCTTCACTTCATATGCTCCGTATTGTGGTCCCTTCGCTGTGATCATCGGGATCCGGACTCTCGAGAGGTTCCACAAAGAGAAAGACGCAACCTTTGCTTCCGATCTTCGATACTAAGATGATCTAACTTGAAGTTTCTTTAACACAAGCTAACACTCATGAAATGATGTGAACACCCTCATCTAAATGGCAAGGGAAGATGAGGATGATGAAGTAGTATTTTCTCTCTCTTTATTTATCTTTTTCTCATATTTATCCATCACAAAAATCAAAGAAAGAAACCATTTCATGCAAAGAAGAAGATGATGAACAATAATAGAATTTCTTTTGTGATGAATAGGAAAAGAATAATATGATAGATTATGCAACCATGGTCAAGTGAACCTTTGTAGAGAATTAACTAGGGTTAGGGTTTGGGTTGGATTAAAGCATGAGTCACTTACAAATATCTTTCACAAAACAAAACCAAAACCTTCTAGAATCATCTAGAAAGCTTAACCCTAATCCAAACCCTAATCATGTTTAAACTCCACTAAACTTGTTGCATTAGTTATCATATCATGTTACAATATTATATATCACATATATAATATTTATCGTAACAAAATAAAATAATACATTTAACATATATCGCATATATATCAATGTATTACCCGAGTGAGAAAAAGAATCTTTTAGTGAGCAAATATTAGTTAATGCAATTTAATATATCATATATATTATTATACATTAAATTATCGAATCAACACTTGATCCGACAATCCGGTTATATCGCATATAACCGACTAATATTTATCCGTACCGATTCATCGAATCAACACTTGATCCGATGACCCGGCTGATATTAAATATCGCGAGAATATAATACGGTATCACATATCGCATTATCCTCGGTTCCGCACATATCACATATGTGCTCCTACTCCATTTTGCCTGAGTCAAGAAACCTCTGTGTAGGACTCTAAAGAATCGTCAATACGCCGGCAGTAGGTGATGATCATATCAAACACCCACAAGCTGCAAACGGTCAGCTAAACGTAACAGCTACCCAGGTATTGAGCGCTCAGAAGATCAACAAGCAAGCCTGTACATTCTCCTGTGAATCCAAACAGTAACACTCCCGTATAGTTCGGTCTCGTCGTCTGATATGTTGCATATCTCGCCTAGGGGTGGTAAACGTCAGACCCCAGTAGCTCGAAAATTCGTGTCGATATGAGGTCTATAACAGTTCGAGAAACTACTGATAACACTTACCAGTAAATCTCAGCAACCCTGGCCAGGGATTTCCGGTTATAGCCAATCGAACACAGCACAACATCAACTCCCTATACCGGGAGAGACGAATCCCCTCCTATCGCTCATTGCCTCCATGTGATTCGGGACTGTACCCAAAAGCCACCTTTTTGCACGCCCTCTTAGACGTGGTATGATGGAAATCAAAGCACAGCGGGAATCACACAAGACTCTATGACGATCTCGGGTCGACAAACTACTCTATACCAGTGTCACCAGAGAACTGCCATCTGATGTATGGTATAATACCATCTGGGAGTTCTCGGCGAGTCCGTCCAGTGTACCCAGTCTTTACTGAGCACCCGTACACCATCCTTGATGTCAAACACCGATGGATATGGGATCATCCATCGCCCATCATATGGGTCAAGATGCGTATACGCTAGTCTACTCTGGTGTATCGATGCCCTGTCTCGATACACCCTCGACTAGGAATAGTTATAGGATGTACTCGTCGACTACCGTGGCCCCACTAGTATGATCTCATCATAGTCGCAGTAGTCGAGTACATATCCTAAGGGCTTTATCAACATGTAATATAGAGACAATCAGAGTACATGTTAAGATAAAGTACAACCAGATAGCATACTATCATGTCGAGCAAGAAAGTCCTCCTTATATATGTCCTAGCATCCACTACAATATACATCGTATGTACAGTAATGGCCTCTAGGGCATACATATAACTAACAATCTCTCACTTGCACTAGGGCCATCTGTTATGGTATCGAATACCCAACAATTAGCTGCGGTTGAAGTATCTCATACTCAACCATCCCATAAAAGTCTCTACTGGGAAAAAGGCCTTTGTGAGTGGATCCGCGCTGTTGTCCTCTGTGTCTACTCTCCTAACATCGATCTCCCTGGAGATCAACCATCTCCATGATCAGGTGATACTGCCTAAGAATTATATCTGGATTTCTGATGGGACGTTAGTTCCTTGGCTAAAGCCACAACTCCATTGTCACACAATGGTAGGAACGAAGTTCATCTTATGAACTTCTATATATCCAGACTGCCTCTTTGGTAGTATCATTGGTAACGATGTATCTTTCCTTTAATCGTCTAGTATGTCACGGTATCTAGCTTGGAACTTTTCCAACATACCGTCCCTCCACTGAGGGTATAGACAAGCCTGCGACTGACATTTAGTCATCCTTATCACCCTGGAACCCTTCCAGTGATTCTCCCCAGGATTGATTGATACCATCTCACTACTACTAGTGAGTTTCCTAACATCCAATTAGATCTATCTCATAGATCCAAAACCTAGGATTTAGGAGGTATCCTTTGATCCTATATGGAGAATCCTTGTGATAAGCGGAGATTGACCAAGCGTAGCATAGGAAACTCCTTCCCTATCAAGAGTATGTCATCCACGTACTCTACGAGGATCACCACCATACTCTCTACTACCTTTTTGTATATACAAGGTTCATCTACCATTTTGATGAAGTCAAACTCTTTGACTACCACATCAAAACAGATGTTCCAACTCCGCGATGCGTGTTTTATCATATAAAACATCTTGCACACGTTTCCGCTGCTCCCACTGTCTACGAAGCCCTCTGGCTGTGTACTTATAGACGCTCATTTCTAAAACATCATTTAGAAAAGCAGTCATGACACCCAACCACCAGATATCGTAGTCATGGTATGCAGCCGTGGCAAGTAGGATCTGGATGGACTTAAGCATAGATCCTTAGAAAAGGTTTCAACATAATCCATACCTGGTCTATGATGGAAACCTTTAACAAGTCTAGCTTTGAAAGTCTCAACTTTTCCATGTACACCAAGTAATCTTCTCAAGATATACTTGCTCCTGATGAGGATTTAACCCTTCAGATAAAGCAACCAAAGTCCATACTTTGTTGGTGTATAAGGATTCCATCTCAGATCGATAAGCACCCAGCCATTCTTACAGAGTCCCACTCTTAATGGCCAGCTCGAAACTAGTTGGGTCATCATCCCATGATGCATTCCTCGCTCCCACTATCATAGAGAAACCAAAGTATCTCTCAGGTAGGTGAGGAACCCTGCTAGATCGGCGGAGAGGCTGAGGTTCGTTGGAAACTATTGAATCCTTTGGTTCTACCAAATTATCAGCTGCAGTTTGTATAGCTGGAACCATTCCAGTTCTACATAACAGACCTTGCCTCGAGCTTGTCCGGATTTTTCTTTTAGACATAGGCCGGACAACCCCAAATCTTAACAAACTTAAGATATGGGCTCTTCCCTTTCCATATCACATATGAAGTGGTAGGCAACTGATTTGATTTGAACCCTATTCAATAGGTATGCAACTTCACAAGTGCATAACTCCCTAAAGGAAATAGGAAACTCAGTAGTACTCATCATAGAGCACACCATATCAAATAGGGTGCTATTGCTCCACCCCGATATACCATCGTGCTATGGTGTATACGGAGAAGTAATGCTGAGAGAGAATCTCATTCTCCTCTACAATAGTCCAGGAATTCTGTGCTCAAGTATTCTCCTCCTTGATCTCATCAAAGGACATAATACTTTTACCCGTATTTTTCCGTTCTCTACTTCTAACTCATATTCTGTGAATATCTCAAAAGGTTCAGACTTGTGTTTCAATAGGAACATATGTCTGAATCTTGAAAGATTATCAGAGAATGGAATGAAGTATAAAGAACCGGTCCTGGCATATGTAGACAGGGGACTTTCATACATCAACATGTATCAATCCCAAAAGTTCACTAACTCTTTCTCTGTTTCCAATAAACAGAGCTATGGTCATCTTATCTTTGTGACATGACCGGCAAGTTTCACAAGATGTAAATTCAAACTAATTTAAACATGCATCTAAATGTAACTTCAGCCAGTCAGGTCGCATTGATATGACCTAGTCTACAATGCCTCAAGAAGGATTCATTCATTTCTGAACTCTTCCTCTTGTGTGTGTTCCGCATACTAAGAACTGTAGTTTGATTTAGAACATCAATGCTTTTAGATAACGTTCCTGAACCGATCAACTTTTGATATAGGAAATGTTCAAAACATTATCCAACAATACAAAATTATATCACTTCTTTACTAATAAAGAAACTGATATGATGTTGTATATCAGGTTCGGTATCTAATAACATTCGTTCAGAATCAATGTATTCTGGTGTTACAGGGTGATAGTGACCAACAGACTTGGCTGCAACACTTGCACCGTTTTTCTGTCTCATGAAACTTATCACCCGTTCTCAGTTCTCTACCTTTCTGTAGCCCATGTAACAGATTACATATGTGAGATCCTGATCCGGTATCTCATACCCAGGACGTAAAGGATACTGAGAAACAGTTCTCTGTAATGAACACACCCGAAGAAGATGCATCAACATGCACTTTCTTCGTTTGGGCGGCACGGGAATTCTGGTAATCGCCAATTTCCTGCTCTGTCTTTTAACAATTATAAGTTGGAGCGGGACCAACGTTCCCCAGCTCAGTATAACAAGCGGGTTCGGTCAATTCATCCGTTTTATTATCTTGATTAAGGCGTGATATGGTCGCTACCTGGAGAGAGAGAGAAGAAAACACTCAGCGTATGCTCTTGCAAGATTAGATTGGTTATCTAATATATCTAATCAGGATGTCTCCCACTATTTAGTCAAATCTTCCTTCAAACCCTAAAAGGAAAGACTAGCCGGGATTAATTACACGCTACAAGTTCGCCAATCTTTCAGCCAGGCCAGTGTCGGTACTTTGAGGGAGGTCCCCCGTGCTTTCGCACGAACCTAATTAAAGTAAACCTCGTTTTCCCAGAGGCGTAACCCCGTTGACACCTTTCGAGACACCTACTTGATCGGCTAATTGTAATGTGTAAAACTCTCCCAGGAGTAACTCTTACTCGCAGCGGGTATCGGGATCCAACTATCTCATAGAAGGTATGCAATCTCATTGCAAATTTCAACACTTGAAATTCCCGATAATTTTGCCCCAAGCGATTTATGACCTTGACTAAGTCAACAAACCATAGACCGCAAGTAAAGTTCAACCCGTCATTTCCCGATTGAATTAAACCCACCCGCACGACCCTTGACTGAGTCAACAAGCCCGCACGACTACCCTAATCCAATCGCATCATATGCTTTGCAGATAAGTACTAATCAGCTACCGCATACTACGCCTTGACCGAGTCAACAAATGCAGCACGAATACTAACTATTACTTATCTGAAATGACGGAGGGCTATGACAGGTTTTTAAGAAAACCCTTTGCGTAATGAACTTTATATCGTTGTAGAATCGAGTGATTTTAAATGGAATGTTTTTGAGGCTTTTCTAGTTTTGCTAAAGGGGTCACTCCCGGTGAAGGGATCGTCGGCCTTTTCCTCATCGAATAAGGTGCAGGATATATCACATATACCGCTGTGCAAAGCAAGAACTATAGAAGCAATCAAAAACCAAACCGAGGGTTGTAGTATTTTCCAGTTATTGCTAAAGGAGTCACTCCCGGTGAAGGGATCTCGGTCCTTTCCTTATCGAATAAGGTGTTGGATGTTCTACAAGGAACACCGCTATGCAAAGCAAGAACTAGAGCTACCAGTTTTTTATTAAACAAGTTTCTACAACATCTTAGATTTCTTTTAGTTTCATTGATCTCATTAATGAAAACCCATTTAATTATGCTTCACAAGCATCTCTTTTGAAACGAAATCTGCAATATAACATATATCTCATATATATAATATAAACATTCATCTCAGGCAGTAATATGATCTCATCACAGAACATTGCAGCAGAAGAACTTATATGAAATATTGGATATACTAGGACGTCCGTGTTTTCAATACGAGCCTGTATAAAACACGGATTCCACGGTCGTGATGAATAGCCAAACCCACATCCCTAGACCCCTATGAGAGCGGCAAGTAACACTACCAATTCTAGGGTTAGGAGACCCGGTCTCGACTCCTCGAGATGGTCTCCCACTGGACCCTAGAACCCGGTTACTTGTGCTCCCTGCCTTGGGTCTACCTAATGCGGAAAAGTAAATAATATACAACGGTGACATCTTCCGCTACCTGGAAGTGCCCCAACAAAAGAATATTACATACAAATGAATTTTACCTGAATGAAAAGGAAAAACTCTCATCTCACATAAAACCCCCGGCTATTCAAAACGCGAAGATCCAATAGAACATATCACAGCAACACATAATATCTCATATCATCAACGTAAGCAAGTATGTGTATCCCGATTGTCGTTGATGTATAGCAACGAAGCCGGCGATACACCACATACTACGCTTACGGTCACAGAAAAGAAAGTGTAAAACTACAACAGTTGGAATCCGCAACCTCCTTAGACATCGCATGCCTAACCAAATGAATTCCTTAGACATCGCATGCCTAACAATTATTAACCCCGCATTTTAGTCTCATTATCGAAAACTCTTTTCAATATCAAGTCGGGCAATTCAACAAGATTCCCGACATCCTGATCGAATGCTCGTCGCAAACTTTAGTAGACGGCCGCACCCCCAGATGCCGTCGACGAAGTGCACTAAGTCGGAACACCACTGCCGCGAGCACCCGAACGGATGCTTTCGGCGACGGGGTTCTCCTACAGTCACTTGGTCGGGGATATGGGGCGTAGCTGTCTATTAAGTTTACCCGGCGAGTATCCGCGTACACTACGTGATTGCGACGGACTTTTGATCACATCAAAATTCCGTGGCAACCGATCATTTGAGACTGAAGTGCTAGATTTATAATATTCAAATTAGTTATCTCATAACTTTTTGTGGATTCCAAATATTGTATCACATTCCAGATAAATAGACAAAGTTAAACTTTCCGATCGAATCATCAAACACCCAAGATTTCCCCAATGTATATCAACACTTGAAATCAGTTTAAAAACATCCATCACATGCCACAGTACCAATGGTCCAGCCGTAGAAGGGTCAAGCCAACGCCTCACATGTGGCACGCCGTACTGCCCCAAACCCTAAGGTTCAAAAGGCAGTTCAAGACGGTCACATAATCGAGTTAAGGTTTGTTGTCTTCTAGAGGGTCCACCGCGTTACATGCACGACTTAGAACATTCTTAAACTCGAGAAAAAATCCAACTTTTGAAAAATTTTCCGACTGGGGAAAAAGTGAGTTATTGATATCCGTTCGAACTTTTTAACAGTTTCTAAAAATTATCCGGAACAACTAAACAAAGTTAAAACATCCGATCGAATCAACGATTCCCCAATACAACCCTTGAAAACTCAACACTTGAGTGGAATTAAAATATTCCCAGAAAAACTTAACAAGAAAGGGCCTAAAAATAATTACATGAAATATCAGGGACTAAGTCCAAATTTTGGCTGCGGAACCGCCGCAAAACCCATGGTTTGGCCGCGGTTCCGCGCTCCAATTTTGGAATTAGAAGTCCGTACTTCACAGTAATTCTTAGTTTTTCCTGCTTGTTTTTCTGAGCATTTTTAATTCAGAAAATATCAACATTTTGAAAAATATACAGAGAGGGTTCCGTGTCGGGGTTTCGGCGTTCGATCGGACTTTAAACTTCGTCTAGACTTCGCCTAAAGCTCTAGCTTGGCACTTATACCACTGTAGGGTTTCTAGGCACGCGCACAAGGGACTACGAGGCATCAACCATGCCCGATTTAAAATTTAGCCGTGCCGAACAACCCGAATACGGAACTTTAAACTAGAGATTAGGCGAAAACAAGCATGCTAAACAATTTAACACTATGTGAGAGGGATTACAACCTTTGTAGATCCGGTCCTTCACTTCATATGCTCCGTGTTATGGTCCCTTCGCTGTGATCATCGGGATCCGGACTCTCGAGAGGTTCCACAAAGAGAAAGACGCAACCTTTGCTTCCGATCTTCGATACTAAGATGATCTACCTTGAAGTTTCATTAACACAAGCTAACACTCATGAAATGATGTGAACACCCTCATCTAAATGGCAAGGGAAGATGAGGATGATGAAGTAGGATTTTTGCTCTCTTTATTTATCTTTTTCTCATATTTATCCATCACAAAAATCAAAGCAAGAAACCATTTCAAGCAAAGAAGAAGAAGGAAGAAGATGATGAACAATAATAGAATTCCTTTTGTGATGAATAGGAAAAGAATAATATGATAGATTATGCAACCATGGTCAAGTGAACCTTTGTAGAGAATTAACTAGGGTTAGGGTTTGGGTTGGGTTAAAGCATGAGTCACTTACAAATATCTTTCACAAAACAAAACCAAAACCTTCTAGAATCATCTAGAAAGCTTAACCCTAATCCAAACCCTAATCATGTTTAAACTCCACTAAACTTGTTGCATTAGTTATCTTATCATGTTACAATATTATATATCACATATATAATATTTATCGTAACAAAATAAAATAATACATTTAACATATATCGCATATATATCAATGTATTACCCGAGTGAGAAAAAGAATCTTTTAGTGAGCAAATATTAGTTAATGCAATTTAATATATCATATATATTATTATACATTAAATTATCGAATCAACACTTGATCCGACAATCCGGTTATATCGCATATAACCGACTAATATTTATCCGTACCGATTCATCGAATCAACACTTGATCCGATGACCCGGCTGATATCAAATATCGCGAGAATATAATACGGTATCACATATTGCATTATCCTCGGTTCCGCACATATCACATATGTACTCCTACTCCGTTTTGCCTGAGTGAAGAAACCTCTGTGTAGGACTCTAAAGAATCGTCAATACGCCGGCAGTAGGTGATGATCATATCAAACACCCACAAGCTGCAAGCGGTCAGCTAAACGTAACAGCTACCCAGGTATTGAGCGCTCAGAAGATCAACAAGCAAGCCTGTACATTCTCCTGTGAATCCAAACAGTAACACTCCCGTACAGTCCGGTCTCGTCGTCTGATATGTTGCATATCTCGCCTAGGGGTGGTAAACGTCAGACCCCAGTAGTTCGATAAGTCGTGTCGATATGAGGTCTATAACAGTTCGAGAAACTACTGATAACACTTACCAGTAAATCTCAGCAACCCTGGCCAGGGATTTCCGGTTATAGCCAATCGAACACAGCACAACATCAACTCCCTATACCGGGAGAGACGAATCCCCTCCTATCGCTCATTGCCTCCATGTGATTCGGGACTGTACCCAAAAGCCACCTTTTTGCACGCCCTCTTAGACATGGTATGATGGAAATCAAAGCACAGTGGGAATCACACAAGACTCTATGACGATCTCGGGTCGACAGACTACTCTGTACCAGTGTCACCGGAGAACTGCCATCTGACGTATGGTATAATACCATCTGGGAGTTCTCGGCGAGTCCGTCCAGTGTACTCAGTCTTTACTGAGCACCCGTACACCATTCTTGATGTCAAACACCGATGGATATGGGAACATCCATCGCCCATCTTATGGGTCAAGATGCATATACGCTTGTCTACTCTTGTGTATCGATGCCCTGTCTCGATACACCCTCGACTAGGAACAGTTATAGGATGTACTTGTCGACTACCGTGGCCCCACTAGTATGATCTCATCATAGTCGCAGTAGTCGAGTACATATCCTAAGGGCTTTATCAACATGTAATATAGAGACAATCAGAGTACATGTTAAGATAAAGTACAACCAGATAGCATACTATCATGTCGAGCAAGAAAGTCCTCCTTATATATGTCCTAGCATCCACTACAATATACATCGTATGTACAGTAATGGCCTCTAGGGCATACATATAACTAACAGCAGGACCATCTGTCTGCACGGTAGGCAACATCATAATCTCAGAGGTATGCTGTACATCAACAGTCCTCTCTCAACTGGCAACTCTAACAATGGCCCGATCATCGGGCGCAAAACCAAGCACTCGCCTCCACTAGTGGTCACAATCACCAAAACTAACTCGAGACGTTTCCATGTCACCAGAAAACACAATGGTCGGCCCTCGTACCAGACGAGCTCGCCCTGACCGTAGCACTAGCAGCTGCTCTACTGCGCTCAACCAATGGCGACAGGAACCTCAATCGAGCATCGAAGAGAGCAGATCAATGGCAAGAGAGAAAACAACAGATCCAAAGTGGATAAATGATCATAAGAAGGAACAGCATCAATGAAGGTATGATCATGGAACTAATAGAATCGGGTATCTCAAATGGATGTATAATCATGGATATGAAGAGAATCACTGATTTCAAAAATATGTACATCCTAAGGTTCCTTAAGCGGAGTGGCGTGTCGTAAGTATGCCGCGGAACATACCCACGGTACGTCACTCTACTATTGTCACTTATTCCATCAGCCAAGGGTCATCCTACGCGAAGAAAGTTCGGGTCTAATACCCCCTCGACTAAGTCTAAGTTCCGTAAGGTCAAGCCTAAGTTCCGTATATATATAGACGCCCTAGGCTCCACATAGTCGAACTTAGACTCGAACCAAGGTCAACCTAGTGCTCTGATACCAACTTTGTCACGACCCGAAAGAGCACGTGATTGGCCCTTGAACCATATGAAGTCTATAGGACTCTATCTGATCCAAGTAAGCCAAAATCCCAGCAATCTAAAGTCAAGGTTTAAAGAAGTGAAAAAAAACATGTTTGAAAGTCAAGTTTTTTAAATAACTAAGCCGAATATGCATTTTAAAACTGTACGGTCTTTTCTAAAAATTTCGGCAGAGTTTCTTTTGTAAATACTGGCCCCGAACGGGGTACAACAAGAACAATGTATATATGCAATGAATAAAAGGCATCCCCAAGCGGGAGCTAGCTCTTCGTCTATCGACGGTCACAACCACGCAAGCAATAATATACAACGCCGAAAGGCGAGGGTCGAATCCAAAAGAAAACTCAATAAGCATGAAAACCGCAATACTACTAAACGCGACTCTAAGGTCGAAATAATACATCACTAATGTCTAAGTCTGAAACAATATACAAGTTTTGGTTGATGGTATTCTAAATACAATGAATAATACAAGTACAATGGTGGTTCTTGATGCAAAAGAATCCACCTACCAAATGCAATTCATCCGCAAGGAAGCAGTGTGCCAGAAATGCCGCAATGGAACCTGTACGGCAAAACCTGCAATAACTGTGGCACAACGGGGGTGAGTTGCCAACTCGTGAATAGAAAATATCTACAAGAAGAAATCGAATGCAAGACATAATCCTAGGTCAATACGATCGGTATAATATAAACCACAAGAGTACGTCTGAAGCATGATAAGGTGGCAATGTATCATCTAAACATGTGTATAGTGCCAAGTACTCAGGTAATAACATGTCGTACATATAAGGTATGTCTGCATGAAGTAAATATGATGAAGTATCAAATGAATATCAATACATATATATTAGCGTCCCATTCCACTAATATTGGTGTAAGGGTATATATAACAGCGCCCTCATACCCTGTTATATATACAATGAAGTATGATCAATGTAAATCCAGTCTGTATGTGATCAAGTCTGTAATAAACGTGGAACCCGTCCACCCATCACCCAATGACAATAAACGTGGAACCCGTCCACCCGTCACCAAATGACAATAAGCATCATGCATGCAAATATGAGGATATAATCAAATCATGGAAATCATCACGAAACCTGTGCCTAGCATCGGCACGTAAATCCTCATCTATCAGGCACTGTCCCCAAGACTAGCCCTGATAGGTACGTATCATACGCTCCTTCGAAACCCGAGTGCCCAGCTTCGACCCTCGAATTTCGCCGTATCATACGTACATACTCCGGTCGGTATCCCCACGATAACCGCCGAGTCCAAATACTATCAACGGTAGGTAGTGCTCCCCTGCCAGGCTCACCGTCTAACATATACGAGTCTTCTTGCCCCGGGGTACCTTACCGGGTCCACCATGTACCCGCAGACGGTGCCTACCGCTCCTCGAATCGGGTTTCATATGCCACTCTCAGAACCGAGAAAACACATGGTGGACGCACTGAAATATCATATCAAGGGAAACCGGGTTTTAAAGACAATATATATTCTCAGTTGAAATAGCCACGGTTCCCAAATCCAGAAATATCATGGAAACAACATATCTCAATGCGTATAATCAAAAAGCATGATGGATGCGACATATAAAAGAATGTAAGCATATCGATGTATCATGCAACAAGGAATCGTGATATGCATATATTAGGGAAGCCGCTCTTTTAAAATGAACCAATTTTAAAGAGTATCTTGCGGTTCCCAAACTAGAAATATCATCTATGTATGTGCAAACAAGTATGTGTACAAGTATGAGTATACAGTAAGTATGTGCACAAATATAAGTGTACAATGAGTATGTGTACAAGTATGTCATGCAAGGATCGTATCCTGAATGTAACAGTACTACAGTGTAGTGACATGGCAATTATCGATGATGAAGTGTGTGAGCCGGAAAATAGTGTACGTGGAACATACGCATCATCGATAATGGTGCTGGTGTCCTAACAGCATGATAATAATATAGCAATAAACATATGCAAAGCAATGCGAATAGCATGAATATGCGGAAATCAAATAATCAACACCACAGTGAAGAATCTACTATGCAAACTACAGATCTAAGTATCAAGTCAATCGGGAAAGGTATGGAAACCACCTAAATCTGAGTCGATATGTATATATATAGTAGTCGTTGATCCCGCCTCAGTAGTATCGCGTACGATACAATAAATCATATAACATCCTCAAGTCAGGAGTGCGGATCTATCATCAATATAAAGCTCGTACGGTAAATCGTCGTACGGCATCCCAACAGCTGGGTATGGGTCAGTATCACAATCAGCTCATCAAATATCAGGTATAATTATCATCATATCACATAACCTGGGGTACCGATCTAAGTCTAGTACAACTGATACCATCTATAAAGTATGAATGCGGGGGTAAACACACATCCAAGCCCGCAAGAAGTCACATGTCGTATCCCAAATACGAATCATATCAAATTATCGATCTCGCGGCACAAAGCCCAATATGAACGACTCATCTCCAATGTCATCCCATATCATCAAACATAGTGCAAGTATAATGAATATGCAAGGGTGTGCGTGTAGGTGTAAATCTATTCTACGGTTCGCGACTATGAACTACACTAGTCACTTCTAACCCTACACTATCCATAATACACTTAACTATCATATATATAATATAACAACTACGGACTGCGGGGGTGCTATACGCCATCCACCCGACTTCCCCATGTAGATATAATCTACTCACCTTGCGTCTTCATTTGTGGACGTCGCCACGCGCTTCCTTGTCGTCACGAAGTCTTCATGGGTACCTACATATCAAAATATCGTATATGCGCATTAAAACCAAATCAAAGCTAAAACGGCATACGAAACCCCAAACGATACTATAAGGGGCCTATAGGTTAGAACCTATGGGCACGCCTTCAAAACCATCTATCAATCCTCGATATCGTCGTATAAACGCCAAATACTTGAGGTAAAACACGGATACTCAATTCCAGAATTCAAAATACGAAATACAGAAACAGAATCAAAACAGCAACTGGAGAAAAGGGTCCCAGATTTCACCCTAGGTCAAATTAGACAAATCTATATATACCAGGGGTCTAATCTATACATGTAAGACCAGCAGAACCAAAACGAACAAGTTTGGTGCAGGTATGGCCGCAAATTGCCGCCAATGGGAATAAATTGGCGGCCTGGAAATAGAAGTGGGGGCTGGGGTCTTGTGTGGTGGTTCCTGGGTGCCTGCACATCTCACTGTCCAATCAATTTTATTTTAGGATGTCTCGGGTGATAGCAGATTCCCAAATACAATCCCAGAATTGCAGTTTTTCCCGACATCGTCTCATAAATCCGTATTCTGGATTAAAGCTTCCGGTTAGGGTCCAATATAACATCACACCAAAATTCTAAGGTCACAACAAGTCTTAGTTTCACTTCACAACTCAATTTTTCCTCAAACCCTAACTAGGTTATCCTCAAATCCATAAAAACACACAATATCGATATGAAACTTGAATCGAAGCTTAAGCACAAGAAATACCACTTTAATTGTGAAGGAATGTCCTCATAAGACCCACATGAATCCTCAACAGCGCCAAAATGAATGCTTTCTTGGTCCATCCTATAGCTTGCAAGCTTGTGCACATTTTTTGTGAAATGAGAGTGGGGTTTTGGTGTAGTTTTAGAAGTGAAATGAGGGCTTGAAGGTGGAGGAAGGGGGAGGAAGCAGCAGCCGCAGGAGATGAAGGAGGAGAGGGAGAGAAATGAGTGTGGGGATCTAGGAAATGGGCTAAGTCATTGGTCAAAAGGGACCATACCTCTCTCTCTCTCTCACCATACCTCATTCTTTATTCTCTTTTCCATTTTCTTTTCCTTTTCTTTTTTCCCTTTTCTCCAAAACCTTCTCACTAGAATAGTAACCCCAAATAACATGATAGAAAATGCACAAGTGTGAAATAATGATATGTGCATGTTTTGCACAAAAATGTTTAAAAGCCGATTAGCGATTTTTAATCGCGATTAGCATATAACTAATCATAAAAACTTAAGAATGGCATAACTCCATAAATTACCCTATTTTAGAATTTTCCAAAAAAATTTCCGAAATTTTTCCCATTTATTTGTATTTAATAATACCAAAATATTAAAATATTCAATAAAATAATATTAAATTATAAAAATTCCCAAAAATAAAATTTTATTTTTTTTGAAATGTTACAATAGCATACCCAACGTCCTATAAAAGTCCCTCGCAGGAAAGGCCTCATTGAGTGGATCCGCCGTGTTAACCTCTGAGTGTACTTTCCTAACCTCGACTCTTGGAGATCAACCATCTCCATGATCAGGCGATACCGCCTTAGAATATGGCCGGGTCACTGATGGGATCGGGGTTCCTAGGCCAAAGCCACACCTCCATTGTCATACAATAGTAGGAACCTAGTTCATCTCATGAACAAATATACACCCAGACCGCCTCTTTGGTAGCATCTTTGATAGCGAGTATCCATCCTTTATCGTCTAGTTTGCCCCGATATCTTCCTTGGAACTCTTCCAACATACTGTCCCTCTACCGAGGGAAAACACAGTGCATGTGACTGACATTCAGTCGACCTTACCACCCTAGAAGCTATCCAGTGATTTTCCCCAGGATCGATTGATACCATCTTACTACACCTAGTGAGAATCCTAACATCCACTTTGTCACGACCCGCAGGGTACGGAATATGACTGGCACTTAAGTTTACGCAACGTCTAAAGACGTCGGTAAAATAAGTAAGCCAAAGCCCAGAAAACAAAACCAATTAAGCAAAAGAGTGAAGAAAACCCCAATCATTTGAAAGCAAGTTTATCAAATAAGTCATGTAAAACCCCTTTTAAAAACAATACTAATTTTTCCGAAAATTTCGGCAGAGTCTCCTTTGTAAATACTGGCCCCCAAAAATGGGTACAACAAGAATATATGTAAAACCAACAAATAAGGCATCCCCAAGCGGGAGCTAGCTCTTCGCCATAAGGCGGTCACAAATCCCATGAAATATAAATGACAACAAGCATAATAATCATAAGGAAGCATGAAAAAAAGTAGCATGTCGGCTCAAGTGAGCTCGACCCCAAAATACAGCATAAAATCCACAAACCTCACAGTCTCATCTCTAGGTCAATATACAATAAATCTGGTAGAAACAGTAGATGGAGTGTACTAGATACAAGAATATACAAGGTGGTACAAAATAATAACATAACCCACCTATGAGCAAAACTCGAGCCCAAGCAAAAGAGACAAAAGAACAAGTGCGCCCGCCGCTACTGAACTGACGGAGCGGACCTGCAAAAGACTGTGGCACAACGGGGGTGAGTTGCCAACTCGTGAGTAATAAATAACATCTACCAAGGGCTATCGTATGCATGCACACAAGCATCCTAGCATCTAAAATACAGGTATGACTGGATGCACTAGCAGGTGTGTATACAACATCAGTGTACTAATATGTATGCAACGTGAATATCTGAGGTCTCAATAGGTATATATATAAGAAATATTTTATCTCTTTTTGTTTTTTTTGTAACTCTTTTAAAATGCCAGCATAATGTCAATGAATCGACGAAAATCGGTGTCCAGCAACGACACTCAAAAGCTGTCTCAAATCTCATAAATGTATCTCTGGCCTCAGCCGTCCGGCTGACCCATCTCAAATATCAATATCTCATCATCTAGCGGCCACGGTCGGTATCCTCTGGATATCCGCCGTCCCAAACAGTCACCGGTAGGTAATCCGTCCCCTGCCAGGCTCAACGTCATCACCACATTCCTCTTGCCCCGGGGTACCTTACCGGGCCCACCATATACCCGTGCCGGTTCCTCCACTCCTCGACACGGATTTCCAAATCCACAGCAAACTCATGGTGGACGACACTTACATCACTAGAAAACCGCAATTTACATATTTTAAAAATATAATAAGTTTAGAAATTTTGCGGCTTTCCCCCGAAATCCAGCAATATCATAAAATCTCAAGAAATCCTCATAAGTGCATATATCAATGATAATGAATGCGTATGATTTCAATAATCAAGTTGCGATATGTGATTAATGTATTAAGCATGAACAATTAATATGATGAAGTACATGCACATGAATAGCAATACTGCGGTTTCATTTTTAAGGAATTAAAGGCAATAGTACCAGTTTAAGTATCAATTAGTAAAAGGTTTCAATTTAAAAGTTATCTAGTGTGGTGGCATGGAAATTACCAGGGTGTGTGTGTAAGCATGAATAGTGCTCGTGCTGCATATAAAAACCCTGGTAATGGTGCAGGTGTCCTATGAAATGGTTTCGTATAGGTATGTCAATATAATGCATGGATGCAGCAAATAGTCAATTAAGTATTTCACCCCTAATTATTAACATTACTAAGGATATTGTAAGTTACTAAAACTATCGGGCGGCTTGCGCCATCCCACGATAGTCCCCCGTAGATGTTACATCTACTCACCGGAATCCCTGGCTAGCTGTGTCCAATCACCGCCTTTCCCTTTCGCGCCGCATCTGACGTCTCCGCTACCGAACCTGGAATTTACATCAATACCAAATATAAGGTTACATATCAAGAACGGCGCAAAACCCCAACGAAACTACTAAAGTTCGCTAGCTAGGTACAACGTGAACAAAGTGCGCGGAACACACGCGAAAACCGCAAAAACTGCCAAAAAAAACGCCGATTTGGTCGCCCGGCAAAACTAAAACCCGACTACCCAAAAATCCGCACTCACGCATCCTAAAAGTCGTAGGACAAGCCAACACAATCATCAAGATATCAAGAATAATTCATCGCACAATTTTTATAACAAAACTAGTAAGCATTTGCATTCCAAAATCGGTGCAAAAATCGCCGATTAGCGACAAAACGACTACAATCTAGCACAATCACCTAACCACACTACAAACAATCTACAAACACTAATTACAACACAAAAACAATGATTCCAATCCTATTTTCCATAAACAACCATTTCTTGAGTTATAACCTAGCAAATTCCAAATCAATTTCCACACTTGAAAACTTAAATTAACACAACAAAAGCCCACATAAGAAAATTAATCTCTTAGATTTAGGTTAGAAAAATACTAGATAACAAATTAGGTTTAATCAACTAAATAATGGTTTTCTAAACCTTAATCAACTCACTAATCAAGCTTCAAATACCATTTTCCATACATAACCCTATCTTGAAAATCCTAAAACAACAATTTCACACTTCTAAGTTTAACTAAATTAGCAAAATTGAAAACTACACAACAAGGTAACCATATAGATTAGTTAATTAACAACTAGGTTAACTAGAAAACAACTCAATTAATTATCATGACTTCAAAACCCTAGTTTAAACAAACTACTCTTATTTTTTTAAACTAGATTAGAAATTATTTAACTTTTAACACTAAACCATGCATTTAAAGGAATTTATCAACAAAAGAAAGTAACTTTGATGAGAATTATACCTCACTTGAGATCTAGAAAGAATGGATTTTGCTCCAAATGATGGCCTCAAACACCAAGATCCAAGCAAGAATGGCTAAGGATAATGATAGTATAAGAATTTTGTTTGGATTTTTGAATAAAGTGTGGATTTTGATATGTTTTCTTGAAGAAATTGAAGGAAAATGAAAAGAAAAGAGAGGAAGAAGAGGGTGTGCAGGTTTCGGCCAGTATTTAGGTGAGGGGGAGGGTGTGGGCAAGTGGGGAAAGTCAAGGGTCAAGTTCCAAAGTCAAATGCACCATACCTTATTAACAATATTTAAAATAAATAAAAAAAAAAACCCTTAAATCAACTCAAGAAAGCAACTAAAGAAAAGAGGCCAGAAATTTCTGGACTTGGTCAGTGTTGGGCTGTCCTAGGGCTGAGGGAAAAGAGAGAGGGGTTTTACAAAAGAAATTTTATGCAAAAAGGCCCCCTACAACTAAAAAATTTCAAGTTTTAGCCCAAAATTCAATAAATTCGTTTCAATTCATAAAAATTTGTTAAAAATCAAAATAAATTACTAAAAATTTATGTTACCACTAGATTTTAATTATCATAATTTTAAAGATTAAAATTAGCCCGGAAAAATTTGTATTTATTGCTAATTTAAAGTATTTTCTTACCGGCTTAAAATAATATTAAAAAAATTGAAAAATAGGGAAAAATTTTTAAATGACCAAAATTTCATAATTAACTCATTAGCTACTAAAAACGAGTAATTACCTATCCATTTAAGGTATAATTAGCCCTAAACTGCAAAATAACAAGAAAGACGGTTTTCGGAAAAATACCGAATTTTCACCGAATTTCAGGAAAACACTAAAACGACTTTTCAAGACGCTACAATCTTCCCCCCTTAAAGAAATTCGGTCTCCGAATTTAAAAATATAGCTACGCGTACCTTCGAAGAGATGGGGATATTTCTTCCTTATCTCACCCTCGGTCTCCCAGGTAACCTCCTCGCTGCTCGGGCTACGCCAAAGGACCTTGACGGTTGGTATAACCTTCGACCTCAACTTCTTCACCTGCCGATCCAAGATGGCCACCGGCTGCTCTGCAAAAGAAAGGTCGCGCTCTAGCTAGACTGTCGGGTGCTGAATCGCATGCGAAGGGTCGTGAAGGTACTTGCGGAGCATCGAAACATGAAAAACGGGGTGAACATCGGGAAAGCTGGGTGGAAGAGCCAAACGATAAGCAACAGCGCCGACCCGCTCAAGGATCTCGAAGGGACCTACGAATCTAGGGCTAAGCTTCCCCTTTCGCCCAAAACGCATCACGCCCTTCATCGGAGAGACCCTCAGAAAAACATGGTCGCCAACTGCGAACTCTAACCTGCGACGGCGCCTGTCTGCATAGGATTTCTGCCTGCTCTGAGCCACTCTCATCCGGTCTCGGATCAGCTGGATCTTCGCTGTCATCTCCTCAACAAGCTGCGGCCCCAAAATACTGCTCTCGCTGAGCTCTGTCCAACACACGGGCGATCTGCATCTCCTCCCATACAATGCCTCGAAAGGTGCCATCTGAATAGTATCCTGGAAGCCGTTGTTGTAGGAGAACTCCACTAGAGGCAAATGACGATCCCAGCTACCACCAAAGTCTAAAACGCACGCTCTGAGCATGTCCTCGAGAGTCTGAATGGTCTGCTCTGACTGTCCATCTGTCTGCGGATGAAACGCTGTGCTGAAGCTCAAACGAGTGCCCAAAGCCACCTGAAGCCTCTGCCAAAGTCGGCTGGTGAACTGAGTGCCTCGATCTGACACGATACAAGTCGGTACGCCATGTAGTCGCACGATCTCGTCAATATAGAGCTGAGCATACTGAGCGAAGTTGAAAGTCGTCTTCACTGGAAGGAAGTGAGCCGCTTTCGTCAATCTATCCACGATCACCCAGATGGAGTCGTACCCTCGACTGGTCCTGGGTAGACCCACAACGAAATCCATCGAAATCTGCTCCCATTTCCACTCTGGAATGGGTAACGGCTGTAGCTCTCCTGCGGGCCTCTGGTGCTCGGCCTTGACTTGCTGACAAGTCAGGCATCTCGAAACGAACTCCGCAATGTCCCTCTTCATCCCGTCCCACCAGTAGGTCCCTCTCATATCATGGTACATCTTGGTGGAACCGGGGTGGACACTATACAATGATCGGTGTGCCTCCTCAAGAATGTCGCGCCGCAATCCATCAGCATCTGGTATGCATAGTCTAGATCCGTATCGTAAAATCCCCTGATCGTCAACCACGAAATCGGAAAATATGCCCTGTCCCATCTGTGCCATGATCTCTGAGCAACGGTCGTCACTGCGCTGTGCCTCATATATACGGTCAAGCAACTGTGGGCGTGCACGAACATGCGCGAGCTGTCCCCCTGTCTGAGTGAACTCGAACTCAACTCGACTGTCGCATAACATCTGCCAATCTGCTGACGACTGCCTCTGAACTGCGCACAAAAAGGATAGACTACCCCCGGGCCTCCTACTCAACGCATCTGCCACCACATTCGCCTTGCCGGGGTGATATAAGATCTCGCAGTCGTAGTCTTTCACCAACTCCATCCAACGACGCTGTCTGAGGTTCAGGTCCCGCAGCTGAAATATGTACTTTAAGCTCTTGTGATCGGTGAATATCTGACACGACTCGCCGTAAAGGTAATGTCGCCAAATCTTCAGTGCAAAGACCACTGCAGCCATCTCCAAATCATGAGTGGGGTAGTTCAGTTCATGCTTCTTCAACTGCCGAGAAGCATAAGCGATCACCCGGCCATGCTGCATCAAAACGCATCCTAATCCCACTCGCGAAGCATCACAGTAGACAACAAATCCGCCTGATCCCGAAGGCAAAGATAATACCGGCACCGTAGTCAAACATGTCCGCAGCTGCTGAAAACTGCGCTCGCACTCCTCTGTCCAGACGAAAGGAACTCCCTTCCGGGTCAAACTGGTCAACGGTGCAGCTATACGAGAGAAGTCCTGAACAAAATGCCTGTAGTAGCCCGCCAAGCCTAGAAAATTACGGATCTCAGTAACCGATGTAGGTCGGGGCCACTGCTGAACAGCCTCAATCTTCTTCGGGTCCACACAAATGCCGTCTCTCGTAACCACGTGACCCAAGAATCCGACGCTGTCCAGCCAGAATGCACACTTGGAGAACTTTGCGAACAACTGGTGCTCCCTCAGGGTCTGTAACGTAATCCGCAAGTGCTGCTCGTGCTCCTCTCTGCTCCGGGAGTACACCAAGATATTGTCGATAAACACGATGATGAACAGGTCAAGATATGGCCTGAATGTACGGTTCATCAAATCCATAAATGCTGCTGGGGCGTTGGTGAGTCCGAACGACATCACCAAAAACTCGTAGTGGCCGTAACGCGTGCGGAAAGCTGTCCTCGGTATATCCTCCTGTCGGACTCGCAGCTGATGGTATCCTGATCGCAAGTCGATCCTCGAAAAATACCCCGCACCGTGAAGCTGGTCGAACAAATCATCAATGCGCGGCAACGGATATCTGTTCTGAACGGTAACTTTGTTCAGCTGGCGGTAGTCGATACATAAGCGCAAACTTCCATCCTTCTTCTTGACAAACAGGAACGGAGCACCCCACGGAGAAACACTAGGTCGAATGAGCCCCTTATCTAACAAATCCTGCAACTGATCCTTCAGCTCTCGAAGATCTGCCGGGGCCATCCGATAAGGTGGTATAGAAATAGGCCCCGAACCGGGAATCAAATCAATGCAGAACTCAACATCGCGCTCAGGCGGTAGCCCAGGTAGCTCATCAGGGAAAACATCAGGGAACTCACAAACTACCGGGACCCGGTCCAACGGAACCTCTGCAGCTCGCGTATCACAAACAAACGCTAAGAATCCCTGACATCCCTTCCGCAAGAGCTGACCAGCGCGAAGAGACGAAATTAAGCTGGGAAGGGCGACACTGCGGTCTCCCTGAATAACAAGGACTGGCTCTCCCGGAAAGCTAAATCTGACTGCCTTCTCACGGCAGTCCACCGAAGCATAACAAGTGGCTAGCCAATCCATGCCCAGAAGCACATCAAAGTCCAACATATCGAGGAGTATCAAATCAACTGATGAATCCCTCTCCCCGATACGAACGGAACACAAACGAAATACAAACCGAGTGACAAACGACTCGCCTACCGGAGTAACAACAACAAGCGGCTGATCTAACGACGACGACTCACGGCCCAACATCGGTGCAAAGTGTGTAGAGACGTACGAATGTGTGGAACCTGGGTCGAATAATACCCGTGCGTCGAAAGAACAAACTGGCAAAGTACCTGTCACAACGGCATTGGATGCCTGCGCATCCTGCGGTGTCAAAGAAAAAACTCGGGCCTGTCCTCCACCGATAGCGGGCTGACCTCGACCTCGGCCTCTGCCTCCTCGTCCTCTCTGAACAGGACCGCCGCGTCCACGGCCTCTCGGTGCACCTAACTGGCGTGGAGCATCACCTGGGGTAGGAAGTAGGGCTCTCTGAGGAGGGGGTGGTGATGGTGGTAGGGTCACATGCGGAACTGTCGCTGCTCCCTGTCGTCTCACCGGACAGTCTCTGACAAGATGGTGCAGACTCCCGCCCCCAAAACATCCTGGCGACGGCTGCTGCCCCTGGGGATAAGAACCATATAACTGTCCCCGCCCAAATCCTCTGCCAGGCCTATCTCTCGGAAAGAATCTGGCGCGCTGCCTCTGAGACGGTACATCGGTGCGCATCCTCTTCGGCCCAGAAACGGCCGAAGTCCGTGATATGCGTGCCTCCATCCGCAATGCCGTATCCATAGCAGCTGAATAGGTGTCGTAGTGCTGGGCGCCAATAGCAAGATATAGCTGGGCATCAAGTCCCTGTACGAACCTCTTCACCATCTTCTCCTCGGTATCCACCAAATACTGAGCATATCGGGATAACTGTGTAAACTGGATGTCATACTCAGACACCGTCATCCCAGGTGTCTTGACTAAGGCCTCGAAGCTAAGAGCTCCGGCGTCACGAACGCTCTCTGGAAGGAAACGGGCTAGAAAGACCGCTGTAAACTCGACCCAAGTCATAGGCGGTAGATCTGCAGCTCGACCTCTCAAGACTGACTCCCACCATGTCTGCGCGAGACCCTCTAGTCAGAAACTCGCAAGCTCTACCCATCGATCATCCGAACATCTCAGCGAATGGCAGATCCTGGCTAAACTGTCAAGGAACGTCTGTGGGTCCTCCGCTGCCTCGGTGCCGGTGAATACTGGAGGTCTCAGCCTCATGAAATCCTGTAGCGAAACCGGAATGGCCACGGTGTAGTAGTAGGAGCAGGTATCATGGTCGTCTGTGATGTAGTAGGTACGTCATCCGGTCTCGGTGTACGACTGGCTGCAACTAGGGATCCTACCATCTGACGCAGCTCCTGCATGCCTCCCATCATCTGTCGCAACTCCTCCATACCAGTCTCGAGCCTATCCATACGGCCTGGGGAAGGTGGATCGGTCTGTCCCTGCGGCGTAGGCATACCACCCTGCTCAGTCCTAGTCTCGGACGAGCCAGCTCGAATCTCGTCTCTGGCGGCAGCCCTCTGTGCCCTCGTAGCCTTCGGCGGCATAGTGGCTGTTACAGGAAAACGGATAGTAAGGACAGTGCAATAGGATCATAGGATACACGGAATTGAAGAAGAAATTTTCAAGCAAGTATCCTAAAGTCACTTAGGCGGAGTACCGTATCGTAAGTATGCCGCGGACATATGCACGCTACGTTACCCTGCTTAAGTCACTTACTCCATCTACCAAGGGTCATCCTACACTCACAAAGGTAAAACCTATCGCTCTGATACCAACTTTGTCACGACCCGCAGGGTACGGAATGTGACTGGCACTTAAGTTTACGCAACATCTAAAGACGTCCGTAAAATAAGTAAGCCAAAGCCCAGAAAACAAAACCAATTAAGCAAAAGAGTGAAGAAAACCCCAATCATTTGAAAGCAAGTTTATCAAATAAGTCATGTAAAACCCCTTTTAAAAACAATACTAATTTTTCCGAAAATTTCGGCAGAGTCTCCTTTGTAAATACTGGCCCCCAAAAATGGGTACAACAAGAATATATGTAAAACCAACAAATAAGGCATCCCCAAGCGGGAGCTAGCTCTTCGCCATAAGGCGGTCACAAATCCCACGCAATATAAATGACAACAAGCATAATAATCATAAGGAAGCATGAAAAAAAGTAGCATGTCGGCTCAAGTGAGCTCGACCCCAAAATACAGCATAAAATCCACAAACCTCACAGTCTCATCTCTACGTCAATATACAATAAATCTGGTAGAAAGAGTAGATGGAGTGTACTAGATACAAGAATATACAAGGTGGTACAAAATAATAACATAACCCACCTATGAGCAAAACTCGAGCCCAAGCAAAAGAGGCAAAAGAACAAGTGCGCCCGCCGCTACTGAACTGACGGAGCGGACCTGCAAAAGACTGTGGCACAACGGGGGTGAGTTTCCAACTCGTGAGTAATAAATAACATCTACCAAGGGCTATCGTATGCATGCACACAAGCATCCTAGCATCTAAAATACAGGTATGACTGGATGCACTAGCAGGTGTGTATACAACATCAGTGTACTAATATGTATGCAACGTGAATATCTGAGGTCTCAATAGGTATATATATAAGAAATATTTTATCTCTTTTTGTTTTTTTTGAAACTCTTTTAGAATGCCAGCATAATGTCAATGAATCGAAGAAAATCGGTGTCCAGCAACGACACTCAAAAGCTGTCTCAAATCTCATAAATGTATCTCTGGCCTCAGCCGTCCGGCAGACCCATCTCAAATATCAATATCTCATCATCTAGCGGCCACGGTCGGTATCCTCTGGATATCCGCCGTCCCAAACAGTCACCGGTAGGTAATCCGTTCCCTGCCAGGCTCAACGTCATCACCACATTCCTCTTGCCCCGGGGTACCTTACCGGGCCCACCATGTACCCGTGCCGGTTCCTCCACTCCTCGACACGGATTTCCAAATCCACAGCAAACTCGTGGTGGACGACACTTACATCACTAGAAAACCGCAATTTACATATTTTAAAAATATAATAAGTTTAGAAATTTTGCGGCTTTCCCCCGAAATCCAGCAATATCATAAAATCTCAAGAAATCCTCATAAGTGCATATATCAATGATAATGAATGCGTATGATATCAATAATCAAGTTGCGATGTGTGATTAATGTATTAAGCATGAACAATTAATATGATGAAGTACATGCACATGAATAGCAATACTACGGTTTCATTTTTAAGGAATTAAAGGAAATAGTACCAGTTTAAGTATCAATTAGTAAAAGGTTTCAATTTAAAAGTTATCTAGTGTGGTGGCATGGCAATTACCAGGGTGTGTGTGTAAGCATGAATAGTGCTTGTGCTGCATATAAAAACCCTGGTAATGGTGCAGGTGTCCTATGAAATGGTTTCGTATAGGTATGTCAATATAATGCATGGATGCAGCAAATAGTCAATTAAGTATTTCACCCCTAATTATTAACATTACTAAGGATCTTGTAAGTTACTAAAACTATCGGGCGGCTTGCGCCATCCAACGATAGTCACCCGTAGATGTTACATCTACTCACCGGAATCCCTGGCTAGCTGTGTCCAATCACCGCCTTTCCCTTTCGCGCCGCATCTGACGTCTCCGCGACCGAACCTGGAATTTACATCAATACCAAATATAAGGTTACATATCAAGAACGATGCAAAACCCCAACGAAACTACTAAAGTTCGCTAGCTAGGTACAACGTGCACAAAGTGCGCGGAACACACGCGAAAACCGCAAAAACTGCAAAAAAAAACGCCGATTTGGTCGCCCGGCAAAACTAAAACCCGACTACCCAAAAATCCGCACTCACGCATCCTAAAAGTCGTAGGACAAGCCAACACAATCATCAAGATATCAAGAATAATTCATCGCACAATTTTTATAACAAAACTAGTAAGCATTTGCATTCCAAAATCGGTGCAAAAATCGCCGATTAGCGACAAAACGACTACAATCTAGCACAATCACCCAACCACACTACAAGCAATCTACAAACACTAATTACAACACAAAAACAATGATTCCAATCCTATTTTCCATAAACAACCATTTCTTGAGTTATAACCTAGCAAAATCCAAATCAATTTCCACACTTGAAAACTTAAATTAACACAACAAAAACCCACATAAGAAAATTAATCTCTTAGATTTAGGTTAGCAAAATACTAGATAACAAATTAGGTTTAATCAACTAAATAATGGTTTTCTAAACCTTAATCAACTCACTAATCAAGCTTCAAATACCATTTTCCATACATAACCCTCTCTTGAAAATCCTAAAACAACAATTTCACACTTCTAAGTTTAACTAAATTAGCAAAATTGAAAACTACACAACAAGGTAACCATATAGATTAGTTAATTAACAACTAGTTTAACTACAAAACAACTCAATTAATTATCATGACTTCATAACCCTAGTTTAAACAAACTACTCTTTTTTTTTTAAACTAGATTAGAAATTATTTAACTTTTAACACTAAACCATGCATTTAAAGGAATTTAGCAACAAAAGAAAGTAACTTTGATGAGAATTATACCTCACTTGAGATCTAGAAAGAATGGATTTTGCTCCAAATGATGGCCTCAAACACCAAGATCCAAGCAAGAATGGCTAAGGATAATGATAGCATAAGAATTTTGTTTGGATTTTTGAATAAAGTGTGGATTTTGATATGTATTCTTGAAGAAATTGAAGGAAAATGAAAAGAAAAGAGAGGAAGAAGAGGGTGTGCAGGTTTCGGCCAGTATTGAGGTGAGGGGGAGGGTGTGGGCAAGTGGGGAAAGTCAAGGGTCATGTTCCAAAGTCAAATGCACCATACCTTATTAACAATATTTAAAATAAATTAAAAAAAACCCTTAAATCAACTCAAGAAAGCAACTAAAGAAAAGAGGCCAGAAATTTCTGGACTTGGTCAGGGTTGGGCTGTCCTAGGGCTGAGGGAGAAGAGAGAGGGGTTTTACAAAAGAAATTTTATGCAAAAAGGCCCCCTACAACTCAAAAATTGCAAGTTTTAGCCCAAAATTCAATAAATTCGTTTCAATTCATAAAAATTTGTTAAAAATCAAAATAAATTACTAAAAATTTATGTTACCACTAGATTTTAATTATCATAATTTTAAAGATTAAAATTAGCCCGGAAAATTTGTATTTATTGCTAATTTAAAGTATTTTCTTACCGGCTTAAAATAATATTAAAAAAATTGAAAAATAGGGAAAAAATTTTAAATGACCAAAATTTCATAATTAACTCATTAGCTACTAAAAACGAGTAATTACCTATCCATTTAAGGTATAATTAGCCCTAAACTGCAAAATAACAAGAAAGGCGGTTTTCGGAAAAATACCGAATTTTCACCGAATTTCAGGAAAACACCAAAACGACTTTTCAAGACGCTACACACTTAGATCTATCTCATAGATATAAAAACCAGGATTTAGGAGGTATCACCTAGATCCTACATGGAGAATCAATGTGATAAGAGGAGATTGACCGAGTGTAGCATAGGAAACTCCTTTCCTATCAAGAGTATGGCGTCTACGTACAATACGAGGAAGACCTCCTTACTCTCTACAACTTTTTTGTATATGCATGGTTCGTCTACCATTTTGATGAAGTCAAACTCTTTGACTATCACATTAAAACAGATGTTCCACCTCCGCGATGCCTGCTTTAACGCATAAAGCAACTTTCACAAGTTTCCGCTACTCCCACTGTCTATGAAGCCTTCTGGCCGTATACTTATAGACGCTCTCTTCTAAATCATCATTTAGAAAAGCAGTCATGACACCCAACCACCAGATATCGTAGTCATGGTATGTAGCAATGGCAAGTAGGATCCGGATGGACTTAAGCATAGCCACTGGAGAAAAGGTTTCATCATTATCCACGCCTGGTCAATGATGAGAACCTTTTGCAACAAGTCTAGCTTTGAAAGTCTCAACTTTTCCATGTACACCAAGTAATTTTCTCAAGGTATACTTGTTCCTGATGGGGATTTAACCCTTAAGATATAGCAACCAAAGTCCATACTTTGTTGGTGTATATAGATTTCATCTCAGATAGCTTAGCATCCGGCCATTCTTACAAAGTCCCTACTCATGATGGCCTGTTCGAAACTACTTGGGTCATCATCTCATGAAGCAATCCTCGCCCCCACTGTCATCGAGAAACCGAAGTATCTCTTAGGCGGATGAGGAACCCTACCAGATCGACGGAGAGGCTGAGGTTCGTCGGGAACTATTGAATCCTCCGGTTCTATCAAATCATCAGCTGCAGTTTAAGATATTCCCTTGCTAATGCTTGGGATATCCAACAAACTTCCACAGAACTGGCCTTGCCTCGAGCTTGTCCGAATTTTTCTTTTCGACATAGGCCGGACAACCCCAAATCTTAACTTTCTTAAAACATGGGCTCTTCCCATGAGTGGTAGGCACTGATTTGATTGGAACCCAATTCAATAGGTATGCAGCTTCCTTAAGCGCATAACTCCTAAAAGGAAAACAGGCAACTCAGTAGTACTCATCATAGAGCGCACTATATCAAATAGGGTGCGATTGCTCCGCCCCGATACACCATTGTGCTATGGTATATTCGGAGGAGTAATGCTGAGAGAGAATCTCATTCTCCTTTAGAATAGTCCAGGAACTCCAATGCTCAAGTATTGTCCTCCCCGATCATATCAAAGGACATAATACTTATACCCGTTTTGGTTCTCTACTTCGGATTTATATTCATTGAATTTCTCAAAAGCTTCAGGCTTGTGTTTCAACAGGAACACATGTACAAATCCTGAGAGATCATCAGTGAATATAATGAAATACAAAGAACCAATCCTGGCATGTGTAGACAGGGGACCACATACATCATCATGTATCAGTCCTAAGACTTAACTAACCCTTTCTCTGTTTCAAGTAAACGGAGCTATGGTCATTTTATCTTTGTGACATGACTGGCAAGTTTCATAAGATGTAAATTCAAACTGATTTAAATATGCATCTAAATGTAACTTAGCTAGTTGGGTCGCATTGATATGACCTAGTCTACAATGCTTCAAGAAAGATTCGTTCATTTCTGAACTTTTCCTCTTGTGTGTGTTTTATACGTTAAGAATTGTGGTTTGATTTAGAACGTATATGTCATTAGATAACATGCCTGAACCTATCAACATTTTGATATAGGAAATGTTCAAAACATTATCCAACAATACAAAATTATATCCTTCTTTAGTAAATAAAGAGACCGATATAATGTTGCATATCAGGTTCGGTATCTAATAGCATTCGTTCAGAATCAATGTATTTGTTAATACAAGATGATATTTGCCAACTGATTTGGCTGCAGCAATTGCACCATTCTCTATATTTAGAGACATATCACCCTATCCCAGTTATCCACCTTTCTGTAGCCCATATAACAGATTACATATGCGGGCTCCTGATCCAGTATCATATACATAGGACGTAAAGGACACTGAGAAACAGTTCTCGGTAATGAATACACCCGAAGTAAATGCATCATTATGCACTTTCTTCGTTTGGGCGGCATGGGAATCCTGGTATTCCCCTGTTTCCTGCTCGGTCTTATAACAATTATAAGTATAACAATTATAAGTAGAGCGGGACCAACGTTCTCCAGCTCAGTATAATAAGCAGGTTCGGTCAATACATCCATATTATTATCTTGATTAAGGCGTGACATGGTCGCTACCTGGAGAGAGAGAGAAGAAAACACTCTGCGTGAGCTCTTGTAAGATTAGATTGGTTATATATTTTATCTAATCAGGATGGCTCCCACTGTTTTTATCAAGTCTTCCTTCAAACCTTAAAAGGAAAGACTAGCCGGGATTAATTACACACTACAAGTTCGCCAATCTTTCAGCCAGGTTAGTGCCGGTACTTTGAGGGAGGTTCCCCATGCTTTCGCACGAACCTAATTAAAATAAACCTCATTTTCCCAGGGGCGTAACCCCGTTGACACCTTTCTAAACACTTACTTGATCGGCTAATTTTAAAGTGCAAAACTCTCCCAGGAGTAACTATTACTCGCAGTGGGTATCAGGATCCAACTATCTCATAGAAGGTATGCAATCTCATTGCAAATTTCAACACTTGAAACTCCCGATAATGGTTTTTACCCCTAGTGGCTCATGACCTTAACTATGGTCAACAAATCACAAGCACTAGTCAAGTTCTACCCGTCATTTCATGATTAATTAGACCCACCCACATGACCCTTAACTATGGTCAACAAAGTCACCTGACTGTTCTAATTAATCGCATCATATGCTATGTAGGAAGACATTACTTAGCTACCGTACACTGTGCCTTAACTATGGTCAACAAACACAACACGAATACTAAGTACTCTACTTCCTAAAATGACGGAGGGTTGCGGATAGTTTTTAAGAAAACCTTTAACGCTTTGAACTTGATATCGTTGCAGAATCAAATGATTTTAAATGGAGTGTTTTTGAGGGTTTTGCTAGTTTCGCTAAAGAGGTCACTCTCGGTGAAGGGGTCTCGACTCTTTTCTCGTCGAATGAGGTGCAGGATATTCACAATACCACTATGCAAAGCAAAAACTAGAAAAAAACAATCAAAATACAAAACCGAGGGTTGCAGCATCTGCCAGTTATTGCTAAAGAGGTCACTCCCGGTGAAGGGATCTCGGCTCTTTCCTTATCGAATAAGGTGCTGGATATTCTACAAGGAATACCGCTATGCAAAGTAAGAACTAGAGCTACCTGTTTTTGAAAATTCGATTCCACAACATCATTAGGTTTATTTTCTTTTATTAATCTCATTAATGAATGTCCTATCATTTAATTTACCTAAACATCACAGATAAATACAACGTACGCTTATGCCATCCACATTCGCCATGAAGTCCCATCATGCACCTTTAGGTTAGGTAACTAACGGCAGAGCGGGTAGGGCTAGCGTGGGTGAAAAACATAAGCAACGTCTATAATATATCATATATATTATATGTAAAGTATCTATCACAGAATATAAAGTGATCACATCACAGAATAGCAGCAGCAAAAGACAACATATGAAATATTGGATATACTAGGATTTCCGGGTTTTAATTTAAGCCTGTATAAAACACGGATTCCACGGTCGTGATAAATAGCCAAACCCACATCCCTAGACCCTATGAGAGCGGGAAGCAACCCTACCAATTCTGGAGACCCGGACTCGATTCCTCGAGATGGTCTCCCACTGGACTCTAGATCCCGGTTACTTATGTTCCCCTCCTTGGGTCTATCCTAATGCGGAAAAGTAAATAATATACATCAACGATGACATCTTCCTCAACCCGGAAGTGCCCTAAAAAAATAATATTACATACAAGTTATTACATGAATGAAAATGAAAAACTCTCATTTCACATAAAACCCCCCGCTATTCAAACACGACGATCCAATATAACATATAAAAGCAACACATGTCATCAACGTAAGTAAATATGCGTATCCCAATTGTCGTTGACGTATATCAACGAAAACGGTGATACACCGCATATTACACTTACGGTCGCAGAAAAGAAAGTGAAAACTACAACAATTGGAATCCGCCACCACCTTAGACATCAAAAACCCAATGTATCACATACTTTGGATTTTATGCCCAACCAAATGAATTCCTTAGACATCGCATGCCTAACAATTATAAACCCCGCATTTTAGTCTCGATATTGAAAACACTTTTAAAGTTCAAGTCGGGAATTCAACGAGATTCCCGAAAATATTATCTAATGCTCGTTGGAAACTTTAGTAGATAGCCGCACCCCCGATGCCGTCGACGAAGTGCACTTAGGCGGAACACCGCGGCCGCGAGCACCCGGATGGATGCTTTTGGCAACGGAGTTCTCCTACAGTCACTTAGTCGGGGCTATGGGGCGTGGCTATCTAGTAAAGTTACCCGGTGAGTATCCGCGTACGCTACGTGATTGCGACGGACTTTTGATCACATCAAAATCCCGTGGCAACCGATCAAATGAGACTAAATTGCTAGATTTATAAAATTCAAATATTGTGGATTCCAAGTATTGTATCACAATCACAGGTAGCTAAACGATATTAAACATTTCGACCGAATCAACGAATTCCTAAAATTTCCCAGAAAGCTCAACACTTGAGCAGTATTAAAAATACCCAGAAACATGCCCCAATAGCTACGGACCAACCGTAGAAGGCTCGACCCAAGCCTCACACATGGCACCGCTGAACCGCCGCGGAACCCATGGTTTGGTTGCGGTTCCGTGGTCATATTGTTGAGTTAGGGTGTCATTCTTCTAGAGGGTCCATAGTTTTACCTGCATATTTTTCTGAATATTTTTAATGTGAAAAATCCCAACATCTTGAAAAATTTCCAGAAAGTGGGCAATATCGGGTTTTCGGAGTTCGTTCGAACTTTTAACTTCGTCTAGACAACTCCTAATGCTCTAGCAAGGCCCTGATACCACTGTAGGGTTCTTTGGCACAACCACAAGGTTTCACCAAGTATCAAACATGCCAATTTCATAAATTTCTAGTGCGCCAAACAACCTAACCTAGGATCTAACTAGAGTTTTAGGAGCTAAACTAGAATGTACACAACTTTACATAGAAAGTGAACAAGGAATACAACCTTTGTAGACCGGTCCTTCACTTCTAAAGCTCCGTGTAGTAGTCCCTTCGCTGCGATCGTTGATCTCCCGAAATCTAGTATGGGTTCCCTTGGAGAAATGAACAACCTTGCTCGAAGTCTTCGAGACCGAAGATGATCTATGTCGAGGAGACTCAAACCCAAGCTATCTCTTCACTAGGTGTTGAACATTAGGAAGAGAACACCCTAAACTAAATGGCAAGTAGTAGAGGATGATGAAGTAGGAAGTGAGCTCACTTTAGATTTATTTTTCACACAATATTTCTTCATGTTTCATGGAGCTAGAAAGCTTGAAGAAGGAGGTGAAGAAAGCAACCTTGAAAAATGAAGCTAATGAAGAATGAAATAATCATGAGTAACCATGGGTGAGTTAATATCATATATTAAACCCTTGTAAAGACTTAACCATGTGTTAGGATAATGGTTAGGTTAGTAAATATCTTAAGCAAAACAAATTAGTTGACTTAGTCAATGGATTCTATAAGCTTCTCCAAGCTTCATCCATAAACTAATTTCCAACTAATTTGATTAATTTAAAATATATAAAACCCACCATTATCATATAACATGGTGTGAGTCTCATACACCCAAGTTAAATGTGGCATCAAGCATGACACAAATATGTACACAAGTATATATCACATATATACTTAATACATAATCAAGTGAGAAAAACAATCTTAAGTGAGCCAATACTAGTTAATGTAAATTAATATATCAAATATATAATTATACATTAAATCATTAAATCAACACTTGATTCAATGATCTGGCCATATCACATATAACCTACTAATATCATGTGTATCAATTTATCGAATCAACACTTGATTCGATAACCCGGCTATATCGTATATAACCGACCGATGATACAAATCGCGAGAATAGAATACGGTATCACATACACGTATTAATCTCGGTCCCGCACATATCTCATATGTGCTCCTACTCCGTTTCTCCTGAGTCAGGAAACCTCTGTGTAGGACTCTAAAGACTCGTCAATACGCCGGCAGTAGGTGATGATCATATCAAACACCCACAAGCCGCAAGAGGCGCGCTAAACGTAACAGCCACCCGGGTATTGAGTGATCAGAAGATCAACAAGCAAGCCTACACACACTCCTGCGAATCCAATCTGTAACACTACCGTACAGTCCGGTCTTGTCGTCTGATATGTCGCATATCTCGCCTAGGGGTGGTAAACGTTAGATCTCAATAGCTTGATAAGTCATGCCGATGTAAGGTCCATAACGGGCATGAAACTACTAATAACACTTACCAGCAAATCACATTTACCCTGGCCAGGGATTTCCAGTTATGGCCAATCGAGCATAGCGCAACATCAACCCCCAATACCGGGAGAGACGAATCCCCTCTTATCGCTCATTGCTTCCATGTGACTCTGGACTGTACCCAAAAACCACCTGTATGCACGACTCAGTAGAGCCATGGTAGGGTGGAAATCAAAGCACAGTGGGAGGCACACAAGACTCTATGACGATCTCGGGTCGACAACCTGTACCAGTGTCACCAGAGAACCGCTATCTGACGTGAGGTATAATACCATGTAGGAGTTCTCGGCGAGTCCGTTCAGTGTACCTAGTCTCCACTGAGCACCCATATACCATCTCTGATGTCAAACACCAATGGATATGGGATCATCCATCGCCCATTATATGGGTCGAGAAGATATTTGCCAGTCTACTCTGGAATATCGATGCCCCGTCTCGATATTCCCACGACTAGGAACATTGAAGAATGAACTCTTGGACTACCCAAGGTCCATTAGTATGATCAGCATCATAATCCTGGAAGTCAAGTACACAACCTAAGGGCTTTATCAACATGTAACAGAGAGACAGTAAGTATACATGTTAAGATAAAGAGCAACCAGATAGCGTACTATCATGTCAAGCAAGAAAGTCCTCCCTATATATGTCCAAGCATCCACTATAATATACATCTCATGTACTATAATGGCCTCTAGGGCATACATACAACTAACATGTGTGGGATCATGATCTGTAGTGGGTGTCTACAAGACCCTTAGTGATGTTTTACTGGCCTAGACCATAGATTAGCACCATAACACGAAGTTAGAATTTCCCGATATCGGTTAATCGGCAGATTGTGAGTGTATATAGGAATCTGGAGTAACCCGGAGACACTAAAATTCATTTAGCAGACACAGAGAGGTGAGCAGGTGATCTAGAAGCTAACCCCAAGAACCGAGACCCCCATTCTTCCCCCAGGCCGCAAATTGCGGCCTGGTCATGGTGAAACTGTATGATTCTTAGTCCATAGCTCGTATACCTGATAATTAGACCTCTTATATGTGCAAAATCCCTTAGTTTGGCCTAGGGTGAATTCTGGGAGTGGTTTTCCTAGGTTGCTGTTTTCGTATTTTGCGATTCTGAATTCGGGGTTTGGTATTTGATATTGTAGTTGGTTGTTGGGTGTTTGTATGTCAACAATAAGGGTTGTTTAATTGTTTTGCTTGCGTAGGCTATAGGTTCTAACCTATGAGTGCACCGTGTGCCGTATTGGTTTTCCGGACTTGATGTTAATAGTGATCGCGATTGTGTATTTATTATAGGTACCTTCATGTGGATTCCGAGGCGACGGAGCATGGCGTTATCGACTTCGGCAAGCAAGGATCAAGGTGGGTAGATCTATATCTACGGAGGAAGTCGGATGGATGGTGTATAGCACCCCCGCAAATTATAATGGAAACCGATCTATAGGATGTAGTCGTAGAAACCTAGATTAAGAACTAGGGTTATGGTTAAAAGGATAGTTAGAGATGATATGAGATGAAAGCTTAGGGATATGAAAATTTAAGGTGAATCACGACTCATAGATATGTAGTTACTGTAAGTCCATATTGCGACCCCCGGTGCTTACGGGGAGGCGGAAACGGTATAAAAAACGAATTTTTAACGCAAGAGGCAACATGGACTAAACATGGTCGGGATCGTTGTCTAAACTAAAACTAGTGTTCTAACTAAAGAGAGTTAGCTACTATGGAAAGATGGTTATACCTAAACTTGAACTCCTTCTTCTTCAAACCTTGTAGAGGTTGATGGTTCTCTTTACGTCGCCTTCTCCCGTCGAAGATGGATCCACCTCGAAGGTTCGACTTTGGGCTCTTCCTCGATCTTTGAGTGAACTAGGGTTTCCGGTTTGCTAAACCTTCATCCTAGAATGAGTAGAGATAGATTAGGGTTTGCTTTTCTTTCTAAAGAGAATGATTCTCAACACATGAGAAGGTTTCTCTTTTCAAGAGGAAGAAGAAGATGAAGATGAGGAGAGAGAGAGGTTATGATAGAATGAGCTTTCTTTTTCTCTTTTGCAACCATAAAGCAAAAGAAAAGAATTATCTAAATGATAATAATTGAAAACAAGAATAGTTGATGGTTATTTTTGGAATGACCACTATCATGCTTCTTTAAATGAAGTGTAAGCATGAATCAAGGAAGATCTTTCAAAGCATGATGGTGGTCAATGGTCAACAAGTCAACCAAGTCAAAAAGTCAACAAAAATCAACCATAACATAATTCTCATTTTAATTACTATTATTAATAGATAATTCACAAATCCATCAGGGTTTGGAAAAAGATAACTGTCAACTGTGCATACGCACCCGTTCCGAAACCCTAATGAAAAACCTCATTCTCCGCCTCAAGCAACTGTGCATACACACCTGCATTCTCGTTCCGAGGAACAAGAATACCAAGATATAAAAGCAACCCTGAAACATATACCAGTATCTGGCTCAAACCAGAGCCTGCCAGTATAATCCGTCCGGACTCCAAAAGTGCACAAGTGCGCGGATGAGAACGAACCCTGTCGCAAAACCATGCGACCTCTACTCTGTTTTGCCCAGAGGCGAATACCCTCTGTGTGGGACTCTAAAGACTCGACACTACGCTGGCAGTGGGTTTAACCACAGACCGCAAGCGGCACTAGCTGTGCGTAACGGTCCCCAGGTAGATGCCGACAAGAAGGCTGACGAGGTGAAACCCCATCTGTACTCCTACTGAGTCTGAATGTGACATTCTCCGTACAGTCCGGTCTGTTCGTCTGATACATCGCATGGCGGGCCTAGGGGGTGGTAAAACGTCAGTCCCCCAATAGCGGTACAAGTCGTGTCGGAGTGAAGCCCAAAACACCCTGAGATAACACTGGAAACCTACCAGTATATCTCGCTTGCCCTGGCCAGGGACTACTCGTGTAATGGCTCTCCTAGACACAGCGCGATGTCAACCCCCAATACCGGGAGAGACGAATCCTGTCTAACCGTCACTGCCTCCAAGTGCTTCGGGACTGCACCCAACCACCACCTGTTTGCACGACTCCTTTGAGCCGTGGTAGGGTAGTGATCAAAGTGCAGTGGGAACACACTCGAGGCGAAGTGTCAGTGTCAAGTCAGCGGACTAAGCTGTACTCATGTCACCTGGGAACTGATAACTGACGATAGGTATAATACCAACCTGTCAGTTCCCGACGAGTCCTGTCCAGTGTACTCGTAACCCAACGAGCACCCGTATACTATCTCCAGTACGACGTACTGATGGCTGTGGGACAGACCATCTCCCACACTGGGATGAGAAGCGCATACGCTAGTCTACTCCGGAGTATCGATGCCCTGTCTCGATAGTCCTACGACTAGGGACCTGTATAAGGATGTGCCTATAGATTACCCAGCCCCCACTAGTGTGACTGCCATCACAACGCTGGTAATCAAGCAAAGATCCTAAGGGCTCCACTAATGCGTATAAGTGATATACTGAAATAAACACAAGTACACATTGAAGTAGAGACAAACCAAGTAGCATACTACTATATTGAGCAAGATTGTTTATACAAGGTGAATATCCCAAGCTTCCATCAAGTAATATACAAACTAGTATGATACAGTAATGGCCTCTAGGGCATATACACTAACAATCTCCCACTTGCACTAAGGCCATGTACTGGCGTATCGAAGACCTATCATCTCGATCAGCCGCTCGAACTGAGTCTGGGGTAGGGCCTTGGTGAATGGATCTGCAGTGTTCTCTTCTGAAGCAACCCTCCGAACCTCGATCTCCTTGCGATCCACGATCTCCCTGATCAGGTGATACCGCCTCAAGATGTGCCTGGATCTCTGATGGGACCTGGGTTCCTTTGCTAAAGCTATAGCCCCGTTGTTGTCGCAATACAGAGGTACTGGGTCAACAATGGACGGAACCACCTGAAGTTCTTTTAAGAACTTCCTTATCCAGACAGCTTCTTTTGCGGCATCAGATGCAGCGATGTATTCCGCTTCCATAGTCGAGTCTGCAACGGTTTCCTGTTTGGAACTCTTCCAACACACCGCCCCTCCATTGAGGGTAAAGACAAAACCCGACATGGACTTGGAATCATCCTTGTCACTCTGGAAGCTGGAGTCAGCAAAGGCCTCAATCTGGAGGACTTTTCCGCCATACACCAAGAACATCTCCTTAGTCCTCCTCAGGTACTTGAGAATGTTCTTTACCGCTATCCAATGTTTCTCCCCAGGGTTTGACTGATACCGGCTTACTACACTCAGTGCATAAGCTACATCCGGTCTGGTACACAACATCGCATACATTATAGAGCCTACCGCAGAAGCGTAGGGTATAATAGACATGCGATCCCTCTCCAAATCAGTCTTGGGAGACATCTCTTTAGAGAGGGTGATCCCGTGACAAGCCGGTAAGTTACCGCGCTTGGAATCTTCCATACTGAATCTTTTCAGTACGGTGTCGATGTACCTGGACTGTGAAAGTCCTAATATCCTCTTGGATCTATCACGATGGATCCGGATCCCCAGGATGTATGAGGCATCACCCAGGTCTTTCATGGAGAACCTTTGTGACAAGAAACCCTTGACAGATTGTAGCATAGGAATGTCATTTCCTATTAAGAGAATGTCATCCACGTATAAAACAAGGAATACTGCAGTTCTCGCTACAAATCTACTATAGATGCATGGTTCATCTGGATTTTTTGATAAAGTCAAATTCCTTGACCGTCTCATCAAAACAGATGTTCCAACTCCGCGATGCCTGCTTTAGTCCATAGATGGACTTAAGCAACTTGCACACCTTTCCGCTGCTCCCACTCTGAATGAAACCCTCTGGCTGATCCATATAGACACACTCCTCTAAATTTCCATTTAGAAAAGCGGTCTTTACGTCCATCTGCCAAATCTCATAATCGTGGAAGGCAGCAATGGCAAGAAGGATCCGAATGGATTTCAGCATAGCCACTGGAGAAAAGGTTTCGTCGTAGTCCAAGCCAGGTCTTTGACGGAAACCCTTTGCTACAAGTCTAGCTTTATAGGTCTCAACCTGTCCATCTACACCAATCTTCCTTTTGAAGATCCACTTGCATCCTACGGGTTTTACCCCGTCTGGAGCAATGTCCAACGTCCATACTTTGTTGGTGTACATGGACTCCATTTCGGTCCGCATTGCATCCAGCCATTTTACTGAGTCAACGCTCTGAACGGCCTGCTGGAAGCTAGTAGGTTCATCATAATCTATGATTCAATCCTCTCGATCCCCGTCTATGAGAAAACCGTAGTATCTCTCGGGCGGATGAGACTGCCTACTACTCCTGCGGAGCGGCATAGGAATGTCCTGTTCATTTGAACCTTCTGGTTCCACTAAGCTTTCAGTAATAGTCCGTGGTTCTGGAATTTCTTCCAGTTCTACTGTGTTCCCACTTATCTGGTTTTCCAAAAACTCAGTTTCCAAGAAGTAGGCATGACGAGAAACAATGACTTTTTGTTCCTCTTCACAGTAGAAGAAATATCCCTTGGAGTTCTTTGGATATCCCACGAACTTACACTGTACTGAACGCGCCTCGAGCTTGTCCGCATTCTGCTTTTTAACAAAAGCTGGACATCCCCAAGTCTTAATGTGACTGAGATGGGGTCTCTTCCCACACCACATCTCATATGGTGTAGTAGGCACAGTCTTAGTAGGAACTCGGTTCAAAAGGTACGCAGCTGATTCTAGCGCATACCCCCAGAATGATCGCGGTAACTCAGCGTTACTCATCATGGACCGTACCATATCCAATAGGGTCCGGTTCCGTCTCTCCGATACACCGTTGTGTTGCGGAGTGTATGGAGGAGTAAGCTGAGAGAGAATCCCATTCTCTTTTAAGTATTTCAGGAACTCGGCACTTAAGTATTCTCCACCTCGATCCGATCTTAGAATCTTGATACTTCTGCCGGTTTGTTTTTCTACTTCATTCTTAAATTCCTGGAATTTTTCAAAAGCTTCGGACTTATGTTTCATTAAGAAGACATAACCGTATCTTGAAAAATCATCCGTAAAAGTAATGAAGTAAGAATAACCGCTTCGCGCATGTATAGACATTGGACCGCACACGTCGCTGTGTACGAGTCCCAAGAGCTCGCTCGCTCTTACTCCGTGTCCAGTGAACGGAGTCTTTGTCATCTTTCCTTTGAGACAGGATTGACAAGTGGCATATGATTGATATTCGAACGGATCCAAATATCCTTCTGTATGTAACTTAGTCAACCTTCTCTCATTGATGTGACCCAGTCTACAATGCCATAAGAAAGTCTGATTAATATCTGGTGACTTTCTTTTGTGTGTATTCTGGACATTGAAAATCTGTGGTTGGTTTAATACGTATATACCATTGCTCAATGTACCTGACCCAATCAGAACTTGATTAAGGTGAATGTTAACAACATTACTTACAAACGCAAATTCATAACCTTCTTTAGAAACCAAAGATACAGAAATGATATTACAAGTTGCGTTGGGTACAAAAAAGCAATTACGCAAAACCAAAACATGCCCATCTGACATTCCCAGGTGATAGTCCCCCACGGCTTTAGCATCCATGCTAGCTCCGTTCGCAACTCTGAGGGTCATGTCACCTTCCTTCAAAAACCTACGGTTTCTCAACGCCTGCAAAGAATTACAGATATGAGATCCTGATCCGGTATCCAATACCCAGGAAGTAGAGTTTATAGAAAGACAGTTTTCAATAACATACACACCTGAAGCTGAAGCCGCAACCTGCTTCAGTTCCTGTGTCTTGGCCTTCCAAGCCCTGCAATCTTTCTTCCAGTGTCCACTCTTATGACAATAGAAGCATTCTTCCTTTCCAACAAGCTTCCCCGCAATCTTTGTTGCCTTTTCCTTTCCCTTCGTACCCACTTTACTAACACCGCCTCTTGGTTTGGCGGGGGCTTTCTTCCTCTTTCCCTTGGCTTTCGCCTTGGACCTAGAGGAAGAAGATCCTCCTACAAACAAAGCGGGTGTTTCTCTACCCTTCTGTAGGGTGCCCTCTGCGCTCCTCAGCAGGTTGAGGAGTTCTGAAAGTTCAACTTCCTTTTCTTGCAAGTTGAAATTCAGTATGAACTGGGCGTAAGTGGATGGAAGGGACTGGAGGATTATATCCGTGTAGAGTTCACTGTCCAACGTGGTCCCAAGTTCCGCGAGCTCCTCAGTGTAGCCAATCATCTTAAGCACGTGGTCCGCTACCGATGATCCGACGGCCAACTTTGTCGAAAATAACTTCTTCGACACTTCGTATCTAGCGATACGAGACTGCTCTCCATACAGTTCTTTTGTATGAAGAAATATGGATTCCAAATCCATATTCTCGTGCCTCCTCTGATGTTCGTTGTCCATCGAGGCAAGTACGAGGCACCTGGCCTTCGCGCTGTCAATCTCCCATGTCTTACGGATTTCCTTATCCGCGACGCTGGAGGTGGGACCTGGGACGGGGGGAGCTTTGGTGGTAAGAAGATACCCCAGCTTGTCGTAAGTGATTGCCAATTTGACATTCCTGAGCCAATCTTTGTAGTTTGGCCCTGTCAATATGTTTTTATCTAGAATCAACTTAAGTCCAGTCATTTCGATTTGGTCGCTGCAGGGGGAGAGAAGAAACACTTTAGCACGATGCTCTTGCAAGTTTAGAATGGTTTTTAATTTGTCTAAACAGGATGGCTCCCACTGTCTCTCGAATCCCTCCTCAAACCACAAAGGAAGAATTAGCCGGGATCAATCCCACCGTACAATACTTGCTTAACCGTTCAGCCAGGCCAGTGTCGGTACTTCGAGGGAGGTTTTCCAACGCTTTCGCGAAGTTCCTTAATTTAAGAACCTCTTTTCCCTGGGGGCGTAGCCCCGCTAACACCTTTCTAGGCACCTACTAGGTTTATAGCATTGATCGTTTAGTGAGAAATTTCCCGAGGAGTAGCATATACTCACAGTAGGATCGGGATCCAAATATCATCGCGTGACGAAAATGAAGGAATCCTACCATAATCATCACACTCCAAATGGTATGCAAATCTAGCAAGTTTCAGTACTTATGAAACTCCCGATGTGGATTTTTGCCCCATGCTCTTATGATCTTGACTTTGGCCAACAAATCATAAGTCACATGTCAAGTTCTTCCCGTCGTTATCCAGGTTAATTTGAATCCACCCGTACATACCCTTGACTTTGGCCAACAAGGCAGTACGACTGTTCCAAATCAACGCATCTATCTATGCTACACATGAATATCCAATAGCTACCAATCACTATGCCTTGACTTTGGCCAACAAACACAGCTTGAATACTATTGACTATTTATGTGAAACGACGGAGGGCTACGAATGGTTTTGGCGAAACCGTGAACGTAGTGAACTTGATATAATCGATGGAACGAGATAGCTTTTAGAAGGAGTGGCTCAAGCTCCGCATTTAAAAGTTAGTTTTGAAAAGAACCGAGTGGTTTTTCGAAAGTGTTCCATCGACTTAAACTTGGTTTATTATCTTGCATTAGTTCTTTTAATGCGTGATATTCTTGCATTAGTTCTTTTAATGCGTCCCATCATTTAATTCCTACCATTGCAGAAAACAACCAAAATATGACGTACGCTTATGCCATTCGCATTCGCCACGGGGTCCCGTCATCACTCGTTAGGTTACTTAACTAACGACAGAGCGGGGGCTGGGCTAGCGCGGCTGTAAAACATAAGCAACGCCTAAATAGAAAGCAATGATAGACATTACAGATCACAGATGAATACATTGGATATACTAGCAATCCGCATTTCTTTCGAGCCTGAAACGAAAAGCGGATAACACGGTCGCGGTGAATAGCAAATACCCCACCCAAGACCCCTACGGGTGCGGCAAACTACCCGCCAAGTACTCGGTAGTTTGTGCACCCCCTCCATGGGTCTATCCTAGGAGCAAAAACAGTAAAAAGAATTATACAATGACGGCTACAACCCCGACCCGGTTGTGCGGCCAAACAAATAATAATTATTACATCAATTTACATTTACAATGAATGAAAGAAAAACAAAAGCTCATCTCACATCCAACCCCGGCTATTCACCCGCGACAGTCCAACACATTCATATACACATTCCAGCACATTACAGATCATGTATAACCCCGACTAATCGACTTATAGCGATTAGCCGACGTTCAATACATGCAAACGTCACAGATATAACCAATATAGCTAAAGTGTAGTGAAGTTCGGAAAAATACGGAATTATAGGACCCCAAAAGGAAATTTCTTTTCTGGAAAATCTGGGCACATATAATATATCTCAAAAATCCCAAAACCAAAACTTACAGACACTGCACGAAAAACGAGGCGCAGAAGACGACAAAGCGCGGCGGTTCCGCGGCACGAGCCTACCTTGTGCCGCGGATGCGCGGCGCTTTGAGCTCAACTCTGGATCGTTTTTCATGGGTGTTTTTAGAAAACCCTGAGATGATTTTACAAATATAAATTTTTTCATTTTGAGCCAAAAAAATTTCAACAGAAACTCAGGTTTTGAAAAATACGGTTTTAGGGTTTTGGTTTTTCCGGTTTTGTGATTTTTTCGGTTCCGAACTTCGTTACACCTTACTACCAAGCTAGTTTAAGTTTAGTTAGGCTCTGATACCACTGTAAGTCCATATTGCGACCCCCGGTGCTTACGGGGAGGCGGAAACGGTATAAAAAACGAATTTTTAACGCAAGAGGCAACATGGACTAAACATGGTCGGGATCGTTGTCTAAACTAAAACTAGTGTTCTAACTAAAGAGAGTTAGCTACTATGGAAAGATGGTTATACCTAAACTTGAACTCCTTCTTCTTCAAACCTTGTAGAGGTTGATGGTTCTCTTTACGTCGCCTTCTCCCGTCGAAGATGGATCCACCTCGAAGGTTCGACTTTGGGCTCTTCCTCGATCTTTGAGTGAACTAGGGTTTCCGGTTTGCTAAACCTTCATCCTAGAATGAGTAGAGATAGATTAGGGTTTGCTTTTCTTTCTAAAGAGAATGATTCTCAACACATGAGAAGGTTTCTCTTTTCAAGAGGAAGAAGAAGATGAAGATGAGGAGAGAGAGAGGTTATGATAGAATGAGCTTTCTTTTTCTCTTTTGCAACCATAAAGCAAAAGAAAAGAATTATCTAAATGATAATAATTGAAAACAAGAATAGTTGATGGTTATTTTTGGAATGACCACTATCATGCTTCTTTAAATGAAGTGTAAGCATGAATCAAGGAAGATCTTTCAAAGCATGATGGTGGTCAATGGTCAACAAGTCAACCAAGTCAAAAAGTCAACAAAAATCAACCATAACATAATTCTCATTTTAATTACTATTATTAATAGATAATTCACAAATCCATCAGGGTTTGGAAAAAGATAACTGTCAACTGTGCATACGCACCCGTTCCGAAACCCTAATGAAAAACCTCATTCTCCGCCTCAAGCAACTGTGCATACACACCTGCATTCTCGTTCCGAGGAACAAGAATACCAAGATATAAAAGCAACCCTGAAACATATACCAGTATCTGGCTCAAACCAGAGCCTGCCAGTATAATCCGTCCGGACTCCAAAAGTGCACAAGTGCGCGGATGAGAACGAACCCTGTCGCAAAACCATGCGACCTCTACTCTGTTTTGCCCAGAGGCGAATACCCTCTGTGTGGGACTCTAAAGACTCGACACTACGCTGGCAGTGGGTTTAACCACAGACCGCAAGCGGCACTAGCTGTGCGTAACGGTCCCCAGGTAGATGCCGACAAGAAGGCTGACGAGGTGAAACCCCATCTGTACTCCTACTGAGTCTGAATGTGACATTCTCCGTACAGTCCGGTCTGTTCGTCTGATACATCGCATGGCGGGCCTAGGGGGTGGTAAAACGTCAGTCCCCCAATAGCGGTACAAGTCGTGTCGGAGTGAAGCCCAAAACACCCTGAGATAACACTGGAAACCTACCAGTATATCTCGCTTGCCCTGGCCAGGGACTACTCGTGTAATGGCTCTCCTAGACACAGCGCGATGTCAACCCCCAATACCGGGAGAGACGAATCCTGTCTAACCGTCACTGCCTCCAAGTGCTTCGGGACTGCACCCAACCACCACCTGTTTGCACGACTCCTTTGAGCCGTGGTAGGGTAGTGATCAAAGTGCAGTGGGAACACACTCGAGGCGAAGTGTCAGTGTCAAGTCAGCGGACTAAGCTGTACTCATGTCACCTGGGAACTGATAACTGACGATAGGTATAATACCAACCTGTCAGTTCCCGACGAGTCCTGTCCAGTGTACTCGTAACCCAACGAGCACCCGTATACTATCTCCAGTACGACGTACTGATGGCTGTGGGACAGACCATCTCCCACACTGGGATGAGAAGCGCATACGCTAGTCTACTCCGGAGTATCGATGCCCTGTCTCGATAGTCCTACGACTAGGGACCTGTATAAGGATGTGCCTATAGATTACCCAGCCCCCACTAGTGTGACTGCCATCACAACGCTGGTAATCAAGCAAAGATCCTAAGGGCTCCACTAATGCGTATAAGTGATATACTGAAATAAACACAAGTACACATTGAAGTAGAGACAAACCAAGTAGCATACTACTATATTGAGCAAGATTGTTTATACAAGGTGAATATCCCAAGCTTCCATCAAGTAATATACAAACTAGTATGATACAGTAATGGCCTCTAGGGCATATACACTAACAGTTACACTAGAATAGGTATGAGTTTTAGAGTAGCATGAAATTTGATGTATAAGGTAGAATGTGTATATAAAATTGACTTGATGTAAGATGACTTAATGTGATGAAAAGAATATACGATATGATATGACGACTTGATTGATATGTCGGTATACGGATGCGAGTCGATAAGAGAGGATTGATACCTTTGCCGGTCCCCTGATATGAGATTGTATGGATGTGACCTGGGATATAGTCATATAGAGATATAAAATGTTGTGAATCATGAGTGATAAGCCGTACGAGACGTTAGGTCCAGACCCTCATTGTCATTTAGGTTGTTAGGATACCAAATTGTTTATTGACGATGTACGATGATTTACCGTACGTGATGAGTTTAATTGTTGATTGATCCATACCCTTGACTAGAGGATGCCGATTGATAGATTCACCAACTCGGTCATGTTAGATACGTATACCTTATAGCATTTAGATGACGATTTACTTATGCTACGTTCATGTCATTCTCATTGCATTCCATATACCTGTGCTAGTACACCTACACCATTATCGATGATGCGTATGTTACACTCACACAGATTGGCCGGCTCACACACTTCATCATCGATAATTGCTATGTCACTCACACAGTAGAATTGCTACATCATGCTATTATATTGCTATGCTCACATTATGATGATATACCCATGCTCACATCACTGTTCCATGTTGCATGATATACGGATATGCTTACATTCTGTTATATGTCGCATACATCATGCTTTATGATTATACGCATCGAGATATGTTGTTTTCATAAGATTTATGGATTTGAGAACCGTGGTTATTTCAAAAGAAAGTATGTATTGTTTTAAAAAAAAACCGGTTTCTCTTGATATGATATTTCGGTGCGTCCACCATGCGTTTTCTCGGTTGTAAGACGTGTGATATGTGAAATCCGATTCGGGGAGTTGGATGATCCGTTTGCGGGTTCATGGTGGACCCGGTATGGTACCCCGGGGTGAGAATGGATGGTTGTGCAGTAGACGATGAGCCTGGCAGAAGGACTACTACCTACTGGTGATAGTATTTGAACTCGGCGGTTATCCGGAGGGTACCGACCGGAGTTATGAGATGGATATGGGCCGACCCGTTCTGCCGGAGCCCGCGGGCTGAACCCGCAGACGGAGTCGAGATATGAGGATTTACGTGTCGATGTTGGACACGGGTTTCATGATGTTTCGAGTGTTGATGTTGGACACTCAGGTTCCATGATTTTGATGTGTCGCGAGGGACACACGTTGATTTATATCCTCATACTTTCATGCATGTGCTTTATGATATTTACATGCATGATATTGTTGGATGATATCCGCAGGCATACAGGCATTGATTGTGTGGTGGGATGATATCCACATGCAGATAGGCATTAGTATATTGTTGGCACATATTTACACATACGGTCACCCTAGATATCAT